>OX328112.1:32727561-33327561 GCA_946811185.2 Hippopus hippopus
TTGCGGTAGAAAAAATAGGTCCACACAAATAGATGCTTAGATGAACTAGTGGATACGAAATAAAACCTGAAATAATTTCGATCTTTTCTGAGCTCTCAGATTAGATTTTCACAGCAATTTAAGATGATTTTAAACCATTTTGTTCTCTGTTTCACTTGTTGATTACATGACACTGTTAACATGCTATTTAATACATATTTTTGTTATATGTAATAAAAATGATGCATTGAACAGTTAAAAGAATCGTGTGTGTGTGTGTGTGTGTGTGTGTGTGTGTGTGTGTATATATATATATATGTGTGTGTGTGTGTGTGTGTGTGTGTGTGTGCGCGCATGCTCTGGCAAAAGGGGGCTTAATGCATCTCCGTAATCCATCATACCAAGAAAGCCATCACATACTTATGGATCCATAATAGCCACTTTTTTTAACAACCGACTCAATCATGAGGTAGACTGATCCTTTGACATGCAGAAAATCGACCAATAGCGAAAAGTTTCGGCCCAGGTCAGCCTGCGCGGACTGCGCAGGCTGACCTGGGTCGAAACTTTTCGCAGATGCATTAAGCCCCCTTTTCACAGAGCGCGGCTCATATATAAGTGTTCTGGCTCCTAGATTTATTGCCACTTCTTCCCCCGAATAATAATAATGATGACGAGCCATGCTCTGTGAAAAAGAGGTTTAATATTCAAAAAGTATCGACCGAAGTCCTCGCAAGCTTAACTCTGTCAAATCATTTTGATATGGGTAAATTTCCTGCATGTTCAATGACCATTCTACCTCATTATACAGTTGATTGTTAGACAAAATACATTTTAAGGATCCGTAGTTATGTGATGTTTTGCTTTGAAATCACGGAAATGCATTAAACTCCGTTTTAACAGAGCATTTCTATAATAATATTGTTAATTGACGTAAAAAGCTTTAGATCAACTCTTTAGCAGACGACAAAATTCTTAGAGTTGGTCAAACTGAAAGCATTTCACGGCGACAAATTAGCGGTTTTCAAATACTAATGTAATTAATGCAAGTCGAATTTGAGCAATGCATTTAATGCAATGCTCTCGTTGTGCATTGCGCATATGTGGTCTTTAAGCACTAGTGTATATATGGTAAGAAAATGATTAAGTCTCGCATGACAGTGGGATTTTAATAATCGGAACCTACACTGTGGCCGTAATGTAGTCAAATCGGTAACAAATCCATAACGGAATCAAAGCGCTGACGCACTGAAGGCAGCGGGTTTTAACAAGTACCTGGATGATTATTTTCTCTGCAGAGATTAACTTTATTTATGACTTAAACACTATTTTACAAATAACTCTATCCTAGTACAACAGATGAAAATGAGTAAACAAAAATTTCACTGAATTATACTGAAACGTCAATAACAAGTAATCGCTTGGGTTCAAATGATGTTTTCAAAAGGCTTTTGAAAGAATTACAAAAGTTCTATCCCTTTGGTATGAAATGTTTTTTGATCGTCGAAATTTAGCTAAAATCATAAAATGCAATTTTTAGAACAATGTTGCACAGGGGAGATTCTTTAATAGGTCAAAAGACATCTGGTCACTGAAAATCATACTTTTTCTGTGTTTACAGGGAAATGACTTTTGTAGGCAGAAGATATGCTTTGCTATTTATTAAGTTTGGCCGAACCTTGTGGTGCAGTTGGTATTGCAAATGAGTTGAAATCATGGGGGTCAATGACTTAAATTCCCAGCTTGCCTCTTTTTTGTTTTTTTTTTTTTTTTGATGTAACACACATGGGTGTTAGTGACCTACTTTTCGCACGAGATATAACCAAGACAAACTTGCTGACCAAGTTTCATAAGTATCCAAGATATCGTACAGACAAACATTCTGACAACTTTTCAAGAGAATTGCCCTGAAATGCGGGCTCAATAGCATACACATGATTTTTCTAAGACGAAATCTAGTGACCTAGTTTTTGACCGACATAACCTATTTTCAAACTGTCTATGGTATTATCAGGACTGAAAATGTGGCCTCCGGAGTGTGTGTAAGGTTTTTCTAGGATCTGACCTGGTGACCTAGTTTTTCACCCGATGTGATTCATTTAAAACTCATCCAAGTTATTATCAAGGCAAACATTCTGACAAATTTTCATTGGTATTGGACTGAAATGTGGCCTTCAGAGTGTTCGTAAGGTTTGTTTTAAGATTTGACCAAGTGACCTTTCTTTTGACCTGATGTGACTTATTTCCAATATCCTCTGAAATATTATCAAAGCAAACATACTGATCGACTTTCATGACTATTGTACTGAAAATGTGGCCTCTAGAACATACACAAGGTTTTTCAAAGATTTGACCCAGTGACCTAGTTTCTGATCTGATGTGACCCATTTTCAAAGGAATTAAAGAAATCTCCAGGACAAATATTCTGACCAATTTTCAAGAGTATTTAAAGGAAATTGTGGCCTCTAGAGTGTTTGTAAAGTTTTTTCTAAATTTGACCAAGTGACCTATTTTTTGACCCTTCATGGCCCATTTTCAAACTCCTCTGAGATATTTTCAAGATAAACATCCTGACCCACTTCCATGACTATTGAACTGAAATGTGGCCTCTAGAGCGTACACAACGTTTTTCGAAGATTTGACCGGGTGACCTAGGCTTTGACCCTATGTGACCCATTTTCAAACTCGTCCAAGATATCACCAAGACACACTTTCAAGAGTATTGGACTGAAAAGTTTGCCTCTGGAGTGTACTTAAGGGTTTTGTAAGATTTGACCTAATGACCTAGTTTTTGACCTGACATGACCCACTTTGCAACTTATCCGAGACATTATCAAGACAAACGTCCTGATCAACTTTCATAAGTATTGTACTGAAAATGTGGTCTCTAGAGCATACACAAGGTAAAAGTTGATGCCGCACGACGGACACAGCACGATCACAAAAGCTCACCTTGAGCACTTTGTGCTTAGGTGAGCTAAAAAAAAATGTCTGAATTCAAAGCATTCTTCAGACAACAAATATGTGTGACTCAATACTGAAATTTGTTTTTTGGAAGGTTAAAATCATTGTTGGAAAAGAAAACATTGCTGGTTACCCACATTTTCTTCCTTTACTATAATGTTTTCAAATGCCTTCTTATTACCCAGGGTCGTTTAAAGTCAGAATCGTTCCATAAAGGAACCTATTACTTTCCATGCTATTTTGAGACCTACCAAAACTTAGTTCAAATTCCACATTCAACTAATGCATGAATAAGAAAGGGCAAGTACAGCTTCTTAATACTAAAAAGAGCCTTGAAGGAGAAATAACAATTGTTTAGAGCAGCTCCTTTTCATTAAATCATTTCCAAAGCTGCCAACTATGTAGACTTTAAAAACCATATTTGTACAGTAGCGGATTAAAGAAACTTGAAAAAATTTAAGGTTGGTAATTATCATAATGGTGTATAGACATTTTTACAATATGCATACAGGTTTTTTAAGGCTACTTACTATGCAGCTTTCTTTTCCAAAGGAATATGCTGATTTCTATTAGGTAAAAAATTGTTTTTAATCATTAAGTGCTTTTCAAATAAAATTAGCAAACTATCTATGCAACTTAAAAATGGCACTCATAAACGATCCCCTTTCTTCCATCATAGTTTAAGTCAAATGGCTTATTAACTTAGCCCTATTTATAACAAAAATCTTGTATGACCCTCAGGTCGCCTTATTGACCAGCAGACATTTAACCCTTTGCGTGCCGAATGAACTCAACAGGTATTTTCAGTTTAGAACTAAGACCCAAATAATTGTTGAATTATGATGGCTTTAGCTGATGGCATTAGCCTATGGTGTTTCAGCAAAATGGACTGTGTAGATAAAAGATCAAAATGCAGGTTTTGTGCAATCTTGGATCTACAATGGCCACAAAAGTAACTACTGGTACATGTATAGTTGTGAAAAGTGCTTTAAGACTTAATGGGACTTATTAGTTCGTTATCAAACTTTGTTGTCAAACTCTGACAAATACAACAAAATGATTTGTTACCAGAAAGTGTAAAGAAACTAGACAATTACCTTCAGAAATAAGGTGAAAGTTCGACTTTTCAATTACATGTACATTCTGGCCAAAAATCTCTAAGTGCGTAGAGTAGGATCTCCCTAATGAAACAATATCTGAAAAAAGTTATTCTTCCTATACTTATCTCACTTATGTATTGATGGTTTGCTGGCTATTTCCAAAGCAGGTACCCTGACTGAAAACAATTTTAATGTTTGTTTTTATGACCATAAAAAAGAAAACAAACAAGATAGCCCTCTAAAAGTCTTGAATTTTAACCAAAATAAATGCAATTTTACTGGTGCACTTTTGTCCTGCCAGAATGTCTTAGCGAAGCAGACAGTGTTATCAACACCAGTTTGCGTATTTTGTGCAGTCTGCTCTTTATTTACACTGGCTTAAAAAGCAACAAAAACTGATATAGGTGCTTTTTGGTTAAGCATGTGGTAACGAACAAGTGCTCATAACTTATGTCTTAGCCAATTTCCACACAAACCTGAGTTTTAAACTACCTTAAGAAGGATGCCTTTTAAAAACATTTTGGGAAAAGGAGAAATTGTTTGTAATCAGCATTTTCTCCTTTCTGCACAATGGTTTCTATCTTTACAAAGAAAGTCTTTCATTTGAGCCACATGTACTTTGTTGTCTGCAAATGCTTTCAATTTGAATGAGTCTAAAAGTTAAACAAGAATAATACACTTGAACACAATCAGTAAAAGTTCTAAGCGAAATGTTTACTCTGAAGTAAAAGACTAGTTCCAAATTTGCTGAGATGGATATACCTAGAAGACAGTGAAAATCAAAGGTATTTTAAATATGACAAGAAAATCATCAATGACACAATCATAACTACAAGTACATGTATGCACACTGTACTAAAGATACTAATAATGCTTTATTGACCAGAAATATCATTCTTCATTAACTCTTGACAGCACAATCCCAAGTTTTGACGACCCAGAGAGAAAAGGCTTCAGAAAACACTGTTGGAAAAGGAAAAGATGCTGGTTACCAGTATTTTCTCCTTTTCCCACAATACTAGTATTTTCTAACCTATCCAAGGCAGGAATCATCAGTTGAGCCACATTTGAATGTCGTCTGCAAATGTTTTTCAGTTGATTGATTCTAAAAATTTTGTTGTTTGGTAAAGAATTAAACAATAATTTGAGACACATACATCCTTTTGGTAAAGAATTAAACAATAATTTGAGACACATACATCCTTTTGGTAAAGAATTAAACAATAATTTGAGACACATACATCCTTTTGGTGGTAAAGAATTAAACAATAATTTGAGACACATACATCCTTTTGGTAAAGAATTAAACAATAATTTGAGACACATACATCCTTTTGGTAAGGAATTAAACAATAATTTGAGACACATACATCCTTTTGGTAAGGAATTAAACAATAATTTGAGACACATACATCCTTTTGGTAAAGAATTAAACAATAATTTGAGATACATACATCCTTTTGGTAAGGAATTAAACAATAATTTGAGACACATATATCCTAAGTGAAAACATGATTAATAGACTTGACCAACTTCACTATGAGTTTATAAAAAATATTTTATTTTACTCAGGTCGAGCACTAGTTCTGATTTGGATGAGATGGACATACTTAGGAAAAAAGTAAAGTCGATGTAAAAAGATACTTAGAATCCTTTTTTGGTTGATTGTAGACATTGTCATTCATTGAAGCAAAATCTTAATCTGTGGACTTATTCATATTGAAATTCTGAGAAATGATTACTTTTGATATACACGTATTTTCGATATTTTCACTATTTTTAAATCCCTGATTTCACCAAAAACTAAGTATAAAAATGCATATTGATCCTTTACCAAAATTTCCTCAAACTGGCCCAATTTGAAAACATTAAACTTTTGCAGATGACAATTCAAATGAGGGTCAAATGATGGAATTTGTCTTTGATATGGTAGAATTTGTCTTTGATGTGGTAGAAAACATTGTGGGAAAAGCATATAATGCTGGTCATCAACAGTTTCTCCTTTTCCCACAATGTTTTGTAAAGGCTTATTCCTTAGGGTCGTTAAAACACAGGATTATATTATATTTGCGTGTCTGATCTGTTACACACATAATATCAGTCAACTTCAACCATATTTATATCATCTAGATTGATATTTGATTTGTCATCGGTGTTAAATTTGCACAAGTCTAAAAGCTATACCTAGTAACATGCTAATCACAGATTAAAAAAGGCTGTTATTTTCCAATTTGATAATTTTTTAATGTCATATTCCCAATATAAAAAGGAAAACAAGTTCTTCTAGCATACCAGTCAGACACAACAACCTTGTACAAAATCTACGGCAGTGAGAGTGCGGGGTTCCATGGCATGTTCTTATTCTGTCATTATTAACTAACCCATCTTCATCCATATAAATGTACGTTGTGTCAACAACTACTGTTCAGTTATGTGAAGCCAATAATAAAAGATAGGAGTATTTTAGAGTTTCGGTGGTATTTCCTTAATTTGAGGAACCCATTCAGAGTTTATGACATTTTGAAATATGTTTGTTAACTCTCTAAGGAGTGTGTGGAAAAGTTTAATACTTGTAATACCACTGACAAAATGTACAATTCAATCTTGTGCTCATTGATAAAAATGAAATATTAAGCTTCACTTACAAATTTTAACACTTTACTACACAGAATATGTTTAACAACTTAAAGCCAAAACAAAGAGTACAAATACTCAAAAAGGGGTTATTCATTATTTTCTGAAAGTATAAAAACTATTTCCACGAGTGAAGTAATTGTTTGACTCATTAACAAAACACTAAATATAAGACACGATTATATTCGAACTTAAAAAAAACTTTTGCAGGCGACAAAATGCACTTCAAGGATAGTCTCTTCAGAGATGGTAAAATGGATGAGCTTGTCAAAATTAGCAGAGGCTTGCTGTCTTCATGTTCCTGTATAATATCTCAAGACTAAACCGCTTCCGATTGTCAATTTTTGGAATTTAAGGTGGTCGTATGCGAGCACTTTTGTACAACTTTCACCATCACTAACTGCAAGAGTCAAGCACTGTCTCTCCTTTCCATTGGCCATGTACTTTAAAACTTCTCCTCTTCCAACAACTGTTACAGGGATCGTATATACACATGTGTATGTAAGATCCCTGGTTAAGTAGATCTATTTAAGAAAGGAGGGGTGTCCATAAGGCCCTTTTTTGGGCTAGGATAGATTTTTTCTAAAATTTGCTGATTTATACTTCTATGTATTGGCTTTCATTTGGTGAAGTATTAAGATGCAGCGGCCATGTCTTCTATGCTATATGCTTGAGAAAAGTGGGTGGGGTAATTTGATATGATATCAGCTTGTAAGACTAAATTGCAAATATCTTCCATTTGAAGCTGCAGTCAGTATTCATTCATTCCATGTAGGTACTTACCCTATAAGAGGGTGTTAATGATGCAAACAATTTAAATCATCATTCTCTAGCAATGTAGTTATAATCACTTTTAAGTCGTACCTAAATTTCGCTTATTTTGTCATCTCCAACTTTGCGAAAAACCACAACATAGTTTTATTGTTTTATGGAAAACTACAATATGTTGATATTACATACTAGACATAGTAGACATTCTAAAATTATGAGGAATTTGCTCTGCTACAAATGACACTGGAGTTATCTGCCCTTGAAAAAGTAAAAAATGCTAATTTTCTCATGTTCTAAAGCTAAGCATATTTCCAGTATATTTCAGAGGACTAAACTCACTCAAACCTAATTTGTATAGATGTTTGTCAGAAATAAGAATAGAACAAGTCATGGTATGGTGACCTTGACCTTTTTCAAGGTCGAAGTGAGACCCAGGGCTCCAATTCATGACTGATAATTCTGTTACTAGGGTTGAGTTTACAAACTTTCAGATCGCAGTTAAGGATTTCACATTTCGAGGATACAAGAATTTTGTAAGCCCATTGACAACCTTCAACATTGGTGACATGATACTGAATTGTAGTTTGGTGACCTTGACCTTTTCTTCATGGTCAGAATGAGATCTAGGGCTCTATTCCAGAAATTCTTATTCTCTTCTTGTTGTCCTGCTAAATAAGTTAAATGAAACTTTCAAGCTTACAGTAAAAACCCGAGTAATGCTATTTCAAACTTGTCTATTTGAGAAAAATATCTCCGTATCAGACAGTGTAGATCAAAAATCAGACTGCACGTTCTGTGCAGTCTGATCTTGATCTACACTGTCCGCAAAAGGTCACTGAGTCCCGCTTAGCAGTTCAGGGTTAATACATTTCATTGGATTCATTCAAATCTAAGCTATGCAGATGTTAGTCAGGATTAGGTATAAAGTGAATGTAGGCTTGGTGACCTTGACGTTTTTCATTGTCAAAGTAAGACCCACACGCTTTACTCGATGAATATAAATTCTCCCAAAGGGCTCAAACAAGCATTTCTCAAGTCAAAATACTGGTAATGTACTGGGAATGAACATTGTATTAATGCATATACGATTTATTCCTGGGATATGACAGCATATTATACTGACTCTCAGCTTGTTGACTTTGACATTTTGTCGATCTTATAGTTAGACCTAGAACGCCCTTTTAGTCCTATTGATAAAAAATAATGTTTTGGCCTGATATGATTTCAATACATCTTTTGAGATATTGCCATTGCATGCCTTTTCTTTGTTGAAACAGCATCAGCAATCTCTTCAGCACTGAATGTCAGATTGATGATAAAGTGAATTAGACCTTTGTTGAAAAGAAATCACGCTTTGTCAAATAGTTTGATGAAAGAAAAAAATAACACCTTTTTTTTTGGGGGGGGGGGGCTATAAATAAGAATATGAACACAAAGAAACCTTGAAAGTTGCTAAAGCAAGTATGCGAGACAATTATTACAAAATTCAAATATTCAGTTAAACGTAAGCATACCACGACGGATAGTCTGATGTTTCTAAACCTATCCTGAAAAATGTTTTAAAGTACCTCGAGAAGTAATCAGTATCATACTAGTCAAGTTGAATATCTTTTTTTTAAAAAAAGAGATTGACTGCTGAGATCATTTGGCTACATTGAGACAGTTTGATAAACTTCGTGACAAGAACTGAGTAGATAAAATAATGGAATGACCTTACATCACATATCTGAATATGCAGAGACATTTTTATGTTATTGTGTAGGCTAAATGGCCATTACACAATGAAACAGAGTATATATACTACTCAAAATTTGCTAAGCACCAAATTTTTCAGACATGATTTTCAACTTTGCCTGAGCTAATTACATGTATATGTGTATGTACATGTATTAGTTTTTTTTCTTTAATATGATTCAGTGATATAATTATATAGATGGTCCCAACTGTACATGTAATAAGTATATTAATAAGATTATGTTTTTATGACGGGGAAAATGTTCATTTAAGCTAAGGAAATAATGAACCCAATAAGTATCATGGTCTTAAATGCTACGTTTGTCTGTTTGAATGTTTTTGTACGCATCATTTAACAATATTTCTGACATATGGGTGACAGCCCACTCTTTCATTTCTTTTGAAGAATTCACCAGTAGTACTATGCTGGGCTCTGAAGCCCTTTGCCAAAGGAACTCCCATGAAAACCCAGCGTTTTGAGTGAGAATTGAAGCTATAGCCCCAAGTTACGTTAGATGTACGCAATGAGTGTAAGGTATTCAATCATCACTTCATCTTAAAAGATAAAGGAAAGGGCTTCTCATCATGATGTTAATGTTGCCCTTGGCATGCATCATGTACTGTCAAGGTTTCAAAAGTGGTCCACACCTCTGCAGTTGACAACTGCTGAAGACAACTGCTGCATTTTGTGACAGCAGGGCGGTTTCATATTCCGCTTCAACTTGCAGTATATATACCCGTGCAAACTATCCACCCATGGTTGAACAAAAGTGGTTTTCACCAGAACAGACTCTTTTTTCTCGCAGCTAGGGTATGAGTGGGCCTTTGACCAAGCTAGGTGGACCTGAACTACACTTTACAGATGAGCCTAGCTACTGCATAGACTAAAGAAACAGGCTTGCTAGGGTATGACGAATGCTGATGTTCAGATTTCATACAGCCATCATTGCTGAAAATGGCCATTATGGAGGCTGTTTAATTTTTACCCACGGGTATAATCAGCTGGGATTAAGTGAAATGAGCTTATCAATGTTGACCAGTGCAGACTGACTGCCCAATAGTATTTAAATCGGTTCTTGATACCCAGGAAGGATTGTATACTACTGCAGGTTATTGGATTGTTCTAATGGACGATATAGCTCGTCTGCATACTACCCATGGTGTGCAAAAGTACCTGCAAAAAGATGGTATTGCATGTCTGGACTGGCAAATCCAATCCCCTCACCACAATCCCACAAAGCATACGTGAAATGGGCTGCAGGTCTAAATTTTAGCTTTTCAGGTCTAACCAGGAAGTATCCGGAAGCTTTTTGCTATTCTTGTTCAAGAATGGAGTTAAGTTCCAAAAGAATTATCAGCAATCTGACAGGGAACAAAGAAGATTGTTTCAAGCTGTCATCAGACTGCAATATATAAGTCACATACTTGTTTTAATACTAAACTGGCTTGCATAAGCAGCTTTTTGGGCAAGTTTTGAACATTACATGTTTTATTAAAGTATCTTTTTTAAATTGCTAGCCAGCTGACATTCTAAAATCTCTGTCAAATAAAGTAAAACAGAAAACAGGGAAACATCATATGCATCATTATAGAAAATACTAATTGAATTGTGTAAAAAAATCATAACATTAATATTGCAACCATAAAGCCTGTGCAATTAAATATTTTTGGTGCTTAGCAAACTTTGAGAAATATGAGAGTTGAATGACATGACAATCAAAATGATGAGTACTGAATTTCTTATATTGAAATACAATGTTGTAAAAGGGTTTTATTCGTGAAAAATAATCGTAAAATGTAAAGTATTTCTATTCGTATTTGATACGGTTGGAATAATTACACAAACAACAAGAGAATTTGAATTCCTGGAAAAGAGCTCTGGGTCTCATTGTGACTGTGTAAAAAAGGTCAAAGTCACCAAACTGTAATTCATTATCATGCCAGCAATATTGAAGGTTGCCAATGGGCTTACAAAATTTTTGTATGCTGCAAAACAGCGAAATCCAAAATTGTGACTTAAACACTTGTGAATTCAACCCCATAAGGGCATTTATCAGTCATAGAATGGATGTCTGGGTCTCACTTCGACCTTGAAAAAGGTCAAGGTCACCATACCATGACTTGTTCTATTCTTATTTCTGACAAACATCTATACAAATTAGGTTTGAGTGAGTTTAGTCCTCTGAAATATACTGGAAATATGCTTAGCTTTAGAACATGAGAAAATTAGCATTTTTTTACTTTTTCAAGGGCAGATAACTCCAGTGTCATTTGTAGCAGAGCAAATTCCTCATAATTTTAGAATGTCTACTATGTCTAGTATGTAATATCAACATATTGTAGTTTTCCATAAAACAATAAAACTATGTTGTGGTTTTTCGCAAAGTTGGAGATGACAAAATAAGCGAAATTTAGGTACGACTTAAAAGTGATTATAACTACATTGTTAGAGAATGATGATTTAAATTGTTTGCATCATTAACACCCTCTTATAGGGTAAGTACCTACATGGAATGAATGAATACTGACTGCAGCTTTAAATGGAAGATATTTGCAATTTAGTCTTACAAGCTGATATCATATCAAATTACCCCACCCACTTTTCTCAAGCATATAGCATAGAAGACATGGTCGCTGCATCTTAATACTTCACCAAATGAAAGCCAATACATAGAAGTATAAATCAGCAAATTTTAGAAAAAATCTATCCTAGCCCAAAAAAGGGCCTTATGGACACCCTCATTTGAAGCCGAAAACAGGCTAGATTTTCCAGATGTACGGTTTATAGCCATTTTCTCCATTGTTACTTGATTAGTGGCAGCGCTTTAGTTTACACAGCGCGTATTAATAGTTATCCTGTACAGGATGGTGACACATTATAGCAGACGAGTCTAATCTCCGAAAAATATGACATGCGCAGACACACTCTCTTGCACTACGGATCATTCCCATTCACCTCTGTAGTTGGCTCAGAAAGTAGTCCGTCATCGGGTAATATTTTCGTCACATGACCATAACTCAAAATGGCGACACAAACGCCGGTGAAAGAAAGACCAACATCGATTGTTTTGTGTGCTGTTCAAACAGCATACGGCCAATCAGACTTAGTGGTAGGAAATTTGAAAAAGAGGGATTTTCTGAAAAGCTTAAATGTCTTTTAAAGGACGATAACTTGTTTTTTAATCTTACAAGCTTAGATTCATCGGTGTGTCAAAACTGTTGTCATCATTCATGGGCGCAGCCATTTTTGTAACAATTGGCGTAAGATTCTGATCAGTAAAGAAGCTCGAAAAAATAGTTCCATTGTATACAGGTAAATTCATCAGTTTTAATGCACCTATAATGTATCCAGAATCATATTTCCTTTGTCTACTTTATTATGTTACACATGAAACAGTTAAACAGTAACAAAACATGTTTTCCTCGGTTTGGCAAGATTCTTGTCATTTAGCCCATTGCAGAGATGTATGGTGAGAGTAACGAACGACAACTCTGCTCGGAGATTGGCGCAGACAACGGATACATTTATTTTTGCTCAGTGACGCAATTCTATGGTCGATTTTTCAGGAATACAAAACGAAAGTAGCCACTGTGTGCAAGCATATTTCTCACTGTGCACACAGCTGTTCTTATGAGCAAATTATAGGATAACATGCAGACAACGATGACGATGACTCGTGCATTTTGTGTATAACGATTGTTTATCGTATACTTCACGTTGTTTTTCGTCTAGATATTTAACTCTTTACAACACAAGAAAGTTTTAGACTGGTCCAAATTGAAAGCATTTGCAGACGACAAAATAAATGTGACTGAAAAATTGAAATTAGGTTTGGGAAGGGTAGAAAACATTGTGGGAAAAGGAGAAAATGCTGGTTACCAGCATTTTCTCCTTTTCCCACAATGTTTTCAAAAGGCTTCTTTCTCAGGGTCGCTAAAAGTCGGGATTGTGTGGTAAAGAGTTAAAACAGCTAGATAGAGTTACGACAAACACTACGAATCAGAATCCTCGTATGGTACTTTCACTTCCAATTCCCGGAGCAGAGTCAGGTTGTAACGTAATCTAAGTTTTTACTGGCAATGGAAACACAAACTTGCTGACTTAGAACTAAATATTAAGATGTATACGACATACTTAAAGCCTTCGGAAATTTTGTATTCTCAGGACACCATTAACAATTTCTTTTATGAAGGAAGTCAACATGGCAACAAAATGATTGGCGAAACTTTGGACGACATTTGTGAAGGAAGGTAAGTCGAAATGATTTGTAAATAGCCTAGATTCTACTTGAAACTGCGAAATCTTGTACATGGAATACACAAGCTCGATTTTTAACTACCCTGGCGGAGAAAGTATGAAAACAATATGTGAACGGACAGTGACTACTAGTTGTCCTTTTCTCATGATGTTTTTAACCCTTTAAAGGACAAATCATGACTGTAAATGTCTTACCCCAAATCGGAGGTTTGCGCCGATGTTATTTTTGTGATGTGTCTTCTGCTTGCTCCCGTTGCAGCCATTCTTATCACTATTCTGGATTGAGAAATGAAAATACTGGCATCGCTTCAAATGGTTGTATGCGTTGATCTTTTCTTTGTCAGCTGACAATAATGTCCTTGATCGATAGACTAATACTTAAACTTTATGAAAACTCCAAAATAATTAAACGTTTTTAACTGTTACCTCTTTGTAATTCCATTTTTATGTAAATATCCATTGACCTCCTTCCAAAGAAATCGAAACTAGTCTTGATATTTACTGTACAATCATGTTCTTAAAGTACCGCACTGTAATTTCAGATACAAGAAAGTTCTTTTGCCACATTTTATCGGCTTTCTGATTTTTGGCATGGGCATCGAAACGAAAATTAAAATGAACTCGATGTATTTCATTAACGAGGCGTCAAACGTAGCACTTAAATTGCCGATCATGATTGAACGCGCATGCGCAGTTAACTAAATTTACAATGAGCGTTTGTTAACAATTTTACCAGATGTGTTTTTGTCAAAATAAAGCCGTAAATACAAAAAGAACGATGAAAACCTTGCAATAAACTTGGTGTCCTAGTGAAGTTAAACTCATTTATCTATCGATCCACATTCAATGTAATAGCTAAAAAGCAGATTTAAGATACATAGATCTATATCAGTTTGAAAAACAACCGGTAAGATTTTGAAATTTCCAGAAGTAATAGAAGAATGCTGCTCCGAAAGGGAGCGGAAAAACAATCACAAAATAACTTTTGAGCCACTTTTCGGGTCGAAAGTACAAATGTCTATATTCTGTGATGATAAGGAAATAACATACTAAGATTTTAAACAAGAAAATGAACAAAAAGTACTTGCCTTCATTAATAAGTTACTTTCTGGTAATTTTCATTGATTTGTATTGGAGTTTAACGCCGTTTTGACAGCTTACGTCATATCACGACGGTCAGTGCACCTACACATGTGTTTCCTGGCTTTCTAACGCCAGTACTGACACAACTCTCTTTCAAAGCCACTGACTACTTTTCTCACATGCATCAGAGGTGAGAGGCGAAAAGTGGCCGGAAAGAGAGTTTGCCTCAACCGGGTATCGAACTTGCAACCACCACGTCACGAGTCCGATACGCTAGCCACTGACCTACCCTGCCGGGCTGATACTTTTCATGTAAAGATTTTGATCGATGTATTAATTCTAATGTTCCTCACGCGTCAAAGACAGTATCGCCATGTCACCCTTTTCGACGGTACCAGAGATAATACTTGTGATTAATTTCTCCTCAAAATCAAGACATTATTGTAAATTATTTGTATTAGAAAGTAAACATTTCTTCTTAACTTTTCAAGTTTAACATTTTATTTTGTTTACATTCTCCTAGAAAGGATAGATGTTTTATGCAGGCTTGTAAATCGCACTGTTGTGAGGGCTGTTTTTTTTTTTTTTTTTTACTTAAGATATAGACCCCTAACGCTTCTAGTGCAATATGGAATAGAATTTCTTGTTAGTTGATAAATAACGATTTATACTGATATAATACTTTTGCGCATATTTAACCGACCAGAAATTCCTTTGATGTCTATCTTGAAATTATTTTTTGATACCTTTGTTAGTTTCCTGAAAAGGGAGGTAATTATTATCTCCCTTTTTAATGAGAATATAGTGGTTTTAGATTTATAAATGATAAATTTAAGGAGGAAAAAAAAAAGGAAAAAGTGGCTCGGTTAAAGTAGTACAATAATACTCATTTTCAATCATAGCAAATTTTGTAGGATAATATTATAGTGGAAATAGCTGTTTTCCATTAGGGGTCTATTACCTTAAGATATTTACATCAAACCTGGACAAGCTGTTAAGCATCAAAAAGGGAACCAATAGAACAAGGGCAGGTAACTTCAAAGTAATTTTTGACACAGCCTTTTTTTTTTTAATTAAGAAATTTCACTTGAAATCAAGCACCTGCAGCTGAGCGTTGGCATTTGTATAGAAGCCACTACAATGTCTGTAGTCTGATTTGGTGAATGAATTGCAGGTATAACACTTCTCTGATTCTTGTGTTTCTGTTTAAGAAACATCTGTCAACAAAACTAGGGCCCATATTCACCAACCATTTTTAGTTTCGTTCATAGTTTTATTCTAGATTTAGAAAGAAACACAACTTCTGATTGGCTAAACCATTTGGTTTAGCCAATCAGAAGTTGTGCTCCTTTCAAATTTAGAAAATTCTTGAGATTAAGACTACGAATGTTCTGAAGAATAGTTGGTGGATACAGACCTAGATCTACCATTTTAAAATATGTATGAATTTAGCTAAGTGAATTGATAACTAGCTTACATGTAGATGCTATATTCCCAATATGGTGTAAACCAAGGATAATTATTCACAAACTATTCTTATGAACATTCTGAGTCTTATTCTCAAGAATTTTTTAAATTTGAAAGTATTACAATTTCTGATTGGCTGAACCAATCGATTTAACCAATAAAAAGTCACGTTACTTTCTAAGTCTACGATTAGATCTAATACAGAATAGTTGGTGAATACAGACCAAGATCAGAATGCTTCTGGGTCGTAGCACTCAAAAGTAGTCCATGCGGACTATTTTGTACCAAGCAAGTTCTTCTACACTTTTTTATCAGAAAAGATAAAAAGACGTGTTTAGAATGTGTATCTGGTGTTGATTTAATTATATATGTAGGAAGTTAGTGCTCTTTCACTATTATCATGGGAACTATTTGGTGCATGTTACCTCATCAGAAAAGACAGTCTTCAACCAGTCAAGGCATTGGAAAAGCAAAAAAAGTTTGTTCTTTATGACAGAACTGTCTCTGCCTTTTTGTAGAGGCCATTCATTTCAGAGAAATAAACGTTAACTCTCGCTTCAGTTGGGAAATACAAGCATGGGGATCAATGGTAGTCTCTTTATTTTATGCTTTTCGGTAGTTTATCGAGAAATGATGGGTGATTAATGATTATGGTTTGATATTTCATGGTTAAGACCAGTGAAAAAAACCCGATCTCATATTTTCTAACTCTTCAATTGAAGGCGGAAACAGTAGTTCCCGCGCACTACTTACCTATGTAAACAGCGCGTGCCATTCAACCAGAGGAAAATATGACGTAATTTATGCACATTTAGCCTACATATCTCACACTTTATGTAATATTGTAATGCGTTGGTATGTGGGTGGGGGTACGCCACGTGAAATTACCATAAAACAACGTACTGGATTTTGACGAAAGTACCAACAAGAAAGGGGTTAGAAGCATGAGAGAGAGATTTTTTTTTTCCGGTGAAAGATCGAAATTTATTTCATCTCGTGAACATCATTGGTAACACTTTCACGAGTGACTGCGGGCCACTCGTGAAAATATCGATGATGTTCACTCGATGAAATGAATTTCGAGCTTTCACCGAAAAAAGAAATATCCTGTATTTATTTTCAATGAACTAAGTTACTGGTTTGACACCCTATATTTCAGGTGTAGTGTCTGGGACATTCCACCTATATCCGTCATGCACAGAAACGGTCGTTGGATCACCGCAGACAACCGGCGACTTTGGATATTTCAAAATCTTGAAAGGCTTGGCCTATGTTCATCTATAGAAGTACAGGTTCGTACTCGTATTCCACCAGAGAAAATGACATCTACCACGTGGGGTCGCACAGTCACAGTTCGAGGGGATCCGGGTGGATATTGGCATCGAAAAGTGAGACTCTCAAACGGTAGACAACGTTCGGCTCGAGCATACGGAACCTGGGACCATGACCCGGCATGGACAAACCAGAGGGAGTACTCGTATAATTACGAATCTTCTGCTGTTAGGACAAATGCACCTATTCCGGAAAGTCGTGTTAGACACGTTAACCATCAGAATCAAGAAACGAGTACTGTGTGGCCTCTTTTGGCTTTAATCTGTCTTGTAGTAGTTATAGTTTTATTGAGTATCTTTTTTCCAGGTAGATAAACAGTTTCACAGAAATTAGTGCATTCACCCTTTACAACACAATCCCGTGTTTTCATGACCCTGCCATTCACTTGACACTGCTTTAATTTTATATGCTAATTAAGTGTATTTGTATGTAACACCATAGGCCTCTGAAACACCGTTGGTCTATCAAGGGATAACGAAATGTTCATTATCGGACACCGTTACTATAAATAGCACATTGGCGACTCCCTCTATATGATATATAGTAAGACAAAGTGTGCAACGAAAACGAGGAAAATTTGACCCAGTCCCCTTTCAGAGATAAGATTTAACCGAAAATAGAAAAGTAAACCTAATTATCGGTGCAGATGGGTTCACAAATGATTTTTCATGTGTACCTTGACCTTAGAAAGTTCCGAATGGCTCTTGCCATCAATCAATAGCTCTCATCTAAAAGAAAAAAATAAAATTTCTATATTATAGTATAGAGGGAGTCGCCAATGTGCTATTTATAGAAACGGTGTTAATGAAAATCTGAGTATTCCGTGATATATAGGAGATGCACCAATGTGTGATATATAAGAGTTTGATGATCGACCGAGGCAAAATTTAGTGTTCCGTGATAAACCAACGGAGCTTCGAAGGCCTGTGGTAATACGTGCCTATAGCATTGTTTTAAGTGCTATTAACCCTTATCCTGTTTAATAGGTGAAATGAAACTTTCAAGCCGATAGTAGAAACCCAAAATTTGCCATTTGAAAGGTAAATTTTGGGTGAAAATATGTCATTATCGGACAGTGTAGATCAAAGATCAGACTGCACGTTCTGTGCAGTCTGATCTTGATCTACACAGTCCGCAAAAGGTCAATGAGTCGCGCTCAGCAGCCGATGGGTTAATGTGGAATTTTTCTTGGTGTGCTTCCCTTTTTTATTATGTGACACAGTTTTTATATTTCTTTGTTGGCGCTGGGCACGTGGCAATTCTAATTGTTTTACAAGCTCTTAGTGTGCCTTTTTTTAGTGTGCTAAGGTTTGGTGTTACATGCTATCTATAAATACATGAGCCATGCTCTAGCAATAGGGGGCTTAATGCATCTCCGAGTTGCATGACATCTAGCAATTCATCATATGGTCATGGATCCATAAAATCCATTTTGTGTTGCAACCGACTGAATCATGAGGTAAACTTGTCCTTGGACATGCAGAAAATTTAACAGTGGCAAAAAGTGTCGGGCCAGGTCAGCCTGCGCGGAATGTACTGGTTGACCTTGATCGATACTTTTTACAGATGCATTAAGCCCCATTTTTACAGAGCATGGCTCATGTAGGTTTACCACAAAGACTGAACATACATGCATGAGTGAACAGGTAGAAAAGATATTTGTGAAAAATCTCTAGCAGGATTCGAACTTAAATCTATAATAGGAGAAGTTTCAGTCAGTCAATCTAGGCGATTGAGCGTGTGAGAACAAACAACACCCTTTTGCTTTATAATACAAAATATTGAATTTTGCGACCTATCATACGCTTTGCATCCTTTCACTGTGATACGGGAGATCACTCCTTCATTACAGCATATCTTCTTCACGTATAAAACCAATACCTAGCAACCGCGTTAGGAAGAGTTCTCTTTAGCACAATTGTTAGTATACTGGTCTTTTGTGCCTCGATAAACGACGAGGATTTGTACAGCACAGGTTCGAACCACACATGGGACGGTTTGTATTACTGCTATGCATTTGTTGTGAACTTTCATATTTGTACGAACTGTGAGCGAGTTACTTAATATAAGAATACTGGCTCATTCGTGGTAGATCTATTCACATTTTTTGGTTTGGTGGACCACATGTTTCTGTGTGGCGATTTTCTTGTTTTTTTATCTTTGTTGTATCTCAAGTTTTATTTATTGTTTATGTAACACTGTTTTTATTTAACATGCGTTATATCACATCATATTATTTTATGTGCCAATTATGCTGCACTTGATAGTAAAAGGCAAGGTTGGATGAATAAACAGTGTTTCCTCTTTTCTCCATCAATTCATTACCTATTGGGTGATACATTCCTGAAGATTTTCATTACCATTAGTTTCCTATTTCCCACATAGTTGTAGATTATAAACACATGTCACGCATAACCCGAAACAAAAGCCATAACTTTGGGGAATATGTTACAAATCGATCTATCATAAGATCGCTTTTGGGATGAAATTCTGTAAGAAAAAAATCTAGAATGATTAGTGAATAGCCTGCTTGGGAAGAACTTAAACTGACACTTTTAATTCTTTTGAATATTGAGACATGCGACCTCCTTCAACGGCTGTAAATCAATGATCCCGCGGATTTTAAAAAAGATTATATGTAAGCTAGAATAAAGAAAGGAACGGTATAGATTTAAGATCAGACTGCACGTTCTGTGCAGTCTGATCCTAATCTATGCCGTCCGCTAAAGCCACTGGGTGTGCCTATGGAGCTGCAAGGATTAAGGCGAGTTTTGTTTACAAGAAAAAGAAAAGAAAATCTCAAAAGCCAACCAATCCTTCTTTTCATCGCATTGTACGTAACTGATCAAATCACAATAGATACAGACAGAAAGGAGGCAAGAGAATTTTCAGAGAGGAAGATGGACGGAAAGACAGACAGAATGAGAGGTACAGACAGAAAAGTGGCAAAATCGATTTAATGAAGTGTGTTAGCAGGAAGACATACGAACAAACAAATGATTTCTTTCTCTAATCTATAACATCTACAACATAGATACGATAGAAAACAAAGCAAATTGTGTCACATGACAATTGGTACTATTTTCAGGGTACTAGGTAAGGCGAGTTCTTATGTCTATGAATGATAGGGATGAGAGCGACACCAGTCCTCAAAATATGTCGGCTGGTGTTGGTCCTCATCCCCAACATTCATAAATACCATTCCACTAAAGAACAGGACTGAACAAGCCATGAAGTCAGATACATGTAGTAGGGATATACGCTGAAATTATAGATTAACCTAGTTGTGAGGCTTGCAGAGACAAACAAATGAAGTATCAGAAAGAAAGAGTGAAAGAAAGAAAGAGTTAAAGGGAAAAAAAAGAAAGAAAGAGTTAAAGAAAATAAGAAAGAAAGAAGAAAGAAAGAAACAAAGAAAAAAAAGAATAAATAATAAATGAAGTACTCACAATCCAATGATGGCTATCTGGAAATGTGATCCAACACTCGTAGGATCCCTCCGGTACAGCGGATACAAACAACATGGGTGACGAGAACAGGGCTGATAAACACCATGCTAGTCCAACCAATACTTTACAGCGGGTCCCTGAAATGTTCAGAATAGTTCATGAAGCATAAAAAATATCCGAAGTACCTGTAAAAGATCGACAGTGGAACAAACAACATGGGTGACGAAAACAGAGCTGAGAGACACCATGCTAGTCCTACCAACACTTTACAGCGAGTCCCTGAAATGCTTAGAACAATATTCCAGTGTATACTCCTTGATGACAAGTAAAATCGCGAAGTACATGTACCCGTTACAAATGGATAACAGAAACAAACAACATAGGTGACGAAAACAGAGCTCAGAGACACCATACTAGTTTTACCAACACTTTACAGCGAGTCCCCGAAATGCTTACAACGGTATTCCAGTTTGTACTCGTTGATACAAAATACAAAAACCCCAAAATTCCTGTGAAAGATCGAAAGTAGAAACAAGCAACATGGGTGACGAAAACGGGGCTAACAGATACACAAGAGCCGTGCTATGGCAAAAGCAAGATAATACATTTTCCATGATACATTATACCAAACCATTATATACATAGTTATGGGTATATATAGAGGATGTTTGTTTTTTTCGGTGAAAGATCGAAATTTATTTCATCGAGTGAACACCATCGGTAATATTTTCACAAGTGGCGCAGCCACGAGTAAAAATATTACCGAATGTGTTCACGAGATGAAATAAATTTCGATCTTTCACCGAAAAAAACAAATATTCGATTTATTTCATGCTTTTAACCCTTTCTGGGAGGAGATTTATCAAAATCCAGTACAGTTCTTTTCCGTTATTCCCCGTGGCGTACCCCTCCCGCATAGCAACGCATTACAATATTACGACAAGCGCGAGAAATGTAAGGTAAATGACGTCATATTTCCATCTGGTTGTGAGGCACGCGCAATTTACCTAGGCAACAAGAACATGAAAATCGGTATTTTCACTGGTCGTACCCGTGTAATATCGAAAAATATTTTCACTGCTATTTCTCGATATCCTACCGGAAAGCATGAACTAAAATGTCTTGTTTATCTGTCAATCGACTGAATCATCAAATAGATTAGTCCTTTGACATGCCGAAAATTGATCAATAGCAAAAAGCTTCGACCCGGGTCAGCCTGCGCGGACTGCTCAGGCTGACATGTGTCGATACCTTTTGCAGATGCACTAAACCCCATTTTCACAGAGCAAGGCTCAGAATACAACGCTAGTCTTATCAACCTTTTACTAAAAACACTTATAAGATTCAGAGCTTATTTCAATTCATACTGGTTGATTATGTACTCGTACGGTAAAAAGCTTTCTGTAAAGCTGTATAGCAGAAACATACAATATGAGCAACCAAAGCAAGGCTGCAGGACACTTTGCTGGTACTGAAAATACTTGACTGTGAGTGAATGAAAAGTTTAAAACAGGATTTAATATCCCCATTCCACTAGGCCGCGATCTACGGCGCTCTGTGCGCTCATACAGAGCGCCGTAGATCGCCTAAGATCGCTGCCGAATTGGTGATTATGAGGACACTCCCGCTCAGATAACAACCAGATGACCGAGCGCTTCTGCATCTCTAATGGTCGCTATCGGATCACATCGGAGCGCGATGACCGGCATACTGGCGAACATTTTCGCTCTTGAGCGATCCGATAGCGCTCCAGTTACGATGTTTACGTTCAAGTTGCGTTTCGATAGCGATTAAAGCGATTAAGTAGCGATGTGACGGCGTTCTGAACAGATCGCCACGGATCTTTGTGCAAGGGAGTAGACTGTTGGCGATCTTGGCGATCCGTTAAAGATCTGTTTGCGTTCTTGGCGTTCTTGGCGCTCTGCATGGCGATCTACGGCGCTCTTTGAGAGCGCCGTAGATCGCGGCCTAGTGGAATGGGGGTATAAATTATTTTCACGTTATAAAACACAGAAAAAACAATTTAAGGAGAAGCTGACTATACAGGCGGCACAAACAAGACAGATGGATTCAAAGCTGGTCCTACCAGAAATTTAGAACGAATAATTCAGGTACAGGTGGCGCAAAAGGGCAGATGAGTTCAAAGCTGGCCTTTCCAGCATTGAGAGCGAATACCTTGACACAAACAAACAACGCAGCCAGGACAGATGGGTTCAAATCTAGTCTTTCCAGTAAATTGGAGCGAATACTTTAGATATAGGCGACGCAAACAAGACAGATGGGTTCAAACCTGGGCTTTCAAGCAAAATAAAGTGAATACTTTAGATATAGGCGACGCAAACAGCACAGATGGATTCAAAGTTGGACCTTGCAGTAATTTAGAGCGAATATTTCCAATACAGGCGACGCAAACAAGACTGATGGATTTAAAGCTTGTCTTTCCAGCAATTAAGAGTGAATACCTCAGATACACGTGACGCCAACAACAGATGGGTTAAAAGCTGGTTCTTCCAGCAAATTAGAGCGAATACTTGAGATACGGCGTGCAGGCGACGCAAAAAAGACAGATGGTTTCAAAACTTTAGGTACAGGCGATGTAAATAGAACCAAATGGTTCGGAGCTAGTCCTTCAAGCAATTTAGAGGAAATACTGCAAATGTTAAAAAAAAAAGTATCTTCATGCAAATGGGTTCTTAGCTTGTCCTTCCAGCAATTTACAGCTAGTACCTGAGATTTTCAGAACAAGAGCTTTTTTTCATACCGACAACTTCAACTCTTAAAATGTCAATGAAATCATTACCACCAACACTCAATCTTCCTTGAATAGAATCTTTTATGAAATTGTTGTGGCAAAATTGACTTTCATCACCTCTATATCAGTAATCCCTATAAATCTAAATTAACAATACAGAATCAATGTTGATATTTCGGAAAATAGACTGGAAAAAATGGTCTAAAAATTTGAAGCGTTGCAAGCTGTTAAAAATCACTTCCCGGAAGAGAGCAATAAATTTCAGCCGTCACAGAATTAGTCGTATAGGATATCGAGAACGAGTTTCACTACATCATAATATGCTAGCTTTACAAAAGGCATTACAAGGCTCTTTAAATCATTCTGTCAAAAGTGGCATTGTATGATGATTAATCACGTGTTTCATGATGAATAAAAGGCAGTTTTCACGTGTAACTTTTCAATGCAGTTGTCAGAAAAAACTCCTAATATTATGACAAATATGTTACAGAGTGTGGCTACGTCAGCTGATTTCATAGGGAAAAGAATGGTACCACTCTATTGTTATGTAAGAAAGAATACTTGTTCAGGTGGAAAAGCATTACTGATCACGCAAGAAAATTGGACGTGGATTAAGATAACAGATTTCTACAAGATAAATCGTGCAAGAGTAGAAACGGACAGAGGACACATCGAAGATGTACTCATGGTCAGAAGAACAGACGGGCGCAAAGACAGACTAAACAAGAACAACAAAGACTTGCAAAATGATACAATTACTATTTCAGAATTGTTTTCAGAGAATATTTGGGAGAAGATCCTGGATTTTTTCAAAAAATTAATTGCCGATTATATACGTGAACGAGACAGAGTCAAAGACAGATGTGGGAAGGGAAGAAAAAATAAAAAATAAAAGAGACAGAGAGTGAGAGAGAGAGAGAGAGAGAGAGAGAGGCAGGGAGAGAGAGAGAGAGAGGGATGAATGTTAAGAGACGGAAAACAGGGAGAAAGAGGGAGGGAGAGAGATGGTAAATATATAGATTGCCTTTATTCAAAATCGTTTCTAAAGTGACAAACTGCTGGAACATTCAATTTGAGCTATCCTCTGGTAAAACGGTGTTTAATGCCTCTCTATGATGCATCATATGAAGCGAATCATCACATAATTATTGATCTATAATATCATTTTTGTCTAACAAACGAATGAATATAGAGGCAAATTCGTCCTTTGATATGCAGAAAATTTACAAATGCAAAAAGTTTCCACCCACGTCAGCCTGCGTGGACTGCGCAGGCTGACATGGGTCGAGACTTTTTGCAGATGCATTCAACCCCCTTTTCACAGAGCATGACTCATTTATTTGTAAGCAATATGTTGATTATTTAGCAATACTTACAGGTACTTGTGAAGTTCAGGGGCCGAGATATCGCGTCATACCGGTCTATACTGAGCGCTACCAGCATATAGGTCGAGGCGAACATAACAAACGTCTGAAATATAGAACAGTATAGTCCATAACGATATACTTTATACATACATATATGACAAGGAAATAATGTATGTAACTTTCATATGTAGCATTAGACAAGCATAGAATAAAACAGGTATGAAATGGGTATGTTGAAGAGCATGACATCTGCATTTAAATCCTTTAGTAACACCTTCGGTTATGTCACACTTCACCTACATACATGTGGGTTACAAAATATCTGTGTCTGTTCGTCTGTCTATCTGTCTGTCTGTCTGTCTGTCTGAAAAATAAAAAAAAAATCGGACTTGATGAAAAAAAAGAAACATAATCTTTGAAACCTTCATTTTTATCTTACACGTGAAACATTTTCATGTAGATTTTGATATCTTCTTACCCAATTATTTGTTACGCTGTAATACTGCTCCGCAAGTCTATTCATAAGAGTTAAACCAAAGTAAAAATATGTTTAAACTCTCTCTTTTTTTGCATTTTGCGGTATAACTCCTTTTGCTAGTAACTCTTTTCATTATGCTAAACTCATGCTAAAATGTGATGGAGTAAAGTTTTATCTAAACAATGTAATCCTTTAAATAAATGTACCCTACTTTTTAGATTCTTTTAAACTTTATAGTAAATTGTAGAGGTTTGTCAAAACAACACCAGCGTAATATCTATAACAATTCTTATTAATTGATTTGTTGTATTACAATATAAGTTGATGTGACTAAGTTATAGTGACACTGATGCTTGCAATTGGGTGTGTACTTTGAACTTCGAAGTTCCTGGTAGTATACAAATAATTAGGGTATTTCATCAAACTATGAGACTTTTACAGATTTGTTTTTGCATAACACATCAGTATCGTCTGCTGATACAAAATAAGAATAAAAGTGTAATTTAAGGCATAAGTTCTCCATTAACAGTAATTTTACTATCAGATTGATATTTTGTGGCAAATGTCCGAGACGGCTTATGTTCTAGGTGGCAAATATTTGGGTGGTCAAACGTCCAGGTAGCAATTGTCCTGGAGGGCGTAACACTCATAACATGCAGACGATTTTCTAGTAGGCAATCAAATGTTACGTATAGAAGTATAAGTTATAAATTTTAGTATATCTTTAATGTAAGTTCTCTTTTCTTTTTCGACAAAAGACAAGCTCGCTCTCTCTCTCTCTCTCTCTCTCTCTCTCTCTCGTTCGCTGCCTTTATTTGCATTTCTCTCCGTCAACTTCTGTCTCTCCCTTTTTTAATCACTCTTGTTCCCTCCCTATCTACATGTAAGATACCCCAGGGATACCATTAACTACTAGAACGTTATCACCCACGATATACAATTTACGTCGAGGACAAATATATTAACTGTTTTGTCCACTGGCGAGTTGCATACAACTTAACGTGATTTTGTGGCCAACACAGATAGCCCTTTTGATAGAATACTTGACTTCACAACATACATTTTTTGCCAATTTTTCGTTAAAGATAAACACCTCGAAGTTTCAGTGTCGGTGTAAGTGTTATGATTGAAATTGTCATGTCATTTATGAAGCTTTTTAAAGCAAATCTTGTTAGCTATTGAAAATAATAGAGGCAAATTCAAAGTAAAAATTTTGATATTTTTTTAAAATTTTTCTTCATTCCAATATTCTAATTTGTTTTTACTTATGTGTGTATATTTTATGTCAAAATGACAGAAACTATCATTCACTAACTTTCTGGATAAAAGTGATAATAATTGGCCTACAATACGCGAAAAGGGGCATTTAGACATTTGCGTAAAAGTGTCGTCACGGATCAGCCTGCGCAGTCCGCGCAGGCTAATCCGAAACGGCACTTTCCGTTTTTATGTAATTTTCTGTTTTGCGCGAGTCTACTTTTGGACAAAATCTAATGTAGTCGTAAAGTGCCGTCTCGGATTAGCCTGCGCGGACTGCGCAGGCTGATCCGGGACGACACTTTACGCAAATGTCCGAATGTCCCTTTTCGCGTGTTGCAGGCCATATAATCCTACTTTCCTAGCTGAAAGGTGTGTAACCCTTTACATCACAAAAAAGATGTGAACTTATCCAAATTAAAAGCATTTACAGGCGTCAAATTCAATGTCGGTCCAAAGATGATTTCTATCTTTGAAATGGGAGAAAACATTATGGAAAAAGTACAAAATGCCCGTTATCAGCATTTTCTCCTTTTTCTCACAATGTTTCAAAAGTCTTTTCTGTCAGGGTCATATAAAGTAGAGACTGTGTGGTAAAGAGTTGTGCGGCCTTAAAATGACAAAATCTTCTCATGTTTTCCGTAGAAAATGTTACGTAATAGGATATACATGTACCCTGTTTTCATTATCACTCTGTGTACAGAATATTCTAGAAACATAAAGAACATTCATTGGTTTTTCCATTGTGGTTATTTTTAGAAACAGGTTGTAAGTAAACAAGTTGTTTACTAATCCATGTTGTCATCTTTCTAGAAAAGACTAATCTAGAATTTTCCAAGCTGATATAAATAGGAGTGACTTACATGGTGGATTTTGATTTTTGAACTTAGACTTGTGGCTTGGAGGATACAGAATTAGTGAAAAGTGTTGGATTTAATTAGGAATATACATCTGTAAGTTGGAATTATCTTTTTATAAAAGAGGTTGCTCATATCTATCTGCAAGTTAAAACTGTTGTTAATTTAGGTTTTAGGAACCAGAAATTTCATACTTTTTGTAGTCTAAACTTAATTCTTAATTTTTAGGGACTTATTCTATTTCTTGTTCTAAGATTAAGAATTGTCAAAATTTCATTCAAACTTAACTCTTGTTGTACTATTTTGTTTTTATTCATTAATAAATATTGTTAATTGTTAAAGGCTTGTTGCTGGTTTTCTTTCTCGTTACGCTTGTCTTTTAACAAAAATCACTACATGAAAATACATGTAGACATACAGTAATGTGTTCAAGCGTAACGTTTTCATTAATAAATTACCAAATAGTACAAGAAAAGGATACTTATTCGTTTATATTCGTTTGCTATGCGTTCTAGGCTATCGATGAATGGTACTCAACGCTTGTACATGTACATTAGTGTCATAAATGTGTCCGCAATTAAGTTTTCATAGGCCCGCAGAATAACATGTCCACATTTTTTTCACTACTTCAAAATTTCTGTTTATTTCTCCGGGTAAAGCAATATAAAAATGTTGGTCAAACACCAGATACACCGAAAACATACAACCAGTCTGAAAAAAAAATTAAATATTACAAATTCAAAGTTATGTTTAGCGGGCAAAAATCCCGCTCATTCTGTGCAGTGTGAACTTGATCCAGACTGTCCGTAATTCTAAGCGCATTGAGTCACGCAAAGCGCCCTAAGGTGAATTTGTCCTCATATGGAGCAAAGTGACTGGTAAGAAAATGCTATTATCGGAAGGCCTGCAGTGTAAATTCCTTCTAGCAGAACATTCAATAAAGGTTGGTCCGAGGTTTATGAACGGAAATTGTAGATTGTAAACAAATACCTTACAGTTGCCGCAGTATCAGTCTAGTATTCATCTTTCTTAATAATATGACTGACTGAATGAATAAATAAATGAATGAACAAACAAACGAATGAACGAACGAATGAATGAATGAAACATCTTGCAAATATACACGCCCCTTCACCCTCCCCCCACCCCTGTCTGTCTGTCTGTCTGGGCATTTTTCTCGCCGACTGTCTGTCCATCTATCCGTCTCTCTTTACTGTTCTCTGTTTTTTCCTTCCTCCCCTTCGATCGATATTTCCTACATATTCTTTTCTTCGCTATAGTCAAACAATTGCGCATTTATTTTAGAATTTCATTTTCGCCTCTTTAATTTCTCGACAAAAGCAATTAGAGATGCACAAAAAACATCATTCATCAAAGTCAGGAAAACCAACAACAACAACAACAAAACACATCTGAATTTTCTCCCAAATATTCTTCAGCGAGGAATTAATGGAACTATATTTATCTTTTCTTTTTTGAAGAACGACCTTGGAGATCTCTCTCTCTCTCTCTCTCTCTCTCTCTCTCTCTCTCTCTGCCCTGTTTATGCATGCTTTTATCTGTGCGTCTGTCTGTCTGTTTATCTGTCTGCTTCTCTCTCTCTCTCTCTCTGTTTCTTTGTCCGTCCGTCAGTCTGTCTTTGTATGCTTCTAGTGTTGCGTCTGTCTTGCTGAACTGAACGAAAATCGCCAATATGTAAATTCTTTTAAAGTGTTGACTTTTGTCATTTTACGCTAACCCCTCACCACACAATCCTGAATTTCAACGACCCTGAGGAAGGCTTAGACAAACGTTGTGGGAAAAGGTGAAAATGCTGGTAAACAGCATTTTATGCTTTTCCCACAAAGTTTTCAAGTCTCCTTCCTCCAGGTCATGACAATACGTGATTGTGTTGTAAATGGTGAAAACGCATCCATATGGTCGTTAAATTGGGTTTGTCTGGTAAAGCATTTAGGAACAATGATTGTATGGCGTTTAACACCGTTTTCAACATTATTTCAGTTATATCGCGGCGGCCAGTGCACAGGTCTACCCATGCTTTCCTGGAGTTTCTTTTACCACAGTATTCTTTCCAAGCCACTGGCTGCTTTCCCACATAACCATCGTCGAAACAATACCATCTAATCAAACGATCCTTTCCCCAGAATGTTTTCAAAAGTCTTCAGGGTCATGTAAACACGGAGTTAAAAAGCACATCCCTAGGGTCGTTAAACTTGGATTGTCTGGTAAAACCTATGCAAACAAACAAAACAAAACCTCATTCAACCTCTTCCTGAATTTTAACGACCCTGAAGAAGAATGCTAATGCTTTTGAAACCATTCTGGGAAAAGGAGAAAATGCTGGTCACCAGCATTTTCTCCTTTTCCCAGAATGGTTTCAAAAGTCTCAATCCTTAAGGTCATGACAATACGGGATTGTGTGGTAAAGAGTTGAAACACATCCCTCGGGTCGTTAAACTGGGATTGTCTGGTATATAAAGCCTTTACGAACAAACAGAATGCAACGCAAACCTGTTGAAAATCGGCGATGTACTTTTACAATTAATTCCTCAGAAAATGACACAAAAATCACAGGAGAATTCGAAAGTTGATTCACCTTAAATTTATCTCAGCAACAAAATAATTCGTTTTTGATGCCTGGGGACAAAATAATAATCATAACCTTTTTTCTTGGAAATGGAAATTCTCTTGTGCAATTATTTTCCGTGATTTTTTGGTACAACTTTGGGGACGAACGTCAAAAACTAACAGTTTGTCAATAAGAAACCCATAAGTTTTTTAGGTGTCCCGATTGCTTTTTGGGTCCGTAGTCAATAATCAATTTTAATTATAGTCTAAATTTACAAACGTAACGCAATTTCTGATTGGCTGATCCAAATGTCTCATGCTCTGTGAAAAGGATTTAATGTATCTGCAAAAAGTATCGACTCAGGTCAGCCTGCGCAATTCGCGCAGGCTGACCTGAATCGATACTTTTTGCTTCGGTAAATTTTCTGCAAGCCCAATGACCATTTTGTATATGGATTCAGATAGTAATTAGACAAAATGGATTTTAAGGATCCAATAATTACGGGATGACTTGCTTGGTACATACTGAATCACGGGGATACATTAAATCACCTTTTGCCATTGCACGGCTTAAATAGTTTAGCGTGATAGAACTTACGTTACTTCGGAAATTTTGAAATTATTTCCGTAATTTGAGAGTAAAACTCTGGGGACGTACATTAAAGGCCAACAGTGTTATCATCAAGAAACTTATGAGTTTCTAGGCGTCCAAATTGCTTGGAGGTACTATGTTCACAAATCATATTCAACCATTTTCTACATTTATAAAAGTAACAAGTTTCTAATTGGCTTAAACCTTTGGTTAAACCAGTCAGAAATTGTGATACTTTGTAACTTGTAAATATTTCACGATTCCTAGGTACAGCTTTGAGGACGATAGCACAACCTAACAACATGAGACCCAAGAAACTTATAAGTTTCCTATTGTCCCGATTGCCTGTCGGGTTTGTGTTCGCGAAACTGTCACAGGCTAATTTTAATTATTTTAAATTTTAATACTGAGGATGTCGTTGTGACAAATATAGATGGTCCCATATTAGATCTACTCATGCTTTACCTTAAAGCTTTTCAGATGATTGTAATCTTCACCAAACTTCAAAAATTATGTATATCAAATTAAATCAGACGATAGCTGGGAAATCAACCAAGAAGAAAGACAAAAGTAAGAAAAAAAAAACATTGCTAATTTGTAAATGACATTATTATACTTCGTGACAGAGTTTTGTGAAAGTTTGTAAGTATGTCATATGATCAATAGAACGCAGATTGGTATTAAAATCAGTATGATGACGTCATATCTGATATGATAAAAATAGACTAAGTTACCGATTGCAAAACGACCACTCCGTTATTTAACGACGCATATCACAATTTTTTCTATCGGTCAGATTTTTTTTAAAACTTTGCATATACATGTACAAAGCTCATCGCGTCTCTAGGAGATTACAGTAAAAAAGATATGGGTTTTCGTGCTCGTTTCTGAGAAATTTGCCTTTGAAAAAGGTATATATAGTTCTAAAATTCAGCTTATATTGGATTCAACACGCTTTTCTTTAATAGTCATTTAAACAGGAAAATTACCGGAAGAATATACACCATTTTAATGAAATTCATTTAGTTTTACACAAAAAAATATATAGAAACTTGGTTTTGAGCATGATACCGGTAAATGTACAAATATGCATGTTATATATAGACCATTAAGTGAAAAAGGGAGGTAATTTGACCGAATTACGGGTTAATATTTAATAAATACATACTTTCTAATGGACAGATTTTTCTTAAATTTTCACGCTTATAGTATTCATAATTCTAAACAATAAGAAGACATAAAAATGGCACCTATCCGTGCTTATTTCGTCAGAAAATAGGGATAAAGGTCACGGTGGAAGTTAATTTTTTTCAAGGAAAAATATAGCATAAAAGCTCTGCAGACACAGTGGGAAGAAGGGAAATTGCTCAGTTCACAGATTCATTTTTTTTATCTCTCTCTCTCTCTCTCTTTACTAATACTATCTGGAGAGACTGCTACTTGTTTTAGTGCAGCAATAGTATTAACATATGTGCGAAAAATACATAGGTGCACTTTTGATTCATTATCCATTACCAAAACATATGCGCAGTAGGATGCGCACGAACAAGTGATATACGTCGTTAAACACCAAAAAATGCACCCTTATACTGCATGTAGCCTCGACATTTATACGAATATGAAATAAAATGCAGTATCTAGATTCAGTAGTATTTATCGTTGTTTTATAAGAGATTTTGACTTAAAAACAAAAAAAAACAAAAAAAAAAAAAAACCTAAAAAAAAACTATTTTAAGAAGATTGAACACACAGAGCTTTTTTTTTTTTATTCCATTAACTCTCTACAACACGACAAAAATTTAGACGCATCCAAAATGAAAGCATCTGCAGACGACAATTTAAATAAAGCCAACATGATAATTTCCTTTATTGAAAGGGTAGAAACCATAGTGGGAAAAGGAGAAAATGCTGGTAACCAGCATTTTCTCCTTTTTCCAATATGTTTTTTTAACAGGCGTCATGCTCAGGGTCCACGCGGGGATGTTTTCTGAAGCATCAAAGACTTTAGCTTGTGACAATAACTATCTTTAACTCATTTGCTGCTACATGCAAAAACAAGGGCTTTTGTAAACACGCGGCATAGATCAAGATCAAACTGTACAACTTGTGCAGTCTGGTTTGATCTATGCCGTCCGTGAAAGCTCCATCTTTCGCATAGGGTTCTGACAACGTTAACCCTTCACCAAACAGTCTAGAAACTTAACCACCCTTTAGAAGATTTTGAAAACATGCTGGCAACCAGTATTTTCTTCTTTTCGCACAATGCATTTTAGTCTTTTAAAACAGTTTTCAAAGTTTTTTTTTTTTTTGTATCAATCATTTTGTCGTCTGCAAATGCTTTCAGTGTGGATAGTCTGCAAATGCTTTCAGTTTGGACTAATAAAAAAGAACTGTTGTTCATTAAAGGCATAAGTTATATGATCAAAGCATCTATCACGTGATGTTGAAGGACACTGTCCCAAAGGCAAGACTGAGAGATTTCAATTAGTATCCATTGATGAGATTAATTGGTACTCCAAGGTAGAAATTCAACAGAACCAATAAGATTGCATTTTAGCTCTCTTCTAGACGACAAAATTTAAGGCTTCTCCATACCGATGAAAAATTTGCAGACGACAAAATAAATGCCGTAACTCTTTACCAAACAACATTATTTTAGACTCATTCAAATTGAAAGCATTTGCAGACAACAAATCAAGTTATCTAAAATAATGATTTCTGCCTATGATAGGATAAAAAACATTGTGAGAAAAGTAGAAAATGCAGTATTTTTTCACTCGTCTATGTTGCAGTACATTACGGATTCGTATCTGCTGTGTTTGATTGGTAAACTCTTTAGCAGTCGTCATAATTTAAGACATGCCAACATTGAAAGCTTTTTCCGAAAAATAAGAATCGTCTTTTCGATGATATAGAAAAACATTCAGGAAAATGGAAAAAGGGGTGTCAATTATCATTTCTCCTTTTCTCCAGCTCCATTTTCCCCTTTTCCAACAATGTTTCCAATTAAGTTTTTCGCCTAAGTGTTTAAAATTTAGGACTGTTTGGAAAAAGGGACAACCCTTTACCACACAATCCCCAGTTTTAACGACCGTGAGGAAGATTTTCGAAAACATTACGGGAAAAGGAGAAAATGCTGGTAACCAGCATTTTCTCCCTTCCTAAAAGCAAATTTCTTTTTTTGAGTCACAATTATTCTTTGGCCTGCAAGATTTTTCAATTTGGGCAAATCTAAAATTTTGTTGTTTGGTAGTTTACCACACAATCCCGAGTTTTAAGGTTTTTCCTGCTAAATAACTAAAATGAAATTTTCAAGCCTATAGTAAAAATCCAAATTCTGATATTTCAAAGGTAATTTTGGTAGGAAAATTATCTTCTTACCGGACAGTGTAGATCAAAGATCAGACTGCACGTTTTGTGCAGTCTGATCTTGATCTACGCTGTCCGCAAAAGGTCTTTTAGTCGCGCCTAGCAGCCAAAGGGTTAACGATCCTTGGGACGAAGACTTTTGAGAACATTGTTGGAAAACGTGAAAAACCTGGTAACCAGCATTTTCTCTTTTTCCAACAATGTATTGCACCCTTCTATTAGCCAACTTCTAATTTTGAGTCACAATTTTTTGTCGTCTGCAAAAGTTTTCAATTTGTACAAGTCTAAAATTTTGTCGTTTGGTAAAGCGGTAATGCTTGCTCTTTACCAAACGACAAAATTTTATTTTGGTCAAACTGAAAGCATTTGCAGACGACATTTGAAATTTAGCCGGAATAATGATAATTGTCTTCGAATGTGTAGAAAATCTTACGGGAAAAGACGAAACTGCTGGTAACCAGCATTTTGAATGTGTCTTTGAATGCGTAGAAAACTTTATGGAAAAAGGAGAAAATGCTGGTTACCAGCATTTTCTCCTTTTCCCAAAAGGTTTTCAAAAAGCTATTTCCTCAGGGTCATAAAAACTCGGGATTGTGTGACGGAGGGAAAAAACTAGCATTACTTTTACCGAACTCTGTAAAGTTCTCGGAGAAATCTTTCGAACCCAAAACTAGGTTAACCCTACACCTGCTATGCGTGTTCCAATGCACTTATACGGACAGTATAGATCAAGATCAGACTGTACAAAACGTGCAGTCTAATCTTTGATCCACACTGACCGAATATATGAAAATTTTTCACGAGGAAATAATGTTGAAACTGACATATTTGTACTTTTATTAACTGGCTATAAAACGCGTATTAATTAATTAAGCTGTATAACAGAGCTTAACCTAAAAGCAAAGAGACACCAAAAAAAAATAAATCCAAAGAGACATAAAGAAGATTACAATACAAATGATTCAGTGGGGAATCCATTAGTAATAGAATCACGTTTCCAAATCTGCTTTCACCAAAATGTGTTGTTATTCTTTATCTTTTATTTTTTTAAAATCTGTAGCTTAAAGTCATATCGTTTTTTCTCTTTATTAGCGGTGCAATGTATTCGTTAAACCAGCTTTTTTTGTTGCTAATTAAAATAAAGAATTTGAATACCTCTTCGAGAACTTGAAATAGTATTTCCGTGCTATTGAATCTCAGACATGCTCTATGAAAAGAGAGCTTAATGCATCTGTAAAAACTTATCGACCTATGTCAGCCTGCACAGGCCGTGCAGGTTTACAAAAGTAAAAACATTTTGCTATGTTTGAAGTCTTTGCATGTCAAAGGCCAGTCTTCTGTATGATTCTGCTGATTTTTAGAAATAATGGATTTCGTGTATACATACATGTAATTATATCGTGATGACTTGCTTTGTTTAATGCATCAACCCCCCCCCCCCCTTTAACAAGGCATGTCTTATTTGATTTTCTGCCCATATGTTAGGTATATAGGAACGGACGTGTAGATCTAAGATCAGATTGCACGTTCTGTCCGCAAATGTTATATAATTTGTCATTTTCAATGAAAAATTTCCTAAAGTTTTTTTAATTGGTTCTCGATCTTTTTTTCTGAGCATAGGGTTTTAAAAGCATTAAACGAACATTAAACGAGATTTCATTTCACATGTGATTTAGAAACTGAAAAAAAAAAAAGAAGCCCTTGTTTTCATTCGCGTGCAAAACTGGCTTTGGGATTAAAACATAAGTAGAGAAAACGCAGAGATTTTTTCAGAATTTTGTATTTCACTGTAAAATTTCTGATACCGTTAGTAACGCCCTGCGGGAAACCATAACAACGGATTAATACAGCCATTATAAACAGATTTACGAGCTAGGCACCTCGATAGCACAGTGGTAGAAAGGCCCGTCTTGATTTTGATGGTCTTGGGTTTGAGTCCAAGCGGGTTTTTTTTTCCAGTCAGGTCCTCGTGATTTTTCCCTTTAACTCTTATCCTTCTAATTGAGTGAAATAAAACTTTGAAGCCGCCAGTAAAAATCCAGATTCTCTTATAAGTATTTTGGGGCAAAAATATCTCCTTATCGGACAGTGTAGATCCAAGATCAGACTGCACGTTCTGTGCAGTCTGATCTTGATCTACACTGTCCGCAAAAGGTCCTTGAGTGATACTAAGCAGCCTAAGGGTAAACAATCAACTTTCCACACACACAAAAAAATTGTCGGTCAAAATCTAGTTAAATGGCCCTTTTAAAACACAATGCTTTTATTCAATCAACCCTTTTTTTTTTTTCCTTTGTTTGAATCGTAATAGTTTTGGGATGGGTTGTGTGATTTTATTTCCAAGTAAAAAATTGTAAAAAATAAATGCAGTCATACTGAATTCTGTACCAAACGACTAAATTTTAGCCTTGTCCAATTTCAAAGCATTTACAGACGACAAATTGAATGTTACTAAAAGCACGATACTTGTTTTTCAAAGGGTAGAAAACAAGGTGGGTAAAGGGGAGAATGCTGGTTCGTATCCCAAGCTCGGTCAGTTTCTTTCTGAGGATTAATAATAGTCATTGCGACAAAATTCTTTTCTCTCTGATTGTTTCGATGACGGCTACGTGAGAAAGCAACCAGTGGCATGGGAAGAATATTCAGCGAACTCTTGGTTTAAGAAACTTCAGGAAAACATTCATAGGTGCACTGGTCACGGCACACACATTTTGAATATTTGCATAAAAATTTCCATAGTTACCTCAGCTTATATGTCTACGTAAGCACCCTAAAAGCTTGCTTAGCCTATTTAATTTGCATTCTTTAAAGGGAGGTAATTTGCTAGAAGTTACAAATAAACTGAAATATCTTCTTGATTCCTATCAAATTATGAGAAGTATATTTTAGGTGGCAGGTTAAATAATCAAGTAAACAGGAGAACATGAGAGAATTGATAGGAAATGTCCGGCCATCATCCGTGCGCTATCTATCATTATTTAAACTAGACCTCTACCTAATCTTTCATCAGTTGTAATAATAAACGCATTCCATTTCTTCAGGATTTATTACACCCTATTCCTGGCATATTTTCAAACAGAACAGAATATTTGAGCCATGCTCTGGCAAAAGGGGGCTTAATGCATCTCCGTTATACATGATACCAGCCCAATTCATCACATAATTATGGATCCATAAGAGCTACTTTCTTAAATAACCGACTTAATCATGAGGTAGGCTGGTCCTTTGACAAACAGGAAATTGACCAATAGCGAAAAGTTTCGGCCCAGGTCAGCCTGCGCGGACTGCGCAGGCTGACCTGGGTCGATACTTTTCGCAGATGCATTAAGCCCCCTTTTCACAGAGCACAGCTCATTTGTAAATTTCTTGGATTTTAATGTTACCGTTCCTGGTTCATATACCAAACAAATCATCGCATAATTATGGATCCATAAAATTCATTTTGTCTAACAACCCAACTGATTTGTAGACTGGTCCTTTGACATGCAGGAAATTCACCAAAACAAAAAGTCTCGAGACTGATCACCTGTGCAGACTTTGAGGGTTGACCTGGGTCGATACTTTTTGCAGATCCATTAACCTTGGCGAAATTCAAAGCATTTGTAAACGACAAATTATATACGACTAAAACAGTGGAATATGTCTGTAAAAGAGAAGAAAACATAGTGGGAAAAGGAGCAAATGCTGATTGCCAGCATTTTCTCCTTTTTTCCACAATGTTTTCAAAAGCATGGTCGTTGAAACTCGGGATTATGTGGTACAGGGTTAAAGGGCTACGTACCTGGGCAAACTTGACCATTTTACACATGGCGTCACCCGCATACCACTTCTCATAAATCTTCCACACTAAATCTGTAAATACTGTTACAAGGCCGACCAATAAATCTGCAAGAAAAAAAAAATAGAAACAAGAATATCTTTAAAAAATGATACACGGTGTAAATTTGACAGCATATAGGCAGGGGCCCTTACAATATACATGTCTACATTTTTGATCAATCAAACTCTTTTATTAATTCATTTGTTATCAATACCAAAAAGTAGGTCAAAAGCCAGCACGTTCAGCTCCGCCGAAAAATACCCGAAACTGTTCATTCCATTTGTACTTTGTCCAGTCCTGGAGTTGAATATTTTCTTTTACAGTGTTGGGTGTACGTAAGTTATTATGTTCACGCCTAAAACTAAGACTACATTTTAAGGGAAAATGAACTGACAAATCGCCTGTAAGAATACAAAAATCTGATACACAGTCGAACATTTCAGATGAACAGATCATACAATCGACTACACTTGTACCATTATTTGCTGTATAGGTGAAATTGCCTTCCGAATCCCCGAATATTCTACCGTTTAGAGTATGAACGTTGTAAGAGCAGCATAACTCAATTAAAGATAATCCGAAACGATTATATACTTGATCTTTTGAGTTTCGAATTAAGGAAAAGTCATCAGGAGGATAATTCGAAATCGACAAGATGTGCCACAGTTAATTTATTGTACAGTTTATTACCACCGGGTAATATGGGGAATCAGGTATTAAAAATGCATGATAACCGGCTTTCGACCTATGACATAAGAGTCATGCACTGTGAAAAGGAGCTTTATTACAAATGCAAAAAGTATCGACTGCTGGGACTGCGCAGGCTGACATGGGTCGAAACTTTTTGTTGTTTATATATTTATTGCGTGTCCAAGGACCATTCTACCTCCAGATTCAGTTGGTTGTTTGACAAAAATTTACTTGCTTGGCATGATGCATCATGATAATGCATTCAACGCCTTTTCATACAGTAAGCGGTGTTTTACATCGCTCTAAACATTATACATTTATCAATATTATTTATATCACTTTACAGCAATAGCTCACTTATTCACTTGTGCCCTGAAAGATGAATTTCACAACTACTTTGCATTGTCTCCTTTTCCAACAACGTTTTCTACGTTGTCAAAGACAAATTTCGTTATTCTAGCCAGTTATTTGGTCGTCTGCAAATGCTTTCAATTTGGAAAAGTCTAAAATTTTGTCGTCTTGTAAAGAGTTACCTCAAATATTCAATTCCAATCAAAGTCTTCGACAAAAAAAAAGGAGTTATTTTTTTTTCTTTCTGTATGATTGACGAACCTTTCAGCATCCTCATTAAAGAACGACCTGGTCACGTGATTGATATCACGTGATTGATATTTTCTCATTAAGAAACAAATTAACTCAACAAATTACTACCCAAACGACAAATTTGCAGGAGAAGATTTCGAAAAAAAAAATGTTGATAATCATCATTTATTACAGTTTGGTTTATGAATACAAGTGTAAACATCGAGGCGAAAGGAGAAACTATTTGTTAATTCTTTACTAAACGACATTTTTTTTTTTTTTGACTTACCCGAATGGAAAGCATTTGCAGACGACAAAATAAATGCGACCAAAAAATTTAAATTTGTTCTGGGTAGAAAACAATGTGAGAAAAGGAGAAAATGCTGGTTACCAGCATTTTCTCCTTTCCCCACATTGTTTTCAAAAGCTTTCTTTCTCAAGGTCGTTAAAATTCTGGTTTGCTTGGTAAAAGGTCTGGGATAATTTCTTGTTGTTGTCTTTTTTTAATTTTCAAAAGCATACAGGAGGAAAGAGAGAATAAAAATGTCTGCAGCACATAATGTGTTAATCATTTCGTTCTTTATTGATTCTTGAATTTTATTTTAACACTTAACCATACAATCCCTTTGTTTTACAACCTTGAGGAAAAAAAAAGCTTTTAAACCAGCATTTTCTCTTCCCCCCCCCCCCCACTGTGTATTGTATCTCTTTTTTCCATTGTGTTTTCTATCATGTTAAAGGCAAATTCCATCATTTTAGTGACATTTAATTTGTCGTCTGCAAATGCTTTCAATTTGGACACGTCTAAAAATGTCGTCGTCTGATAAAGAGTCATCTCTTTATCACACAATCCCAACATTTAACGACCCCGTCAAAAAGCTTAAAGAGAATGTATGAAAACGAGAAAATGCAAGTAAGCAGCATTTTCTCCCATTTCCCTTCATTAAGCCACATTTAAATTGTCGTCTGCAAATGCTTTCAATTTGAACAAATCTAAAATTTTTGTCGTCTGATAAAGAGTCAGGCAACTCTTTGCCACACAATTTCGAGATTTAATAACTCCCTGAAAGAAATCTTGTAAAAAAAGAAAAACATTGTGGGAAAAGGTGAAAATGCTTGTAACCGACATTTTCTCCCTTTCCTACAATTTTTAAACCCTTTTAATGTGAAATTCCACAATCTAAACTATATAGAAATTGTCGTCTGCCAATGTTTTCAATTTGAAAAAGTCTAAAATCTAAGATCTGATAAAAACTCAGTCACCTCTTTACCACACAATATCGAGATTGAACAAAGAAATCTTTGGAAAACATTGTGGAAAAAGGAAAAAATGCTGGTCGAGCAGCATTTTCTCCCTTTCCTACAATTTTTAAACCCTTTTAAGGAGAAATTCTCCAATTTAAACCATATCTAAATTGTCGTCTGCAAAAGCTTTCAGTTTGGACAAATCTAAAAAAGTTGTCGTCTGGCAAAGAGTTAAGGTAGTAAATCCTCGGTCTTTCGACAAAAGACAGCATCTTGCAAATGCACCATACTCTGACAAAAGGGGACTTAACGTATCTCCGTGATCCATGGTACCAATCAAGCCATCACAAAGTTGATAATCTATAATATCCACTTTTTTTTAAAAACCAACTTAATCATGAGAAAGACTGGTCCTTGGATATACAAAAAATTAATCCACAGCGAAAAGTTTCAGCCCAGGTCAGCCTGCGCGGACTGCGCAGGCTGACCTGGGCAAAAACTTTCGCAGATGCATTAAGCCCCCCTTTTCACAGAGGCTCAAATGTTTTCCCTGACAACCGATTTATTTCCCAAGCAACAACGGATAAGGCGAGTTATAAACATTGAGAAACTGCTCCCTTGTGAGTCGTTTTGAAATTCAAACTTCGGTTTACTGTAGCAATATCTCTGAACAGTGCATATTTAAGCTACTTTGGCCCCTCATGACAAGACATAAGAGATGTTGTTCTAGGTTTATTTCAAGCTTTCTGTCTTTTTTTCCTCCTTTTATTTTTGGAATAGGGATTGGATATACAGAAATTCATCGTAGAGTGTCATCGACGTGTCAGATCAACAGCTAATGTACCTTACACCTTCCCGATACTGACTGAATTTGCGTTTATTTATCGTCGCCACCGGTTGCCCATATGGGCGACACCCCCCTGGAGACTGTTAGTTTTGTTAATGGGGATAGTGCAGATACACGTCGAAACCAATCCTAAGTTACACCTGGTTCTTTAACGTCCTCGGAGTATAGCACCGTCACACCGGACCTCGGTTTAGCGTCTCATCCGAAAGACTACTAGTCATTTCGGATGGCCAGCCGTGGGGCTCGAAACCACACCCTCAGGTGACCCAAGACTTAATGTTTACAAGTCCTATGCTCTACCAACTGAGCTATGCGGGCTGGTCTACACTTTCCCGTGACTATAAGCATAACTATAAGAACACTACCAGAACTAATCACGTGACGGATTTCGACCAATTAAAATGTTAGCAATCTCATGTAAAACAAAAGCTAGAGGTACCTGCTATTGCAAGATGAAGTATAAAGAAGTGCATTTTCGAGTCACGTCGACGTGAAAGGCCCATGGCTAGCAGTACGATACAGTTACCCACAATTATAAACACGAACAGAAGTGATAGAAATATTAACTGCTAGTCACGTGACGTTCCTCAACTAATTAAGATGGTAGAAACCTCATGTAAAACAAAAGCTTGAATTACCTGCAATGGCAAGATGAAGTATAAAGAAGTGCATCCTCGAGTGACGTCGACGTGACAGGCCCACGGCTAGCAGCACGATACAGTTACCCACAACTATAAACACGAACAGGAGTGACAGAAATATCAACTGCTCCGTCTGAAAAAAAAAAAAATTGTTGTCTTTGTTGCCAAAACATATCGAAAACCACCCTGCAAATATTGTACTATTGTAAAGTTGACTTTCGTTTCTTATTTTTTTTTTCGAAAATTCCGATAACATCGCTTGGTTCCAAGTATTTTACTGAAAAGGGGTGGTAGGATCAGGGTGCCATATATGGCTTGCAACACGCGAAAAGGGACATTCTGGCATTTGCGTTAAAAGTGTCGTCTCGGATCAGCCTGCGCAGTCCGCGCAGGCTAATCCAAAACGACACTTTCCGCTTTTATGTAATTTTCTGTTTTGCCCACGTCTGCTATAGCACAAAATCTAATGTAGTCCTAAAGTGCCGTCTCGGATTAGCCTGCGTAGACTGCGCAGGCTGATCCGAGACGGCACTTTACGTAAACGTCCGAATGCCCCTTTTCGCGTGTTGCAAGCCATATTATATAGTATCTGGGTCCTTATTTACCAAACATTTTGAAGATTTTATTTATCTTATTCTCAAGAATTTTCTAAATTTGAAAGTAACAGAACTTCTGATTGGCTCAACCATTTGGTTGAGCCAATCAGAAGTTGTGTCACTTTCTAAATCTAGAATCAGACTTTATATGAAATTAAGAATGGTTGGTAAATACGGGCGAAGGACCCGGTTACACGAAAATACTTAAATCTCCTACATTACTCAAATTCCCTTACGCACCCACTTTTTGACTTGAGCTTAATTATTCAAGACAAATTTCACAAACAGTAACAGACTTTAAAAAAATGTTCTCAGATCCTGAATTGACAAAAATATTTCAAACTCAACTCAGCAAAATTAACGGACTCAAGTCAGTTAAAAGAAAAGTCAAAAATAAGAGACTTAAGTTTTTTTTTTTTTTTTTTTGTAAAATCGGGCCCAGGGCAGCAGATCTGAGCAAAATAAGAGACTAAAGCCCTGGGTCCGGTTTCATGACAAAACTTAAGTCTCTTATTTTGCTAAAGTCAGCTAACATAGTCATTTTCCAACTTAAGTTTACTCCGTTATTTCAGATACATTTCACTAACATTAGCAGACTTAAGAAACATTTTCAGATCCTAAGTTGACACGTTTCAGACTCGACTCAGCTCAGCAAAATAGTGGACTTAAGTCAGTTTATCAGACTTAAGTCCATTATTTTGCTAAGTTAAGGGTGAAATATTGTGTCAAGGATTTGAGCATGTCTCTTTAGTCTGCCATTGTTTGTGAAATGTGAAATGTGTCTGAAATATTAGTAACATAATTTTCATGTAACAATTTCAACTTAAGTCGGAAATGGGGTCCGCCAGCAGACTTGAGTAAAATAAGAGACTTAAGTTTCTTCGCGAAACTGGGCTCTTGTCACGTTGTTCCTAAGAGCAAACAATGATGCTACTGTACAACGTTAATAAGATAAATAGGATCTGACATCAGTTGGTGTTTGAGATAAAATTTTATTAAACGAGTCTACAAAAATGTTATTAAGCGAGGCTTGGCGAGCTTAATAACTTTTTTTGTGGACAAGTTTAATAAAATTTTATCTTAAAAGCCAAGAAATGACAGATTCTTTTTCTCACGTTAAATGTATCTCAAGAACTATAGTTTATTGCGTGTTAAAACATAGGTCTATCGTATGCGCGTGTGTATTGAAATTTACATAAAGCCTATTTGTTTCTTTGACAGGTTTGTACATCACAGACAAAAATGTTCCAAAGAAACTTGCATGTAACAGTTTTGTTTTACATCTAAAGATAATAAAATGTGCAGCTATGTCACGATCATCAGTTTTGACTGTCAATTTCACACAGCAATCTTGGTAAGCAATGTTTTAGAAATGAGGCGTATAATTTCAGCACGTTGACCAAATACGGCACTATTTTCTTAAATCACATTTGTGTAAGACAAGAAAATTCGTAATGGCTGTCTTACGCTGAAAACAATGGGAGTTATGTGATAAATGACTGTTTCAGTAATTACCTAGCTAATTAGTGTATACCGTTAAAATATGTCTTTCCCCTAATTTTGGGGTATCGTCCACGTAAGTTATATCTATAACTTTATTCTCTACCTGAAAATGTTAAGGTTGAAACACATGCGTCGCACGCGGATAAAATTATATTCTAATATAATTCAATATTAGTTTTTTTCATGAGCATTGGCGAGTTCTGATTGGCTGAAAATTTTTTTTCATAGCTCCATGAAAAAAAAAATAAGCAGTGCCGGAACTACTTTTGCAGTCAAACTAGTGTAAACAAACATGTATACGAGATTCCATAATGTTTTTCTGTCTGATTTTATATCCAGTCCGAATTTCAAATTGCTAGCTAAATTTATTTTCTCTGAACATTGAAAAAAATATCCAACAGTAAATTCAAAGAGAGAGCTTAAACTCATTGTCACTTTGCTGGGTCCTAACAAACTTACTTTCAACTTACTTCTGGCGTTTTGAACTTCTAATAATAAATCTACTAAATCTGCCAATGTTCAATACTACAATGACGTCATGAGTTACGTCATTATTACGTCATGAACGAGCAGATTTACCGCGCTATGAATTATCAATGAAATGGACATTAAATAAATACGCAATGTTGGATTTACAAAAAAAGCAGTAGAGTAAAATTTAAGTGCATATTTGTTGTCTGTGATATTGAATTATAAGGAATGAAGAGAATTTTTTTTTTGTTTTCATGGAGGTATGAAAAAAAAAAACCTAATCACACTTTTGTATGAAACCGCTTCGCGGTTTCATACAGTGTAATTAGGGTTTTTTTTTCATACCTCCATGAAAACAAAAAAAGTTCTCTTCATTCCTTAAATGACATGTGAATTCGTCTCTATAAACACAGTGCAACGAAAGCGTGGTAAAATCTACGTCATTCTATATAGAGTGACGTCATTCTATATAGAATGACGTCATTCTGTATAAAGTAAGTAAGTAAGTAAGTTATTCAATGGAACATAATCTGCATCCCCGTTTTTGCTCTAAGTATGAACTTGTTTTCCTTTCATTAAGAGTTGGTCATGTTAGAATCGAAATAATCTTCCTTCTACTTCCTTCTACTCACGTTGTGAGTTATGAGGGGCAATGAATAAACCACTCGGGCTATAGCCCTCGTGGATTATTTATTGTGCCTCATAACTCACAACTGTGGTTTATTGAACGATAAACCACGATAGAAAGAAGATTATTTCTTAAACACACGACAGAAAAAAATCCTTATCTACACACTATGAAATACCGTTCAAAAATGGTATGATGGCGTAATGATGACGTAACTCATGCGCTGAATATGTATGTATTCATTTGCATTTTGATTGGTCAAACTCTTACGCTATCATATTCATCCGCTGTTGATACAAATGAACTTACTGGCTACTGTATCATTATTTGTTTTAATTGTTTTCGAATAAAATGTCAATAATTTGCAATATTTTGTCGCTGAAAGGTGTAGGTATATAAGAAAAGGAATATTATGTTGTAGTGACTTCCCTGGCGCTAGTATTTTCTTCTCGCCGCGCAAGAAAATTTTGACATATCTCTCTCGACCTTAGGTTTCGCACGATATCAAATTTTCTCACACTGCTGGAACCAAATACAAGCACCAGGACAGTCACTACAACATAATTTTCTGTATCTATCAAATGAAGGTTTATGTCACACGCTCCAAGTTCACAAAGGCCAAATAGCTTTTTTTTTTTTGTGGGAAACGTATTTCCCCTGGCGAATAAAAAAAAAAGCAGGATAAATACTAAAATCCTGAAAAAATCGCCTTTGGCGTTTATTTCTAACAGCACTAATTTTTAGAGGAAAGTCCTTGCCGTTTTTTTTTTTGTCTCAGTTTTCTCTCTTTTGAGTCTTTTTAAAACAGATGTAAAATTTTTAGACTCATCCAATTTGAAAGCTTTTGCAGACTACAAATTCATCGTGGCTTAAATGAAAAAGTATGTCTTTCAAATGCTTAAAAATACAGTGGCAAGAAAAACAGGAAAAGCTGGTTGCCAGCAATTTCTACTTTTTCTATGATGATTTAAAAATTATGTTGTATTTCTAAAGGTCGTCAAAACAAGGGGCTACTTCGTAAAGAGTTGAATTATTAATGGTATAAAAGCATAACGAAATTTTACAATTACTGATAAAATGAAATTTATAGATATACACTTTTTGAGAAGTATTTGAAGGGGAAATTCTAAAAAGGGCGAAAAATATAACAAAAAATATAAATACATGTAGCAAAACTCTTTTGCCTTCAGCAAAATACAAAACTGAAAAATAGAAAACGTCTTTTCAAATCTGCTAAAATTGCGCTTCAAACGAAGAATATTTGGCTTAGTCGAGAAATAAAGTAGAAGACTTGGTAGATCTAAATAAGGACTGCAAGTCTTGTACTGTTCAGGGTCCGTGTACACCAACCATTCTTAAGAACATTCTTAGTCTTATTCTCACGAATTTTCTAGATTTGAAAGTAACATTATTTCTGATTGGCTAAACCAAATGGGTCAGGCTGTGTGAAAAGGGGGTTTAATGTATCTGCAAAAAGTATCGACTCAAGTCAGCCTGCGCAAACTGCGCAGGCTGACTTGAGCCGAATCTTTTTGCTCTTTGTCTATTTTCTGGTTGTTAAATGAAAAGGATACTATGGATCCATAATTACGTGATGACTTGCTTGGTATATATCAAAGAGTTGCCCGAAGCCCTATTTTGCCAGAACATTGCTCAAAGTTAGCATTTGCTTTACTTTCTAAATCTAGAATTAGACTATAATAATGAAATTAAGGTCCACGGTCCCTAACTCTCATATTAAAACACGGAAGCTGTCGAGATTGGCCCAATAGCCTTTACGAAAACGTCGATGATACACGATATTTACCGATGAGTTAGGGGTCGTAGACCTTAAGAATGGTTGGTGAAGACGGACTTGATTTGCTTTCTCGGGTTCAACGGCGTGAGAATTATACGTTATCGATTAGTTGTTCTTTTGTGGGTAAACGACTCCCCTGGTATCCATGAATGAAAAATTAACCCTTTACCACACGACCCCGACTTTTAACGACTTTGAGAAGGAAATTATTTGAAAACGTTTTGGGAAAAGGAGAAAATGCTGGTTATATAAGCGTTTTCTCATTTTCCTACAATGTTTTCTAACCATCCAGAAACGATTAATCTGTTGTATCAAAAACAAGGACAAGCATTTGCAAAGCAATCCCGTGTTATTATGACCATGAGAAGAAAGGACTTTAAAAACATTGAGGGAAATGGAAAAAATGTATTTTCTGTTTGTTCCTGGATTTTTCTACGCATGAGACAACTTGCAATTCTTGAGCCACATTTAATTCCTTGTCTGCTTGTAAATTCGGACAGTGTAGATCCAAGATCAGACTGCACGTTCTGTGCAGTCTGATCTTGGATCTACGCTGTCCGCAAAAGGTCAGTGAGTCGCACTTAGCAGCCTAAGGGTTAAAGAGCTGTTTTATTCACGAACCATACTAATTTAAAGTCTTTTTCTAAAATCTAAGACAATATATCGTATTGGCTGAGGTATCAACGTCTCAGCCAATCAGATGACTTTTCTTGGTATTTAGAATAATACCAACTTTCGCACAATGGTAGTTTAGATTCCCTTTTGCCAGAGCGTGGCTCATACCTGTCTTACTACGGGCAGTACACTTCTAATATTTCGCGTAAAGGTGTCGCACCATTGCGAGATTGCTTCCGGGTCGTAGTAGTCAAAAGTAGTACTATGTGAACGTTTGCAGTAGCTCTTCTGTTGCACTGTTTCATGGAGTCGAGATGGCTTGGAGGTAGATAATTTAGATTTGCTTGAAATTTGGGCAATGGGGGACCACTTAGATGTGTTTTTATTGTGCACTGACAGGACTACTTTGTATCAGTGGAGGAACAAAAACTTCAAATATAAGTCATTCTCGCCGTCATACTCGCTCTGAATCTCGTAACATTTCATGTTTATTGTTGCTACGATTCATCAAAGATACCCTTGATATTGGTAAAAAAACAACTTAAGCTTACATGTCCAAATTACTTTTTTTTTTTTTTATTATTTGTTTTTTGTTTCATCTTGCTTTGTATACCTACTGTTCAGTAGACAACTATATGTGTAGTACTGTCAAGTAAAAGTTAAATTATCTGAACATATCTTTTTAACTTTACTGAAAGCACTACACACATACATTGTACAATGTAGGTCTTTTTCACCGTCATACTCCCTCTAGATCTCGTATTGTTTCATTTTAATAACTCTACTTTTTGTGACTATGTACAACTATGTACTTGTCTTGCAATGAATTTCTGTTCTGTTATGTTTTGTCAAAAGGAGGAGGGCGCATAATGGGTGAAGGCACGTTAAAGGGAAAGAGGTATCTAGGACATAGTCATACTACTATATTAAACTATAAAAATAAATCTGTACAGAGTAAGCAAATACTTTTTAAATTACCCGTCACTAAAATCAAAGGACTTACAGTACCGAAAAGCGTATTTTTTTTTAGGAAATAAGTTGTAGAAATGAAAAGTATTCTTTCCATCAAATATAATGTATGTTTATGAAATTACTTGATGACAACAAGTAGAGAAAACAAAAATTAGAGCAGGCTATCAGTGAGGATATTATTGATGGGTATTTTACCGTAAACCTCACAATGCCGAGCTTTAGCGACCCTGAAAAAGGGCATTTTGAAAATTGTGGGAATAGGAGAAAATGCTGGTCACCGGCATCTTTTGTCGAAAGCGTTTGTTTTTCAGTGTCGTTAAAACAGGGTGGAGTTTGGTAAATGGTTGATTGATAAATCATGATCCGTCATTGATATAGTTTGTCGCAACCGGTGCTAGTTATTACTATTATGTACAGCCAGTGGAGCGATACAGGGCCATCATTGCCCTCTTTCTTTGATGTCACATTAAACCGAAAGAGACTCTATCTTAATAAGTGACCTAATTTTGGTACAGTGTCTCCTAATTATTCCTTGATTTTTTTTTCTTTCTTTCGTTGATGAGCCATCTACACCAAAAAGCAATTAGACAACTTTACGTTTCTTGAATTTGAATGAGTTTTTTTTTTTCTCTCTCTCTCTTTACTGGCACACTTCAGTCTTATAATAGAACCATTATTACCTCGCATGTAGACCAATTTCAATCTTTACCAGGCGAGAGAAAATTTTAGATCGGTCCACACTGCAAGCATTTGCTGACGACAATTTAAAGGCGGCCCAAATGACAGGATATTTTTGATGCGGTCTATAAATTATTGTCGAAAAAGGAGCACGTGCTTGTAACCAGCATTTTCTCCTTTTTCTGCAATGCTTTCTATATCCGTTTTACTCGTGGTCTTTTAAACACAAGATATGTTTGGTAAAGGGTTAAAGAGAGATTTTCGGTCAAATAATGAAATATATCTTTTTTCTCCCCCCCCCTTTTTTCTTAGCTCCTGTATTAATCAGGATTCACTGGTTTGACTCCCTCGAGCTGGACCAATTTCTTCCCGAAGATTGATGAAAGTTATTGCGACATGATTCACTCGTCTCACATCACTGACTATTGTTTCGAAGAAGTTTATGTGGGAAGGCAGCCAGTGGTTTAAAAAGGAGTAACGAAAATTTCCAATACCGTTTATAACGCTATAGCCATTTTACATAACAAGGGATATACATATATATATTAACACTTAACCACACAATCGCGAGCTTCAATGACCCTGTAAAAGAAAGCTATTGAAAACATGGTGGGAAAAGGAGAAAATGCTGGTAACCAGCATTTTCTCCTTTTCCTCACAATGCTTTCTACCCTTCCAAAAACAAATTTTAATGTTTGGGTCATATTTCATTTTTCATCTGAAAATGCCTCTAATTTGAACAAGTCTCAAATTTCGTTGTTTGGTAAAGTGTTAAACTACATAAGATGGTAAAAGGCTCGAGAGCGCAATGGCAAAGTCGACGACTTTAGTTTGAAAAGTCGTGGGTTTGAGTCCCACTAGATGCATTTTTTTTTTTTTTTTTAGCATTGTTATTGTTGTTGTTTTCTTCTCCCATTTTAGGCTAAAAAGGACACATCCTCATGATTTTTCCATTTAAAATATCAAACTTTTATACCTAAATATCATATACTATTTCTTTTATTGTGAAATGTTTGGGTTTTTGTTTTTCTACAAAGCCAGGATAAACGTCCCTTTAAAGGGTTTCACGATTTTGTTTGGTGAAAAAAGAAAATAATGATTAATAGAAACTTAGAAGCTAATATTTCACATTCTGGCCTCTTTTTCACCCTTAAAAACGAACTACATGCTTTGGTGACTCCAAAGAAGTCTCTTGAAGAAAAGGAGAAAATGCTGGTAACCAGCATTTTCTCCTTTTCCCACCACATTTTCTATCAATTATCAAGACAGCAATTATCCTTTGAGCTACATAGAATTTGTCGTCTAAAAAATCCTTCCAATTGGGCTTCCATTTTTATCATTTGGTAAAGATTAACTGGCGTGGAAACATTTAGGTCGATAATCACGCAATCACCATCGAAACGAAACTTTCCGTACACAGAGGTAAATTAACACTTTTCAAAAAAATCTCGTAACGAACCCCCCCCCCCCAAGAAAAAGTACTTTTGAAAACACTGTGAGAAAAGGAGAAAATGCTGGTAACCAGCATTTTCTCCTTTTCCCACAATGTTTTCAACCATTTAATTTGCTCGTCTGCAAATGTTTTCAATTTGGTCTAGTCCAAAATTTTGTCGTTTAGTACAGGCTTAAGGCCCATTAAGCTCTATTCCAGACGGCTAAGTTTTTGTTCGTTGGAATTCAAAACAATAGCATACGACCTCATTATATGTGACTCAAGAAAATCGGGTTGTGTTTGAAATGGTTGGAATACTTTTTGGGAAATCGATAAAATGCTGGCAACAAGCTTTTGAACTATGCACTGTGAAAAGGGGGTTTAATGCATATTTGCAAACAGTACCGACCCAGGTCAGCCTGCGCAGTCCGTGCAGGCTGACCTGGGTAGGAGTATTTTGTTATTGGTCAATTTTCTGCATGTCAAGGGACCATTCTATCCCATGATTCAATCGGTTGTTAGACAAAAAAGATTTTATCGACCCATAATTATGTGATGACTTGCTTGGTATAATGCATAAAGAAGATGCATTAGCATCCCTTTTGCCACAACGGCCTTCAAATTTGAATTTTTAGCCACATTAAAATTGCCGTCTGCAAATGATTGAATAAGAGATGTGTAAAAAATTTTGTCGTTTGGCTAAGAGTTAAAAAGTTCATTCATTAAAAAAAATAAACGTCTTTTTACAGCTAAATAGACAAAAAAAAAAAAAAAAAATTGCACGGCTTCTGGAATCAAGACAGACTTAAACCTTTTACCAAAGAATCCTTTATCTTTACAAAACCAAAGCAGAAGGCGTTTGAAAACATCGTGGAAAAAAGGAGAAAATGCTGGTAACCAGCATTTTCTCCTTTTCCCACGATGTTTTCTACCCATGTAATGACAAAATCGATCATTTCAGCCACATTTAAGATGTCATCTGCAAATGCTTTCAATTTGGACCGGTCTAAAATTTTGTCGTCTGCGGAAAGTGTTAATCAGATTGGAATCGTTTGTCTTTCGAAGTCGTTGAAAGGTTATAATTTTGACTAATGATCCTTACAGCGTTACGAAATGTTATCGACTGTAACTCTTTATAAAACAATCCTGTCTTTTAACGACCGTAAAAGAAAGATGGCAAAATGAAAACTATACCGAAATAGAAGAAAATGCTGCTTACCGTTTTCTCCTTTATCATAATGTTTTTAATGGCAAATTGTATCATTCAAGCTATTTTTTTCCACGGCAAACGCTTTTCATTTGGCGTAGTTTAAAATTGATTGTCTGCCAAAAGGTTTAAAAACGCTTCCGTGTGCAGGTTTTGTCCATTTGTTGTGTCAAATTGATACGTCAGCAAATTATTGTATTGGCTACTTGTAGACATAAAACTTTGCTTTTCTTTATAGAATTTTACTATCTTCTACATAGATATATGTTCAAGTTACGTTCTACAACAAATTAATGCTTTACGTTTTCTTAGTATAAATACGAAATATTATGGTGAAGTGACTTTCCTGGTGCATGTATTTGATTCTAGCCGCGTGAGAAAATTTGATATCGCGCGAGACCGAAGGTCGAGTGAGATGTCAAAAATTTTTTGGACGGCGAGAAGCAAATACAAGCGCCAGGAAAGTTACTACAGCATAATATTCCTTTTATTAAATTCCTACACCTTTCAACGAAAAAATATTGCAATTGTTGACATTTTATTTGAAAAGGGAAAGCAAAATAAACAAATTATGGTGTAGTAGCTAGTAACTTCGTTTTTATGAATGGCGGATTAATATTACAAAGTAAAATTTTGACCAATCAAATTGCAAATGAATACATACTTATACCGCTCGTGAGTTACGTCATCATGACATCATCATACCATATTTGGAACCGTATTTCACAGTTTGTAGATACGGATTTTTTTTGTCCAGTGTGATATTTTATCCGCGCGCGACGCATGTATTTTCCCCGGAAATTTCAGATATATAATAAATATATTTATCACAAAAACCCTTTGTTTTCAGTGCAATATTGTCATCATGAATTCTTTTATCTTACATACGTTTGATATATTTGTGACGTCATATGTGTAAATATGCGACGTCATTTGTTAAGGTACTGTATTCTTGCCCGTTTGGCTTATTTCCAAAAACAACGTCAGACACAATATTATTCACAATCCCGATTAATTCAATGGATGCATGTGGTAAAGCAAAGGTTTGTACCATTTATAGTTATGATCTGGTAACATTCGAAAATTTTCGATCATTAAGTCAGCTCTTTTGGAACTTTTTTTTTTTTAAACTCTCCACACATTTATGTTAAAGCAGTGATTTGGTCTAATTCATGAAAATATAGGTTTATCATGGAGATATAATGATTTTTCAAGCGATTCTTCAGGCACAGTACTTTACTGTTATGTGATGAAAAAATATCTGACATTCGTTGGCGTTTGAGATAAGATTTCTTATCAAGCTCGTCAAGAAAAAGTTTACTAATCTTGCTCAATACTACTTTTCAATAGATCTCTGTGATGCATGATTACAAAGCAAGTCATCCTGTAGTCATAATCATGGATCAATGATATCCATTGTTGTCCAACAACTGGCTGAATCCTTAGGTACAATGGTCCTTTGACATGCAGAAAATTTACAAAAAACATAAGGTTTCTACCTAGGTCAGCCTGCTGATATAGGTCGATATTTTTTCGCAGACAGACAGACACTTTGAGCCTCTTTTTCACAGAGTATTGCTCAAATGTAAATTCTCTTGGTGTGAACACTGTATAAGACATTTACTGCGTATTGGATCATTCTTTTATTGAGATTTCTAAACAACTATAGGCAGTAATCGCTTTTGTGCATTTTACGTGGTACATCTTCATGTCATTTTTTCACTGTAACAGCTGCAGACAATGAAGTCAAAACTGTTGGTAACTCACAGTAATTTCAGCAATAAGACACCATGATTACCCTTCACTTAACAATGTCGGTATTTTTTTTTTTCAACCAACAGGAAACGGGCTTTTGAAAACATTGTGAGAAAAGGAGAAAATGCTGGTAACCAGCATTTTCTCCTTTTCGCACAATGTTTTCCACCCTAACAACGGCAAATACAGTCATTTGAATTGATATATTTTGCATAAACTTTTAGTATTAAAGAGTAAAAAGTTTTGTTAGCTAGTTAAAGAGTTACAGATGTCCAAGTGGGCTGTATGTAATGGTCGACAGTGGACATAAAATTAGGAAATCTATATCCATTTGTTGGTTTCTTTATCTATGTCTAACAAAAGATTCCTTCTTAATGGAATACACGTAATGACCATTTACCAAGATATAGTCATAAAGTCTACCGACGTCTTTTTCATAAACTGATTCTAAATTACCCAGTATAGACTAAATAGCTTCGACACAAATTCAAACAAGAGTTTAGCTCGTGTTTGTAGACGTCCAAATAAAGCCCAAATGTTACTTCAATGTGGATGTGAAAAGATTATTATTGTAAAGATGATTTATCACATAACCTACCTTTTCAGTATAATATAGGCTACCCATTACGAATTTTCTTATCTTATACACGTTTGATATCACATTTGTGTGACGTCACTTTTGACGTCATTTTGTACGTATTTCATAGAAGTGAATGGGTTTTATGGATATTACCGCAATTTCATCTATAGATGGCTTTGCATGGTCTTAGCTATAATTTGTTAAATATCATCATGTGATGCAAAGAATACATTTGTTGGAGTTTGAGATAAAATTTTACTAAACTCGTCTAGAGAAAATGTTATTAAGCTCGCCAAAGGCTCGCTTAATAACATTTTCCATAGACCCGTTTGATAATATCTTATCTCAAACATCAACTCATGTCAGATCCTATATAGATCTATATCAATCAGATAACCTATATGTATTTAATAGTCATTCAAAACGGATCGTGTTATCCCGACTTAAACAGCGCCTCAACATTTCTAATACCTCTTATTTCTATTAGTGGAACTCTTTATGTTAAGGCCTACGGCTGATCCGAGACGACACTTTACGTAAATGTCCTATAGCCCCTTTTCGCGTTTTGCAGGCTATATATCAAGTATACTCAAAGGCAATCATCTGTACTTACAGAGGCACATTTTTATTTCAGTGTAGTGTCTAATAAGTATACTTAAGCTTTCATGTCTCGTTTTTTTGAGTCTGTTAAAGGTTTGGCTATGTTAAGGGCACCGTGTAAGTTCCTAAAATACTGTGCTGTCTCCGTTGTCTGCGCATGTCATATTCCTCGAAGATTCGACCCGTCTGCTATGACGCATAACTATACCCGAGTATAGGAGAAATTATTACGCCGCTATTAAAGTAGGAATGGAGAAAATGTCTATAAACCATACAGAGGTGGATTTTCGCTCAAAATATCTTGAAAATTCGATTATTTCAATAGGGAAAAATAGTTTTCACAAATATTCTTGTTTTACTGCACATCTTTGAATACAGTTTCTAAATATAAATTTTAGGAAAACCAGGATTCGTGCAGGGTTTTTCCACAGTAGAAATCGCCACGTTTATTCTCAAGGTCAATCCATAATGAGACATCTAGCTAATGACAGATTACGGTTGCTATACCTTTAACAGTTATGTCAATGGCTTTCTTTAATCCATTACCACATAATCCCGAGTTTTAACGATCCTGACAGAAATAGTTCTTAGATACATTTTAGGAAAAGGAGAAACTGCTGGTAAACAAGACCACAAACCTTGGTCACTTTTGCCGGTGCTATACGTGCACCGAGTACGTTAAAGAACAAGTCAGCAGGATTACGACCCCTAACTCATCGGTAAATATCGTGTAACATCGACGTTTTCGTAAAGGCTATTCGGCCGATCTCGGCAGCTTCCGTCTTTTAATACGAGAGTTAGGGGCCGTAGACCTTAAGTTAAGTTTCGTCCTTTCGTCCTGTATCTTGCACTATTCCTCGTAACATAACTAACAGCCTTCTGGGGCGTCCCATATATGCGCAACCAGCGATGATGATAAACATACGAAAATCAATTAATCATTTTATCCCTGTAAAACCAACACTAGAGGACAAGTCGGTCTTGAGCTTCATGAACTTCAGCTTATACCAACGTTACTTATCGTCGGTCGCGGTCGTTAGACAGAGGCTATTCCAGCATATGATGTTATCCCGTATCCTGCTAAATAGATTAAATGAAACTTTCAAGCCGATAGTAAAAACCAAAATTTTGCTTTTTCAAACGTAGTTTTTGCAGAAATATATCTCCTAATCGGACAGTGTAGATCAAAGATCAGACTGCACGTTCTGTGCAGTCTGATCTTGATCTACACTGTCCGCAAAAAGGTTAGTGAGTCGCGCTTAGCATCCTAAGGGTTAACAAATGATATAGATAATTGAAATAGCCACGTTTATCCCCGAGGTCAAGTCATTAGGAGACAGCTCTGCAGTGACAGATTACGATCCGTGTATCATCGACACTTACGTAAGACCTCTTTCGTGTCGTTGTATTTGGGTCTAGTTCATGTGCAGAATTAGTTAGTCACTGAACTTTAGCGATCGGTTTTTGATTAATTGATTGATTGTATGATGTTTAATGCCGTTTTCAAAATAAGTTTAGTTATATCGCGGCGGCCAGTGCACCTATCCATGCTTTCTTTGAGTTTTTTTTTTTTTTTTTTTAGTAGTACTTCGCATAATATTCTTCCCAAGCCACTGTGTGCTTTCCCATATAACTATCATCGAAACATCGATCAGCGGTGAGAGAGGAATGAATCCTATTGCAATGACTATCACCAATTTGACCAAGGACCCTCACTAAAAACTCAGTGTTTCCAGTAAAGCTTAAACTCGGGTCCTCCTGGTTACGAGTCCTACGCTTTACCACCGAACCATGCAGGACCCAGAAAGAAAGAAAGAAAGAAAGAAAGAACGTACAGTGTTATATACAAATCTCAAGAAAACGTTTGCAAAGGACGTCACTCAGAAAACAAATGGAAAATTGATTATCCCGAATCTTTTTCTCGCTCTCATTTTTTCTGCTGATTAAGAAAAACCCACACATTCCACAAAACTAATTAGTCCACAATAAAGCGTATCGGGACCTGTGATGTTGTTTGCGAAGAAAATAGACCATGATCAGACAGCACATTCGTGCCATCTGATCATGCTCTCTCCTCTTCGATTTTTAACTCTTTACCACATGTGAAAAATGTAGACCTGGCCAAAATGAAAGAATATGTAGAAAACAATTTCAATGTGACTCAAATAATGAAATTTGTCTATGATATGTTAGAAAATATTGCGGGCAATTGTCTCCTTTTCCCAGAGTGTTTTTCCAAAGGCTTCTTCCTCAGGGTCGATAAAACTCTGGAATGTGTGGTAAAGGGTTAATTATGAATTTAACTCTTAACCACACAATTCCGAGTTTTAACAACCCAGAAGAATACACCTTAGGCCTTGAAAACTTTGTGGGAAAAGGAGAAAATGCTGGTAACCAGCATTTTCTCCTTTTCCCTACAATGTTTTCTTGCCTTTCAGAGACAAATTCAGTAATTTAAGCCATACTGAATTTTTCGTCTGTAAATGCTTTTAACTTAGATAAGTCTAAAGTTTTATCGTTTTTAAAGAGATAAAGGAGCATTCAACTAGATTTTGACCAAAAAAGTTTTAGAAAAAGCTGGAACTTTTGTACGGGAAATTCATATGACGCGAATTCTTACTCTTATAGGAGGTTTCGGGCGAAAAAAAAAAATCCACTGTTGTCTCTTTAGCTTTCGCTCAGATTCTAACCTTTGACTGAAAACCATATTCCAACGACCGTACTAAATTGGATTGCTATATCTTCTTTTTTGCCCAATTAAGGCTACCCCGATAGAAATGGGACATGCAATTTTTCAGGAAAGTTGACAGTCTCGATGTTTGCTACATGTATTATTTTATATCTTAGTTTTAAAGCAATGCTTCCAGGTGTATAAACATAAGTTTTTGTAAAGATTTTCTAAAAATTTTAAAGGCCCCCATAGCTGCCAATTGTAAACAGTTCAGGGTTCGAATTGCAGACAAATTTAATTAACACGGGTTAACAGAATTTATATTTATCATGTGTCTGATAATGTGTTATGGTGGATTCTGTCCAAGTTTAAGCTGCTGGCAGAAAATTGTTAAACTAGAATAAAAGTTGCCAACTTCGTTCTAGTTTTACAATACATTTTTCTTTCAGCGACTTAACTTTGACAGATTCCACTGTACCACATTGTCAGACACATAATAGTATCCATACTTTAAAATGGTATTGATTAAATTTGTCTGTAATTCGAACCCTGAACTGTTTACATTTGGCAGCTAGGGGGGCCTTTAAGAAACAAAATCCGATTGTATTCCACTATAAGATCAGTGCAACTATTTCATATCAATAGTTTTAAAAGTTCGACACATCGTTAGCTTAAACAAGATAAATATTAAAGCATTAATAGGCTTTCTTTCAGTTTGCCTTGTTTTATATTCGTATTGAGATAAATGAAAAGCTCGGTTTCAGACAAAACCGTAAATTTCTCTCAAAGATGTTCTCTTTTTTTTTCGTTACCCTTACTTTATTCCTTTCCTATTTCACAAAACCATATTCATCATCATTCTGATCATTCTGAACAATCTGATCTGTCTGTCTCTCTGTCCGTCCGTTCGTCCGCCCGCCCGCCCGTACATCCATCCACTCACCCATCTATCTATCTATCTATCTACCTATCTATAATCATCATTTTCATCATAATTCCGTTCTTTCTATCTATCTATCACCGTCATTTTCATCATAATTACGTTCTATCTGTCTGTCTGTCTGTGTGTCTGTCTGTCTGCCTGTCTGCCTATCTATCTATCTATCTATCTATCTGTCTGTCTGTCTATCATCATCATTTTTATCATAATTCCGTTTTTTTTTTCTTTATACTAGGAATGTTTTTTTTTTCCTGTAGTTGCAATCTTTAGACAAGCCACTTATTTGTAATTGTGCTGATAAGAAACATATGTGAGAGAAATAAAGATTTCTTCTAAAATTATTGAGAACGAATTGCAATAAAGTTTCCTGTAACAAGCAATTGCTCCTAAAACAGTTATTACAGTATGGGCACAAATTCTTGAATTTGACATTTATAACAAATTATGCGTTTTTGTGTAGTGAATATTTCACTTCCATTTAGCCTCTGTTTAAATTACATTTCATTTTTTAGCGTTTTATCGAGATCGCGAAATATCGAACGCGTTCTATCGAGGCATGTTATCATTGATATTACATTTTCATGACTTAGCTCTTTCCATACCATAAACAACACAAGCAGCTTTTGTGGACAGTGTAGATCAAGATCAGACTGCACAGATCGTGCAGTCTGATCTGTGATCTACACTGTCCACTGCTTTATTCTGAATTATGAACTCTCTCTTGATTTTGCCCCGAAACTGTATTTGTAGCCTTTGAGAAAATGCAATTTATTTATTCAATAGTGAAAGAGTTAGAATAAAAATCTCACAAATCAGGGATTTATGATACGCTGTGCCTTCAAAATACATTTTAGATATTTAAAAAGGCCTGGAAATATAGCAATCTGTGACTGGAATGAGTATTTTAGAAACTAAATATTAACATCAACTGTGCCTATCACATACACGTAACTTAGCCTCCATGTTCGCTTTCTAATGCACTCGTCACAACTCGGCCGATATCTACATCTAACCTCGTCCGTATCAATGGGGTTTCAATTTTGAAATACCGCTAGTCACATGATCTTAAGCATGGCGACGCCCTGTAAATCTATTAGCAACGGCAACAACAGCCATAGTGATAAGGAACCTATCAATGAAAAATACCAAAGTAATTGATAGACCGAGTTAGAAAATAAAAGTACAAACTGTTTGTCATCGTAAATACTTATAGAAAGATTCCCACGGAAAAGTGTGATTAGTGTTTGCTTTTTAAGTGGAGTGTTACGATTTTATGAACGGTGAAGCGGTGTATTTCCGGCGAAGAAATGTACTGTGTAAGTGCATATCAAGCTACGTGATACAGCCCAGGGACTTGGTCACCGGATCACCCGAGGTATGCTAAATGGTTCTAATGAAGTCGAGGATTATTGAAATACGAGACATCTCGGTGAGTGAAAAAAAGCAATTTATTCAAGATATCAGTAAAGTCAGAGAGTATTGCGAAAACAATTTCTTTACATCTTGCTCACATTTCATATCTTATTGCTTTTCTTTCTACGCCCTTGACCCTTGTGGTACCAAAGGTACAGCTGTTGCTATACTAGATATTGTAGATCAAGACAAAACCTGAGTAGAACAAAAATTAATCCTTGATCTAGTTAGATAAAAACTAAGGTAACCAAATTGCATCTAGGTCCTTTTATTTCATTGCCTTTGTTTTTATCCTTGCGTTCCAAAGTGATGTTGCGATTATTAACATTTGACTTATGATTTATATGTTAGGTACTCATTATATTTGCAGATCGAATTTCTTACACTATTACCATTGAAATGCAACAAATAGATCAAATTCATGGTTTAATAAATTTTGAAGGAGATATTTAAAACTGAGCATTCCTAGATAATGCAAAGATTATCAAGGGTAAAAACCGAGTCATAACTTAATCAGGACCTGGTTAGTAGTGGAGAGCTATCAAGGGAAGTAACTGTCTTTTGTCTCCCATTATGCACGCTATTTTATTAAGGATTAATAAAAAGTTCACTTTTTTTATGTCAACGGATATGACCATTTTCTCTCTAAGATTAACTCTTTATCACACGACAAAAAATTAGACTTGTCCAAAATCAAAGCACCTGCAGACGACGAGGTAAATGTAGTGCAAATGACTGAATTTCTCTTTCTGAGGGTAGAAAACATTGTAGGAAAAAGGAGAAAATGCTGGTAACCAGCATTTTCTCCTTTTCTTACAATGTTTTCGAAAGGCTTCTTCCTCAGGGTCGTTTACACTCGGGGCTGTGTGGTAAAGAGTTAACCCAAAAATGTATGTCAGGAGGTTATATGTCGGGGTTTTCTATAGTTTACGCCGCTTTCGATTTTACTTCAGTTATATCACGGCGACCCGTGCCCCTGTTTCTTCATCCGTACTTCATATAAACTTTTCAAGCCATTTGCTGCCTTCCCACAAAATCCATCGTCGCAAAAATGTTCTACTATCTGCAAAAGGCAGTCTGATCGTGATCTGTATAGTGTACAAGCACAGAATGGTTTGTTCTTATCGCTCTTGGAGTTTTATAAAACACAGCATGCGTGAAACGTTGCAGTCACTTTAAGTATTATAGACAGCAAGGTTGATTCCAAGCAACAGTACTACTTAAATCGGTTAAGGGGCATAACTCTGTCAAAATATTGAGCTACTCGGCTTTTTGGTATGTGTACCTCTGTTGATAGTGAGCTTTAAGTTGTTTTAGCACATTTTATCACCCTCATTTTCAGTGTAATACAGCCATTCCAGATTTTCTTATCTTACCTATATTTGAAAAAAAGCAAATAGTGCCGTATTTGGTCCAAAGGTCTGTAATCATTCGCCTTATTTCTTAAACATTGTTGAAATCGGTTTCTGTGTGATATTCAGGGTCAAAATTGAGGATCGTGACAAAGCTGCACATTTTATCATCTTTAGATTCAAAATAATTAATACATGAAAGTTTCTTTGGGACTATTTTCCTTCCGTGACATACACAATTGTCATAAAAGCGAATTGGTTTCATATACGTTTCAATACACATGTACATGTAGGTCTATGGTGTAACACATAATGAAGTATAATTCTTGAGACAGAGTAAAAATTTGACATTCGTTGGTTTTTGGGGTAAAGTTTAGAAACCTGTATTTAAAAAAGGCTGCCAAGCTAGCCAGAGCTGGCTTAGTTTCATTTTATTCCTACAAGCTGTATAACAAATTCTTATCTCAAACACCAATTCATGTCAGATCCTACATATCTTCGATAATGATAGAGATAGATATATCAGAAAATACCATATTTTTCCCTTGCACCACGACAACGATTACGAAGACGACGACGGGACCATGATAATACCGCGACATTTTCTTCGAAAATAGCGGAGCTGATAAATGAAAAAACCGTTGGATGTTATGACCTTAATAGCTAAAAAAGTGCTACAGAATTTGAGTGCAGGGAGGTAAACACTTCTAACTAAAATCCCGCCAATTATCTGTGGTAGCCCTCTGGAAATATGTAATTTACTGTCTTTTTCAAGGACTAAATGACTTAGAAATGTGTGATAATGTCTTTTCTGTATCTTGTCTGTCTTATTTTCAAGTTTGAGTTAAGACATATATGAGGTATACGCCGGCAGAAGGAGGCTTAATGCATCTTAGTAACGCAGTGTACCACGCAAGTCATCACAAAATTATGGGACCCATAAGGTAGACTTGTCCTTTGACATGCAGAAAATTGGCCCAAAGCAAATAGTTTCTTCCCATGTCAGCCTGCGCGAACTGCGCAGGCTGACATGAGTCGAAAGTTTTTGCAGATGAATTAAATCCCCTTTTCACAAAGCAAGACTTATATACTTATATATACAAAACTTATTCTTGCATTAGATATTTGCAAAATTAAATTACAAAAAAATAAAAGGCGAAAAGGACCTTTGATGTTCTGAAAAACTAAACAAAACAACTTCGTGTTTAAAGTACCCTTAGAAGGATGACTTTTTAAAAAATAGTGCGGGGAAAAAGAGAAAAATGTAGTAACCAGCACTTTCTCTCTTTCCGGCACTGTTTAGTATTCTTTCAAATACAAAAATCATTTTCGAGCCAAAACCTTCATCTTCTACAAACATTTGGGATGTGATGAAGTCTAAAACTTTGTCTTCCGGTAAAGAATAAAACGCTTATCTAAAACCAGTAGCATAATATTACAATTCTCATTAGGTTATGTTTGTATAGTAAACGAGGCAGATCAGAATTTAAAATAGATTAGATTCGTTATTAAATAGCCTTTCAAGACCTTAACCATGTGATTTCTTTTAAAGAGTATTACAGATACAAGGAAAAGTATTCTGACCAAATTTCATCCAGACAGGAGTAATTCTATAGCCCCTGGAATGCTAGATTATGGAAAAAAAAGTCAAATAGTCATAAGTCCTGTAATAGTCAACAAAATGCCGCACATATATTCCTGTAGTAGGGATGCACCCTTTTAAAATTCAGCAAAAATCGTTCAAAATTGTAGAAGATGTTATAAAACTGCGTCTACCGACGGACGGACAAACGGACAGAAGAGTGGACCAAAGGCTAGCCTGGGTCAAGTACATACACTGTATCTGTGGCACTGATAATGACTTCCCTCCGAATATATAAAGGATAAAAAAAAAATGATCGTATTGGAACCCAGCTTAAGCAAAGGCCAATATGATTCCAGAATACCTCTTACTTTCATTGGAGGTATAACAAACAAAAAATACTTAAAACGTGATTTAGTTAGAATACAGAGAAAGAAACAACTGTTCCTATACATTAAGTCCTGACGTCTCTAAATGAGCCTCGACTAAATGTGTTTGATAACCAGGGTTAGGAAATCATCTTTCATTTAGGCTTTTACAGCACAATGTCATGTTTTTTTACGTCCCTGAGGAAGGAAACTTTTGAAAACTTGCGGAAAAAGACGAAAATGCAGGGGATCATCACATTTCATTGATTGATTGATTGCGTGGTGTTTAACGCCATTTTCAACATTATTTCAGTTATATCGCGGCGGCCAGTACACCTGTCAATGCTTTCCTGTAGTTTCTTCGATCTGTACTCCGCACAATATTCTTTCCAAGCCACCGGCTGCTTTCTCACATAACCATGGTCAGCGAGAGATAAATGAATCCTGTCGCAATGACTGTCATCAATCCTCGGAAAAAACTGGCCGAGCCGGGGACCGAATCAGCGACCTCCTGATCTCAAGTCCTGTACGCTACCGACTGAGCTACCGGGGCACGGATTATCATATTTGAAAAGTTTAAACCATTAACCCTCTAAGTAAATCAACTGGACATATTTTTGTCTGGAAAAAGGATCAGAAAAATACACTGTCAAAGGTTTTATTGCTAGAATATTTCTGAAAGCGGGTGTACTTTCTGCGTCTCACGCCAGATCATGTTTAAATAAATTTAGATGATCATGCCAAATTTTTCGTACAATGTTTTAAATTTCATCATATAAGAAATCTTGATCTATTTTGGAACAGTTTTTTTTTTTTAGCTTAGTCACTGTCTGTGATATTTGTTAAGGGGTTAATGAGTAAAGCTCATGTGAAAAAAAAAAAAAGATTCGGTCTTTAGTCTTTGCCACTCCTAAAATGTCATGTTTCCTAAACTGGCATTCTATTGTTTGCCACATGACTAGAGTAAAAGACCTTTGAGCAGAAAAACACTGACATATTTCTGAAAGTGGCAGTCCATTTCATTTATGTTATTGGATTGATATAATTATTTAGAACGACCTTTCTAACAGTTCACACTGTTTTTGGTCATTCCCTAATATGGTCAATGCATCGATGGCTAAATTTGTCGATCTTTGAAATATCGGTGGGCTTTTTAGAACCTTTGAGCAGGGGAACAATGACTGGTTTCTGAAAAAGGTAGTCCAGTTGATTTATATTTTTGGATAGACAGTACTGAAAAGACCTTTATACAATATTTGCCCTGTTTATGGTCGATCCCCCTTCGTGGTTAAACCTTTGATGGCTACCTTTTCTAGGTAAACATTCTTTTAATGCAAATGTCTGTTTTTTTTTTAATAGTAAATTTGTCAAAGACCTCTGAGCAGAAGTACAGTGACATGTTTTCTGAAAATGGCAGCCCGTTTCACTTATAATATGGTAAAGACAGATTTGGAATGACCTTTTGCAGTAATTACCCATGTTTTTAATCGTTCACCCCTACATGTATATGGGCAATGCTTCGATGGCAACTTTTTGCTGGCAAGCAGTATAAAAACGCCAGAAGAAGTTTTTAAGATATCATTGGATTTTTTGAAGACTTTTCTCCAGATATTGATTGATTGATTTATAGTACGGTGTTTAACGCCGTTTTCAACATTATTTCAGTTCTATCGCGGCGGCCAGTGCACCTATCCATGCTTTCCTGGAGTCTCTTTTACCAGTACCCCGCACAATATTCTTCCAAGCCACTGGCTGCTTTCCCACATAACCATCGTTGGAGCAGTGGTCAGCGGTGGGAGAGGAATGAATCCTGTCGCAATGACTATCATCAATCCTCGGAAGGAAATTGGCCGAGCCAGGGATCGAACCCACGACCCCTGTTCTCAAGTCCTGCACGCTACCGACTGAGCTACCGGGGCTCGGCATTGTCCAGATATACAATTATTTTCTCACGTGTGTGGTCAATCCCCCTGTATGATCAATGCGACAATGGCAACAAACATTGTATTAACGCAAGGGTCAGTCTTTTATATCCCCGAGGGCTTTTTCAATGATCAATTTCAGAATATGGCAGCTCATCTTATTTATATTACTTGGACAGACGGGTTTGGAACGACCTTTCGCAGTTATTACCCTATCTCAGACAAATCTCATTATGAGCCACAATTAATTTCTCGTCAGTAAATGCTTTTAATTCAGAAGCATCTAAAATGTCGTTTGGTGCAGAGTTAAGGACAGGGCATTGATATATTTGTATAAAAAGTTTCTGAATTGGTCCGTTTCATGAATTCAGAGCTCTAGCCGTTACGGTACAAGCCTGTAAAATGTAGTTTGTGTCCTTTTCCTATTGAAAGGTATAACAAAAAAAAAAAATAAACACCCAGAATAATGTGTAGAAACTCATGGAGAAAACTTAATTTTCTTGAACTCTTTGGGCGCCAAATATTTAAAACTCGACCGTTATTGACAGCTTCGAATACAATCCAGTGAGAGTCACGCGGATTTTATAGCATAGGCTTGACTAAACAAGCCGACAGCATAGATCCAAGATCAGACTGCACTTTCTGTGCAGTCTGATCTTGATCTTTGCTGTCCGCGAAAGTCTTTATGTTCGCCTATGGCGGTGAAAAGTTTGACAAATGCACTCTAGCTATCTATTTCACTTCATAAATAATTCAATAAAACCCCGAAAGAAAATGCATTTCAAAAAGAAAACTTACACACAGTTTTTTGCACCTTTTATTTCTGTTGGGAAATTATGCCTGAAACTCGTATCTTCATTGTTCACAAGTTTTGCAAACAAAATATGGCATTGAAGTAAATCTTTTAACGAATCAAAGTGCTGAAAGTACGGACAGACTGACAGACTAAAAAAATGTGGACTAAGTGGCCTTGGTAAAGATAAAACTTACGGTAATATGCTAGCTCTCTGCCATACGACAATTTTAGACTAGTCCAAGTTGATACGAGTAACACATGCAAAAGAAAAATAAAATAGGCGTACATAATGAGATTTATATTTGAAAGGAAAATAATAATAATAATGGGAAAAATGAGAACAGACCGGTTTACCGGTGTTTTTTCCTATTCCCACGTTCTCTTCAAAAGCATATTTATTCAGACTTATTAAAAGTAGGATCGTTTGGAAAAAGGTTTAACACACTGTTAGGCTCCAGATAATAACTGTTACACTCGAAAGAAAAAGTCGGTTCCATCAAATGGATGAATGAATGTTGTTTTATGGCGCATCGACAGTTTTGGTCATTTAACGCGGTTCTATCATTCTGCTGCTTTCAAGAAAATATACGGTATTAACATACTGTTGTTTTCAAGAAAATAACCGGTTTTAACATGCTTTTATGCTCGAGAAAATTTAAAAATAAAAAATAAACGGTTTAATACTGCTACGCTCCAGAAAATGACCGATTTTAACATACCGTTAATGCTCGAATAATACATGTATGTTAAAAAAAACGATTATACATGTAATATACTGCTACCATCTAGAAAATTACTTGGTTTTGTTACGCTCGAGGAAAAAAAATAATACGTTTTCTATCTGCTATTACTCTTGAGAAAAGAAAAACTGCTTTTGACATGCTTTTATAATCGAGAAATTGACCGGTTTTTATATACTGTGTACGCTCGAAAAATCAAAACCGCTTTCAGAATACCGCTCTATAAGTTAAACGGTTTCAATTTAGTGTTACTCTTGGTTTTAACACTTCGTTACGCTGAAGAAAAAAATACGCTCGAGAACTTGATCGGTTAAAAACGACGACATCCCCTTCCAATTGCACCGAATTTAGATGGCAGTTATAGGTGTCCGGCATTTCTATAGAAATGTTTCAATCTCTGCTCATATCTTCATCATTTATTGTCGCGGACAGACAGAATCTATCCCTGCAAATCAAGTTAACAAATGATGGAGATAATTGAAATAGCCGCGTTTATCCTCTAGGTCAAGTCATAACGAGAACTTTCATTGCGATGGCAAATTGAGGCAAGTTTACTGACGATAATTATGTAAGGTCTTTTTCGTATGTCTATCTTATTTTAACCCTTGTCCTGTTAAATAACTAAAATGAAATTTTCAATTCGATAGTAAAAACCCAAATATTGCTATTTCAAAGTTATGTTTTGGGGAATAATAACTCCTTATCGGACAGTGTAGATCAAAGATCAGACTGCACGTTTTGTGCAGTCTGATCTTGATCAACACTATCCGCAAAAGGTCAATGAGTCGCGCTTAGCAGTCAAAGGGTTAAATCTTTTCTAATAAATCACGTGTACTTACGAACCTTAGAAAGAAGATTGTTGAAAACATTGTTGGAAAAGAGAAAATGCTGGTAACCAGCATTTTCTCCTTTTCTCACTATCTTTCATTCTGTTCGAAAGACCAATAAAGTCATTTGATTTTCATTTGATTTGTTGTGAGCAACTGGTCTTACTTTTTTCATTTATTTCTTTTGCTAATATACTCAGTTCCATAAATAAGTGTGCACTTAATTTTCTTTTATTTCTCGTCGCATGTTTTACTGAAGACCAACAAATTTGATATCATACTTTAGTTCAGAGTCTGTAGAAAATGCCAGGCTAATCAGATTTTGACTAACAGAAAGTTTAAGTTAGGTTTTTGCAGTTTAAATGAAGGTGGTACTAAAATCAAAGTTGCAAAAGTACTTAAAGACTAAGGTAACATTAAAGTTAGGTTTTTCTTAAAGTTCTTGTAATTTTTCAATCAGTATCTTGTATGGCCACCTCTGCTGTCGATGCAGGCAATTATTCGACGTCGCATAGACCTTACATAACGTAAAATCATTGCATCAGGAACGTTATTCCATTCCTGAACTAGAGCAGTGGCCAAGTCCATGAGATTGTTGATGTTTCGCCGTGATCGAACCTTTCTTCCTAAGTAATCCCAGGTATGTTCTATTGGATTCATATCCGGCGATAAAGCTGGCCAAGGAAGAACGTCAACATTGTTTTTGGTCAGAAACTGCTGACTGATTCGTGCCACATGAGGACGTGTGTTGTCGTGCATAAGTATAGCATGCCCATGTCGTTGCAAAAATGGAACGTGCTCAGTGCTTGGCCACAGCTCTCGTTCAGGAATGGAATAACATTCCTGATGCAATGATTTTACGTTATGTAAGGTCTATGCGACGTCGAATAATTGCCTGTATCGACAGCAGAGGTGGCCATACAAGATATTGATTGAAAAATTACAAGAACTTTAAGAAAAACCTAACTTTAATGTTACCTTAGTCTTTGAGTACTTTTGCAACTTTGATTTTAGTACCACCTTCATTTAAACTGCAAAAACCTAACTTATAACTTTCTGTTAGTCAAAATCTGATTAGCCTGGCATTTTCTAAAGACTCTGAACTGAAGTATGATACCAAATTTGTTGGTCTTCAGTAAAACATGCGACGAGAAATAAAAGAAAATTAAGTGCACACTTATTTATGGAACTGAGTATATAAGCTCGTACTCCTCACAAAAAGTTAAGCAACATTGAATCACCGCTGCACCAAAATTTTATTATTAAAAATATAGACCATTTCATTGTATAAATGTAATGAGTATTGAGTTAAAAACCAGTCCAAGCATTGCAGCTGCAGCTGTATACGGAACTAAAATTAAAAAATGTCGCCTTCCTAATAAATCTTCTGTCTTTTCGGCAGAAGTGAAAGCAATTGACCTGGCCCTTGATCTAGTTCAGCAGTCTGACTCTACTCGCTTCATCATCTTTTCTGATTCATTATCCTCACTTCAAGCTTTGCACAACCAGAAACTTGAGAATCCATCTGTCTGCCATGTCCTTGAACGTATTTCACTTTTGGTTCAGTCTAAAAGAATAGTCTTCTGCTGGATCCCTAGTCACATGGGCATAAGGGGCAATGAAAAGGCTGACATAACTGCCAAGTCAGCATTGTCCCTTCCCCAATCCAATTACAAAGTTCCATACACCGATTTTAAACTTTCTGTTTTAACCTATATCCAATCTTCTTGGCAATCACAATGGGATGCTGATATTTTTAACAAGTTACACTCAGTTAAACCGATCCTAGGTGAATGGTACCCCGCTTACAGGTCCATTCGCCGAGAAGAGTTAATAGTTGCCCGCTGCAGAATTGGACACACACGTTTAACACATTCATGGCTCTTAACACGTGATGAGGCACCAGAGTGCATTCCATGCAATGCACCCTTTTCTATCGAACACATTTTTCTTGACTGTATTGATCTTCATCCAATTCGTTCCAAACATTTTGATGTTGACAGCATGAGAGCTGTCTTTGATTCTGTCAACACTGAGGTAATTATTGCCTTCCTTAAGGAGATTGGACTCTATACAAAACTGTGATATTGTTTTAAAACCTTTTATTCCTATTTAGACTTTTTTCTTCCTATCACTGTATACTATCTAGTTTATTTCCTCTACAGAATCATTTCATTATACATCATTCATTATTTATTCATTACTCATATTTTTACTTTCTATTTATATCATTTTTTCACTTGTATATTATATCTTGAATGACATATGATCTTTGATGTAAATGAATTAATAATTCTACAAAAGGTCACTTTAGTTTAGTTGCTGGTTTTCGAGAATACAAGATCCGTTTGTTTGAAAATTTCATCTGGATACTGTATACAGTATCAAACATTCAAATAGATCAGTTTAATGAAATACTTATAAATTCCAGAAAAAACTGTCGCCAATGACAGATCAAGGCATACTAGAAAGGTTGTTGATCTATTCAGGGACATTGCTTTTCTGAAGGAAATTGGACCTTACACAAAATTGTGATATTTTTTTTTCAAACCTTTTTGTCATATTTTGACTATTTTATTTTTATCACTATATATCTATTTTATTTATTTTCCATCATCGTATCATTTCATTACCTATCTCTTATCATAATTATACTCATGACTCACATTCTTACATTCTGTTCTGTCCTTTCATTGCTTCTTTATTGCGCACTAAATGACCTTAGATGTCGATGCGCCATAAAACACCATACATTCAGTCCAAGCAATTCTGTACTTCTATCAGATCATGTTTCTCACTTTCAACCTTTTGAAGTAAGGCACCGTCTAAATCCACATGCAAAAAAGTGGTATACTACCCAGATGTTTTAAAATCTCTAAATAATGAAAATAATTCAACCTTTTTTTTTTTTCCATATTTACGTATATATGCACTTAAACACAGCGAAAGTTACTTATTTTGTGCAGTGTATAGGATGATACTACATTTAAAATGTATTATCGAGGGTTGCCGCAAAATAGTGTATTATTGGCACGTAGTACATTTTGCGTCGTTGTAAAAAGTATGCAGTTTTCACAGACTACGCAGGAATACATTTAAAACAATGCTATAAAGTTAATAAATATCAGTTGTATACTTAAAGTTATGTTTCCTTTTTCATAAGCCATGAAGAGTATTAAACCTCCCCTTAAAACCGGAAGGTCAAATTCACTGGATTCGGCCACATCGGTCATAAATCCTGGATCGGGCCTAATTTCATGTTTTTTTTTCACTGCTTTTCCTTTTTTTTTTTTTTAATTTCAGTTCATCGTATTATTGACAGACTACTATTAAATAGAAACATCTAAGGTTATCATACCTGCTAACCATTTAGACTCGACCCGAAGAAAATTCGACCCCAAAGCAACAAGAACCGAGAAGACTACTCGGCCCAAATAAAGGAAGACTTTACCCCTACTTTTGTGTAGTTATATCAACGTACATGTACATTTAATGTGTTTGAATAACCAATAAATGATATCAAAAATACCAATGACACGGTCATTTTTTCTCTCAAACAACAACAACAACAACAATTCGGTTATTGCGTCTGATTCAGTCCAATACAGTTAATTTAATCTCATGCTCGCACAAACCATTCCTCAAATTAGAAATAATTGATTTACGAGGACCTAAAAAGTTTCGCCGAGCCCCCAATAGCTCAGTCGGTAGCGAACAGGACTTGAGAACAGAGGGTCGCGGGTTCGATCCCCGGTTCGGCCAATTTCTTTCCGAGGATCGATGATAGTCATTGCGACAGGATTCATTCCTCTCTCACCGCTGACCGTTGTTTCGACGATGGACATGTGGGAAAGCAGCCAGTGGCTTGGAAAGAACATTGTGCGGAGTACTAGTAAAAGAAACTTTAGGAAAGCATGGTATGTGCACTGGGCGCCGCAATATAACTGAAATAATTTTGAAAAACGGAGTTAAACACCATACAATCAATCAATCAACCTGGAAAGTTTCACAACTGTATAATACATAAATAAACAATTTATGGGAAATTAAAAAAAAAGAATGTGCGTGCTAAGAATAATTGCTAAAATTCTGCAAGAATCTGTCTCATTTGCAAGTGCCGACGGCATCACATGCAAATTGCATATTAGCAAAATGACAAAATGCATCCGAAAAGAAAATTCATAATTCTGCGTAGATAATATTTCTGTAAGCGTTTTCCGTCGTCTGCAAAATTGACAAAATTTGTCAGTTACACCCGGGGCGACTTAAATCTTTTACCAAATGACAAAATTTCGGTTTGAATATTTGAAAATAATAACCTTATGTCTGTTCCAAGTACTTTACTGATTTAATTCAACATATGGCAATTTTCATTGACTTGTGTTCCTCCAATGACGGATTTGTTTTTTTCAATGGCGTAGAAAACTTTGTGGAAAAATGGGAAAATGCGGAATATCGGCATTTTTTTTTTCATAATGATTTCAAAACCATTCTTTTTTTTTTCGAAAGCATTTTCTTTTTTTATAATAATGACTTTTTTTCATCAAGATCGTAAAAGCAGGCCGGGGCTGTTTGGTAAAAGGTTCTGTCTTATTTAGCTTTATGTTGCAACCTTGTACGAGCATCTTCGGAGAATGTAGGTAAAGATCAGGCTGTACATACGTGCTGTCTGATCTTGTTCGATAATCCCCGCTTCACTATCGATTGCACCATTCATTCACATTATTGAATGCCGTTTAACACGTAAGCTGCTTAGCGCGACTCGAGGACCTTTTGCGGACAGTGTCGATCAAGAACAGACTGCACAGAACGTGCAGTCTGATCTTGATCACACTGTCCGATGAGGAGATATTTTCAAAAAACAAACAAACAACAACAACAACAAAATCATAACTTTGAAATAGCAACAACAGAGTTTTTACTATCGGTCTGAAAGTTTCGTTTGAGTTATTTAAGCAGGTTATAGGCGTACTTCAGGAATTATATATTTTTAGTAATAATCAACACAAACTGTTCGACAGGGGAGATGTTACATAATTATTTGCAGAAATAATCTTAAAACCTTCATCACACAATCCCAAGATTTTACGAACCGTGACGAAGAAAGCTTCTGAAAACATTGTGGGAGAAGGAGAAAATGCTGGTAACCAGCATCTTCTCCTTCTCCCACAATGTTTTCAAAAACTTCCTTTCATGAGGTGGTCCTTTCATGAGGTGGTCCTTTGACATACAGAAAATTGATCAGTAGCAAAAAGTATCGACTCATGTCCGCGCAGGCTGACATGGGCCGAAACTTTTTTGCTAATGATCAATTTTTTGTATGTCAAAAGACCAGTCTACCTTATAATACAGTTGGACGCAATGGTTTTTATGGATCCACAATTATGTAATGACTTGCTTGGTATATTGTATCACGGAGATGCATTAAGCCCTCTTTTGCCAGAGCATGGATCATTTGCAGACGACAATTTAGATGGCACTCTTTTAAATGAAGAAAGTCGTCTTTGAAAGGGAAGAAAACATTGTGAGAAAAGGAGAAATGCTGATTACCAACACATTTGCAGACGACAATTTAGATAGCACTCGTTTAAATGCAGATAGTCGTCTATGACAGGCTAGAAAACATTGTGAGAAAGGAAGAAAATGCTGGTTACCAGCATTTTCTCCTATTCCCACAATATTTTCAAAAGCTTTCTTTCTTGAGGTCATTAAAATTCGGGATTTTGTGTCAAAGGGTTAACTCTTTTACCAAATGACAAAGTTTTCGACTTGTTCAAAATCAAAACATTTGCAGACGACAATTTAGATGGCAGTCGCTCAACTGAAGAAAGTCGTCTTTGAAAGGGAAGAAAACATTGTGAGAAAAGGAGAAAATGCTGGTAACCAGCATTTTCTCCTTTTCCCAAAATGTTTTCGGAAGCTTTCTTCGTCACGGTCGTAAAATCTTGGGACTGTGTGATGATGGCTTTAGGATTATTTCTGCAAATGCCCGCCCGGGTGGCTCAGTGGTGAGCGTGTCGGACCCATGACCTGGTGGTTGTGAGTTCGATACCCGGTTGAGGCGAACTTTCTTTCCGGCGTATTTTCGCCTCTCACCTCTGCTGAAGCATGTGAGAAAAGTAGTCGGTGGCTTTGGAAAGAAAGTTGTGTTAGTACTGGTGTGAGAAAGCCAGGAAACACATGTGTGCGTCACCGACCGCCATGATATGACCTCAGCTGTTCAAGTGGCGTTAAACCCCAATACAACCAACCAACCAACTTCTGCAAATAATTATGTAACATCTCCCCTGTCGAATAGTTTGTGTTGATAATAACTAAAAATAGAATTCCTGAAGTACGCCTTTCACCTGCTAAATAAGTCAAACGAAACTTTCAGAGCGATAGTAAAAACTCTTTTATTGCTATTTCAAAGTTATGTTTTTTTGTGAAAATATCTCCTTTTCGGACAGTGTAGATCGAAGATCAGACTGCACGTTCTGTGCAGTCTGATCTTGATCTACACTGTCCGCAAAAGGTCCTCGAATCGCGCTTAGCAGCCTAAGGGTTAAACGGCATTCAATAATGAAAATGGATGGTGCAATGAATATGGATGGTGCAATCGATAGTAAAGCAGGGAGTGTAGATCAAGATCAGACTGCAAGTATGTGAAGCTTGATCTTTACCTACATTCTCCGACGAAGCTCGTACAAGGTTGCAACATAAAGCTAAATAAGACGGAACCTTTTACCAAACATCCCCGGCCTGCTTTTACAATCTTGATGCGGAAAAAAAAAGATTTTGAAATCATTATTCAAAAAAATGCTTTTGAAATCATTTTTTTTAAAAATAATACTTCTGAAATCATCATGAAAAAAGTGCCGATAACCAGCATTTGCCCATTTTTCCACAAGGTTTTCTATGCAATTGGAAAAAAAAGAAAAATCCGTCATTGGAGCAACGTAAGTCAATGAAAGTTGCCATATACTGAATTAAATCAGTTAAGTACTGGGAATAGACATATTATTTTCATAAAAAACTTTTAAAAAAGGCAAACGTTATCATTTAAAGACAATTACACGTGTCTCATAACTCTGAATGGGACAAAATGGATAATAGTTTTTGCCATGTGGACTCGATGCATGCAAAATACAGAAACAGATGGGAATCTTGTAGATCAATGTTATGACAAAAACTGACATTCGCTTGGTTTCCAAACAAAGAAAAATATAACCCTTTAAAAAAAAAACATTTAGCAAACTGTTATTGACATGACTTAATAACACCTTTAAGATTTGTTAGATAAAATTTTATCCCATAAGTCTACTCATATCAAATCATATCTGTCTGAAATTGCTCGTAGGTTATCTTAACGTGTCCTCTCGATACTTAAGTTGCATCGCACATAGTTTGTCAATCGGGAGTTTGGAATTCAAATCCACATATGGCCAAAATTCTTTCCAAGGACTGATAGAGGTCAATGAGCAGGGATTCATGACACTCTCATGTCTTAACAGAGTGAGAGAGACACAGAGAGAAAAGGGACAGCCGAATGGAGGGACAGAGAGACAGAGACAGACAGATCTACGGAGACAGACAGGATCGACTGACAGACAGACAAACAGAAATACCGACAGATAGAGAGAAAGGAAAAGAACGGCAGATAGCCAGCCAGACTGACCGACCGACAGGTAAGGAATTAGACACTGAGACACAGGCAGACAGACAGACAGACAGACAGACTGAAAAAGACAAGAAAAGACAGACATTTTTGCAACTGATATAAACGTGTAGATCTGGTGCTGATCTATCTAACTTAATCGAGCGTGCTTCAAAACGAAATTAACTATCACTTTAATTCCTGTTCACGATACATTTCATATCTATTAAGTATTGATGTAGAGGAGGAATGCCATTATCCATTACTTGCCTTCGAATATAGAAATTATAGATCAAGTTTATGTCTCCCTAAGTAACACTAAAATGTTCCAACCTTTACAACGATAGACAGAAGAGACACACATTTTCAGTGGATAAAGTTTTTACCAAAAAATATTGCTATGCCAATGTTATTTACACCTTGAAGTGTGTCAGTTCTTTCCAAATAGCAGACGGTGGAGATCCAAGATCAGACTGCATGTTTTGTGCAGTCTGATCTTGATCTATACCGTCCGCAAAAGTGACTAAACCTGCGCGCATGGATCTAAGCGAACGTAATGTCACACAGAATGTCTAGCTAATTTTCAGCCTCCGCAAAAAAGGAGTCCGGCCTTTTATTATTTCACGTAATCAAGTGATGGATTAGGTTTGTGTGCGACAAATAAATGAGCAATACTCTGACAAAAGGGGGCCTAATGCATCTCCGTGATTAATCGTACGAAGCAAGCCATCACATACCTATGGATCCATAATATCCGCTTTCTTTTAACAACCGACTTAATCATGAGGTAGACTGATCCTTGGACATACAGAAAATCGACCAATAAGCAGGCTAACCTGGGTCGATACTTTTCGCAGATGCATTAAGCCCCCTTTGCACAGAGCATAGCTTACTTGATAAAATGGTCGGTAAGAAATCAATATTGCGATGAAAACCTGTATTCGTCTAGAACTATTTCACAAACATCGGACGCTGTAGAAAGATCAGACTGTACAAATTTTGTGAGATCTGATTTTGATCTGCACTGTCCGCAACAGTAACTTCAGTGCTTTTTGAACTGAAATATTGAACATCAGAAAGTAACCCAATTTCTGATAGGCGTGACAATTTGTTTTAGCCAATCAAAAATTGCGTTTCTTTCAAATTTAGAAAATCCGTGTGTATAAACTATAAATACCTTTCCTGGTATTTAATGATACGAAGATGCATTAAACCTCGTTCTCATACAGCGCAGCACTATATGGACCATGCTTTGGCAAAAGGGGGGTTTAAAGTATCTCTGTAATGCATTGTACCAAGCCAGTCATCATATAAATTATGGATCCATAAGACCAAATTTGTCAAACAACCGATTGAATCACAAGGTACACTGGTCCCTTTAACATGCAGAAAATTGACCAATAGCAAAAAGTATCAACCCAGGTCAGCCTGCGCAGACTGCGCAGGCTGACCTGGGTCGATACTTTTAGCAGATGCATTAAATCACCTTCGCTCAGAGCCCAGCACTATATACATATTTATGTCACCTTTCGTAGACCAAAGCAGAAAACAAAGACATAATTAGTGATAGATACTTCATTATTCTCTCTCCAACAATTTTCGTTACAGACACACACAATGACCCACCCTGACACTGTAACGATGAGCATGATAAATTGTGGGTGTTATTACCTCCCCTAGGAATTCAATTATCGTTAGACAGTGTTAGCTTTGGGACATTAGACAGCAGATTTTTTTTGCCCGTTTTGTCGCGTTTCTCCTGAGTGGCAAAATTGAAGATTTATATACATAACAAGTTTCTCCGTAAATCTACGTAGCACTTTTCAAAACCATTTTACCACACAATCTCCAGTTTTTACGACCCTGAGAAGAAAGGCTTTCGCATGATTGTTTGATTGCATGGTGTTTAACGCCGTTTTCAACATTATTTCAGTTATATCGCGGCGGCCAGTGCACCAATCCATGCTTTTCTGGAGATTCTTTTACCAGTGCTCCGCACAATATTCTTTGCAAGCCACTGGCCGCTTTCCCTCATAACCATCTTCGAAACAACGGTCAGCTGTGAGAGAGGAATGAATCCTGTCGCGATGACTCATCAATCCTCGGAAGGAAATTGGCCGAGCCGGGGATCGCACGAGCGAGCCCCTGTTCTCGAGTCCTGTACACTACCGACTGCGATACTGGGGCTCGACAAAGGCTTTGGAAAACATTTTCGGAAAAGGAGAAAATGCTGGCAACCAGCATTTTCTCCTATTCCGAAAATGTTTTTCTACTCTTTCAAAGAAAAATATTATTAACTGAACTGATTTCAATTTCAGGATTTGAATTCAGACTGTCTAAAATTTTGTCGTTTCGTTAAGAGTTATAATAGATGTACGAGGAACCCGGGTCCTTATTTACCAACCATTTAAAGTTACATTCTTAGACAAATGCTTAATTGAGCCAGTAGAACAGAATGTGCAGCCTGATCTTGGAGACACACTGTCGTACACGGTGATTTCATTTTTTTTCTTTTTGTGAGTAAGGAAGTAATAATTTACTTGGAAATCTTAATTGAGGGTGAACGGTTAATGCAACCGCTGTTCCTAAGCAGAAGAAATAAACCAAAAAGTCCTGGGGTACCTTTCACTAAGCTGCGTAGATTTACGCAAATATTTTGGGATTGAATATGCACACTTACGATCCCTACTTTACCCACAGGTATGAGCCGGCGTAAAGATATAATATTATTTACTGAAATCGTAAAGTTATGCAGTTCAGTGAATTTATTTTTCAAACTTGATGCTTGCTTACCTAAACTGCATACGCAAATTTCGTGCGTATGCAGTTTACAGAAAGTAACCCTCATAGACCTGTACGTAAGAAGGCACTGCGAAAGGTTTCTTGCATAGTTATCGATGGTTAACTTGCCGCAATAAATCTCAAACTGCGGCAAGTCTCATAATGACTTGACCTAGAGAATAAACTTGGCTATTTCTTTAATCTCCGTCATTTTGTTAAAATGATTTGCAGGGACAGACTCTATTTTTCCGGAACAATAAATGAAGCAGAAACGGGAAGAGATTGAAATATTTCTAGATGCGAGATAAATCCATCTGTCGTCTGAATTCGGTGCTCTGGTAAGGGCATGTCGTCATGTTCAACCGAATAGTCCCTCGATCGTGACGGTGTGTAAAAACCGATTATTTTCAGTACGTTTAAATTGCTTATCTTTTCGAGCGTAACAGCATGTTAAAACCGGCTATTTTTTCCAAAGCGTGACTGTGTTAAAACCGGTTATTTTCTCGAGCGTAACAGTATGCTAAAACCGGTTTTTATCTCAAGCGTGACAGTATCTTAACACCGAATACATTCTCAAGCGTACCTGGATGTTAAAACCGGTTATTTTCTGGAGCTTACCGGTATGTTTAAAACCTTGCTAAAGTATTTTATTTTCAAACGACTCTCAGAAAAAAGTGCTTTTAAACACAAGGTTGGAATTAAAGAAGACGCTAGAAAAACATCATTTTCTACTTTTCCCCAAATCTGTTATTTTCTTATAAAAACAAATCCCAAAGATTTACCTCGCTTTTCATCTGACATCTGTAAATACATAATACATTCAATTAGGACTTGTCTAACCCCCCCCCCCTCTTTCTCAAAATGTTTTCAATAGTTTTCTTCCAAAGGGCCGTTTGTTAAAGATTTAAAACAAGATATACATACAAAAAAAAGTCCTCGTTATGTCTTGACCTAGAGGATAAACGCGGCTATTTCAATTATCTCCATCATTTGTTAACTTGATTTGCAGGGATAGATCCTGTCTGTCAGCGACAAAAAACCATGCAGATGTGAGCAGATATTGATATATTTCTATTGAAACGTTGGACACCTCAATCTATCCTTTGAGTTCGGTGCCCTGACAATGGGATGTCGTCGTATTCAACCGGTTAGTTTCTCAAGCCTAACAGTATATTAACCCTTAGGCCGCTAAGTCAGACTGAAAGACCTTTTGCGGGCAGTGTAGATCAAGATCAGACTGCACAGAACGTGCAGTCTGATCTTGGATCTACACTGTCCGATAAGGAGATATTTATCCCCCCCCAAAAAAAAAAAAATCTTTGAACTTTCAAAATCTTGGTTTTTATTATCGGCCTGAAAGTTTCGTGTCACTTATTTAGCAGGATGAGGGTTAAAACCGGTTATTTTCTCGAGCGTAACATACTAAAACCGGTTATTTTCTCGAGCGTAACATACTAAAACCGGTTATTTTCTCGAGCGTAACATACTAAAAGCGGTTATTTTCTCGAGCGTAACATACCAAAACCGGTTATTTTCTCGAGCGTAACTTTATGTTGAACCTAGGCCTTCAACACTCCATTGGTCTATCACGGAACACCAAAACTTTCAAATGTGGACCTGCCTCTTTGAATTTGTCATTTTCAAAGGTTCTGGATTTGGAAAAATGTCTATAATTGAAATATTAAAAAAAATATATATACTTTTTATTATAGATCTTGCAGTTTAAAGTGATGACAAGCTAAAAATATATCCCTGTGAAAGAAAGGAGATGCTCCTTCCGTTTTTTTAACTCTTTCAGCATCTACTCTACAAACCCGATCTCTGTCGACGGCTAAAAATACAGTCAAATGAAAAATTTCTTATCTTACATGCTTGACAAAACAAGCAGACGGCACGTTCTATGCAAGCTGATCTTGAACCATATCGCCCGCAAAAGCCAATCGTATGCGCCTATGACGTTGAAAGGATTAAAAGATGAAAGAGAATACAAACAACAGGCAAAATAGTAATTTAAAGTTTTAAATCTCCTCTTAAAAGAAAAGAAATTTTCCTTCCATTTTTCTCCTTAACCCTTAGGGTGCTAAACGCAACTCAGGGAGATTTTGTAGACGGTGTATATCACGATCAGACTGCACCTAACGTGCAGTCTCATTTTTTGAGCTACACTGTCCGATACGGTATATGCTTTTCGGTGAAATACAACTTTGAAACCACAACATTTGGGTTTTTACAATTGAGCAAAAAATTTATTTTCGTTTCACTTATTTAGAAGTTTAAGGGATATAACTTACTTCAATGCCATATTTTGCTTGCAAAACTTGTGAGGAATGAAAATACGAATTGCAGGCATGAATTCCCAACAGAGACAAAAGGTGCAATACAACTATGTGTAAGTTTTCCTTTTGAAATGCATTCTCTTCCGGGTTTTATTGAATTATTTATGAAGTGAAAAAGATACCTAGAATACATTTGTTAAAGAAAATTGAGCCTTTTCCCCCTGAATTTCCTCAAAGAGTTCTGTCTGCTCATTCCTTTGAATGAGAAAAAGACAGGATTTATATTATTTAAACTTGTTATACCCTTAAAGCGCTGAATTAATGAGATGATCCATTTCATCTCATATAAACAGCCGTTATATTGCTATTTAACCCTTAACCTGCTAAATAAGTGAAACGAAACTTTCAGGCAGAAGGTGAAAACCCAAATGCTGCGGTTTCATTTTTTTTTTTTTTTTTTTTCTTTTTTTTTTTTTTTTGAGGGGGGGGGTCTCTTTATTGGACAGTGTAGATCCAAGAGCAGACTTGAGAACGTGCAGTCTGATATTGACCTACACTGTCGGCAAAACGTCCTTAGGTCTTACATAATAGCCAAAGGGTAAAGGATATTTTGGCCAGAATATGTAACAAAGTTGTGGACAGTGTTGATCCAAGAATGAAGATTGAAAGAAGATACAATAAGACTGAAATTAAGATGTTTGTTTTTACTATAGCCTTTATAAATCTTAACATAATATATAAAGTCTCTTGTAACTCTACTTGAAGAGTGGCACTGTACATGTTTTAACTGGATATAATACCATTTACCTGTTTTATACTTCTGTTTTTGAAAGTGAACTGTACATTTTATGAGACTTAAGGATAGAGCACCCTATTGGGATTCTTGTAACATCGCCTTTCATCGCCGAAAAAAACGTACCGATTCGGCTAAGACTCGGGTAATCCGTAATCGATCGACCGATACACGCTGGTTCTCCGCATCGATTACGGATTACCCGAGTCTTAGCCGAATCCGTACGACTTTGGCGATGAAAGGCAATGTTACTCGAATCCCATTAGGGTGACCTATCCTTGAATACATAAATAAATTTGGCAAATAATATAAATGAAATGTGCTACCACTTTCTGATATCGGTCTCTGTATACGGTCAATGATTAAAAACAAAATCCAGTTATCTCAAAAACAGACGCTAAAATTATTACAATGTTTATTGGGAAAGATAAACATGGAAGGATTGACCTTACGCATAGGGAAATCGGCCAAACACGGGGAAAATTATTGCAATATGTCTTTCCTAATCTGTCTGTCCGATACTATAATTGAAATGAAAATGAAATCAATCATTGCACTTCTAGTCAAGGATCTTAAAAAACGCAAACGCAAACTTATGTGAATGACGGACATAAACGATATTACAACGTCTGTTGGAAAAGATAGCCATCGAAGGGTTTAACCATACCGGTGGGAATCGACTGCAAACACGGCAACATTAGTGCAAAAGCTCGTTCAACATATGTGTCCAATAAAACAAATGAACTTGCTGCCACTTTCAGATATCGGTCATTGTATATCTGGTCAAAGACTTGCACTAGCGTTATTACAATGTTTGTCTTGAAAAGGTTGCCATCAAAACATTGATTATATACATGCATGGGTGATCGATTGAAAATATGGGAAATTATTGTCTAAGGTCGTTCCAAATCTATCTACCAATTAAATAAATGGATATAAATATAAAAACTTTTCAGATAACGATCAATGAAATACCTGATCAAATGTATTCAAAAAGCCGGCGGATCTCTGAAAGACAGACTTTCATTCTTACAATATTTGCCAAGAACAGATAGTCAACGAAGCATTGGCATACCTGTACATAGGAATTGGCCACAAACAGGGGAAATTATTGCAAAAGGTCCTTCAGCACAGTATGAATGAAATGTACTGCTATTTTGAGAAATCGGGCATAGTATTTTCGCCAGAGAGAAAATTTTAAAAACCATACCTATCTACGCATTGACTATATCGGGGTGGGTCGACAACAAACATGGGAAATATCTGAAAAGGTCATTCAAAGTCTGTCTGGACTGCCTTTTTTAGCAATTGGTCAATGTACTTCTGTTCATAGATTTATCGAACTAATACCATGTGGCGAACACTAATGTGCCATTTTAGTTGAGGCAAAAGCCAAGGACCGAATATAAATACGTGTACTTAAGTCAGTGCCTCCAAGAGCAAACTTGCTGAAGATAACTTGATGACTTCAAAAACCTATTTCGAAGTAAAAATAACCGATTTTATAAAGATTTGTAAGATAAAAATACGGTTGAAAACATTGTAGAGAAATCGCAAGTCCTTTTCACGCACTTTCGAATACTTTTTTCCGGACTATAAGAAGTCCATTTCGGCTGTTTTGCGGTTTAATGGTTACCCTTAGACTTTTCTAAAACCATCTTTTGTTCGAATACCATACGACATTGTACCATGTGTCACAAAGAATATCTTGTAATCCTCCTAGATGGTGTATGCGTCTTTTTTTAAGGGTTTTTTTTTTGGCGAGTTAAACCATGTCATCACTTGTTTTCCCACGATTTCTCCGCTTTTCATTGATGAAATAAGTCACATGATCAGTGTTTCCCGCGCTAAGTTACGAGTGGAAATAACATGATTTGCTGTATATATAATTATGTACCATCGGACTGACTTGTTCACTAGAATCCGATTGAGTAATATTATTTTGCAATGATAACTACAAACAGACCATTCAGGAGCACTACTCACTTTAACCAGATCTACTAATTTTTTACCTGACGTTATGTGAACTTTCGTTTAGACATTTTCATCCTGAATAAAATGTCAATAACTGTCACGCATAAACACGTAGGCATAATTCTCAAGCGAACAAATACAGAGTCATCGGTCCTGCGGTGACACACAGAACAAGAGGAAAAAGGTCATTAGCAGGAGGTACACCGTTTATTAACCTTTCAGATATTATTTCATTAACTTTCATTTTTCCTAGAAGATTTATTTTGGAAAAACCTGTCAAAAACAACAACAAAAACAACGTGAAAAACATCAGCTTTTGACGTAGCGAATAGAAGTTTGGGTGGAAAAGGAGGCAAAAGGTCATTGACAGGAGGTACGGTGTTTTGTTACCATTCAGTCAAAACAGATCTTTCATTCCTAAAAGTTTTGTGTTCGAAAACTTAATCGAAAACAACTGCAAAACAAGGTTAAGAACAACAATGTTTGACGAGACAAATAAAACTTTGGAGGAAAATGAGGCAAAAGGTCGTTGACATGAAGTTCGGCGTTTAGTAACCTTTCAGTCTTAACACACCTTTCATTTCTGGAAGTTTTATATTGGAAAACTTGTCCTAAACAATAGCATAAACAACAACAAGACAAAAAGATTTTTGACGTGGCAAATAAAACTGTACGGAAAAAATAGGAGACAAAAATCTTTAGTTACCTTTCAGTCATATCAGACTTTTCTTTATTCCTGGAATTGTTATTTTGGAAACATGTCGAAAACAACAGCAAACACAACAAAAGTGTTTGACGTGGCAAATGAAACTTTGGGGGGAAAGGATGCAAAAGGTCATAGGGTCTGTAAGTCTTGTCACGTGACCCCGAGACTTTTCATTTCCGGGATCTACAACCAGAATGGCGTTATCAATTTGTCACTAGGCAAATTACGTAAGTGGTCAAACGAAGCTTTTGCGGAAAAGCAAAGCTGCTGTTGAGAGTGGGAAGGTACCGAAGTTTTTAATCGATGACCAGAGAGTTGTCAACGAATCTGTACAGGCCTTAATTCAGGTAAACAGCTGGATAATTTGACGATTTCACTTGGCCTCAGCAAACTAGTGACTGCTACAAAAAATACCAGAATTTACTTGCCTTACTTATTGAAATCTACCTAAATACCGTTTCTTTCCAATAAATAGCAAAATAGATCTATACAGTTAAGTTCAGTTTAATTATAAAAATACACATGATGAATAAGTCGTTTAAGTGCAGATACTGTAAATACACGCAACACTGATTTCAGGACCTTCGTTGAAGGCTTTCATTGTTCACGTTTCTGCATTATTATCTACTGTTCACATGCCGTGGATTTCATGTAAATTAAACCCCGAAGACAGAGTGATTGATTTCTTATTTCGCTTTTCATGAACACTTAATTCCGCAGATTTTCTTAGAAAAACTTGAAAATGGTGTCATTAGGACAACTAGGTACCAGTGTCCAATGGCAGAGTATAAATGTTACCATGTAGCAGCAGCCTTGTTATTGGGGTAAGTATTCACGTAATGTTTTATTTAATCATTGCTCCGTTGTAAATAGTTTAACACTGTGCATCTTATTAGATGTAGTATTAATAAAGCTCTGACAGCTAAGCATGCACGATTTTTGTTCGGCGTAGCTGATTAATGAAATATGCGTATATTGCTTCTAATGGTTATGGTATCCAGAAAAATATTCTGTTTCTTAGTGAAAAAATTCAGATTTATGTCTCTCTTCAAACTTTCAATACAAATATTAAGGGGGAAAAAAACAGGATTAAGAGTGAAGTTTCTTTTTCAGATAATTACTAAAACTATCCTGTTTTTATAAATACTACATATAGTATTTATCCAATATATACTATATACTACAACACAGTTTTCATTCTTTTTTAAAGTTAAACTTTCTGTTCAGTGACAGCTATTTAAGTGCTGATGACACTGAATGACTTGGCTGAGAAGAGAACTAGTTGCGTCAGATGAAAGAAAAGTTCAAACAGCCTTTCTGACAGCAGGTCAGAGAGAAAACAGCCTCTGGGAAGCCGTCAGAAAAATAATATTTACAGCTTCAAATTTTGGGCAAATAATAAGTGCTGCAAGGCGAAACAAGTGAGTACACTGTCCTTATTTATGTGTAATTTCAATTTTCCTCTTACCTAAAAATATTAATGACTGTATGATGTTTAACGTCGTTTTCAACATTATTTCATACATCGCGGCGGCCTGTGCACCTAACCATACTTTCCTGGGGTTTCTTTGACCAGTGTTCTACACAGTTCTCTTGCCAATCCACTGGCTGCTTTCCCACATAACTAACGTCAAAACAATTGTCAGCGGTGGGACAGGAATGAATCCTTTCGCACTGACAATCATCAATCATCTGAAAGAAATTGGAGGAGCCAGGGATCAAACCTGCGCCCCATTGTTCTCAAGTCCTGTAAACTACTGACTGAGCTACCGGGGCTCGGCTTACCTAAAAAAAAAAAAACTGATGTAAGTTTTTAAATGTTAATTTGTGGCTATAAACGCTTTTTCAAACTTAACTTCATGATGAATTAAAGTGAATTGTGCATGTTTCTAATCTACTACAATGAAGAGTAATAAAGTGAAAGCAGTATTAAAAGTTAAGTCATTATGTAACACCTACGAAGTAGAGGAGGGTATACTTATTTCACCAGGTCTTTCGGTCTGTCCATTCGTCCGTCTGTCTTGTTTTCGTTTCCGTGCTCTAACCCAAATACTGTTTGACCTAGGACCCTGAAACTTTACAAGTGTTGCTCATGACCCAAGGAGGTACCTAATTGCTTTAGGATCACATGGGTTAAAGGTCAAGGTCAAGGGTAAACTTTGTTTGAAAATCGTTTCTGTGCTCTAACTCAATAGTTGTTTGACCTAAGTGTTGCTCACGACCCAAGAAGGTGCCCTCTTGTTTTGGGGTCACATGGGTCGAAAGTCAAGGTCAAAGGTGAACTTTGTTTGAAAACTGTTTCACTGCTCTAACTGAATAGCTGTTTGACCTAGGACCCTGAAACTTCATACAGTTGTTGCTCATGACCCAAGGAGCTGCCTTCTTGTTTTTGGGTCACAATGGTCAAAGGTCAAGGTAACTGGTGATCTTTGTTTTGAAAATCATTTCTGTTCTCTGATTCTGCTACTTCAGTGACAAGGTGCTGGTGGGGGTATTTGTCTGCTTTTCGACAGTTCTAGTTGTTATTATGAGGCGTAAATGGAACAAGTTAGTTAGTCAGCTCTAAATTATTTTATTTAAAACATGATTTAGACACAGAAAGAGGCTGGCAAAATGCATTGTGCTGGCTGATAAAAGAGAGTTTTGAATGGTTTACAAAGGCTTACTAGTTTCAAGTTTTCATTTGCATATGAGATGCAATTGAAAGTTTGTGAATTTAAGACACATTGGCTAACTGCTAATTAAGCCAATGAAAGAAAGTCTTACATAGCAGTATTTTATAGCAAACTGCAGAGAAAAGCAAAACCATGACGAAATATTACTGGCTCACTATTTCAACACAGGCTGACACTATTTAAAAAAAAAAAAGGCTTCTTAGTGCCTACAACTTAAAAAAAAAAACGGCCATCAAATGGGGGATCAGCCAGGAAGCCAATGCAATGAGTAAATATTGTGAAGTAGGTGTAGTGACCACAGTCCAAACAGAAAAGTGCTTTTGTCTACTGTAGACATGGATGACACTATAAATGTCCACAGTAATAACTGCGTATGACTTCTGTTTATCATACAGATCTGGCAGACCGAACTTGTGGCCAACCTTGATTTTCACACCTGTTGATTGATATCAATTGGTACCAATCAGTGGTTAACTGCCAATGTATAAAAGGCGTTGTTTGGTATGTACCGTCAATAGCATCATTTGGCTGTATACGTGACAAATCCTCGTGAATATTTATGTACTGATCACGTAACCTGACCTCATACAAACAGCATGTAAAATCAAACTTACTCCGAAGTTTTCCTGGGGCAAAACTGGACCTACGAGTCCATCGTAAATACTTTTGAAAAGTATGGCAACGTTTCCTTGAAGAGTTGGCTGGAATGCAGAAGCCTTACAATCAGCGGCAATAGATCTGACCTTATTCAAACGTGTGTTAAAAGGCAGCGATGCCCACCTCCTTCCCTTTTTTGATTTTCGTCGTTTCAATTGAACGCTTGACAGGTCCATTAAAATATTGTTTACTTAAACACACTTTATTCATCCGGATTGGTCATTTGCCTTTTCAGGCGGTTCAAATAGTTCATAGTAGCCAATATCTATGGTCAATATCCTCTTGAGTTGCAAACTGTCGATTAAAGACTAGGGCCAACTTTCCACAAAGGAAACTGTTTCTTTACGAATCAAAGTACGATGTGTTGGGAGGCAATTATGACAGCGATTTTTGTTGATAAAACTGCCCCTCGAATCGCTATTTACAAAATATATAGTCTTATACAACAGCACTACTTTCAGAAGTAAAAGTATTCAAGTATTTCTTCAAATTGAGTTTTGGTTTTTTTTTTGCCCAATGCATTCACATGTGTAATTTATGTATCTGTTCTCACATTTATAATTATATACATATTCCTTCTATTCAGCAGATGTAAAGATGCAGCAGCAGCTGGAAAAGTAGACAACATTGATGTTACCACTGATGACAGGAAGTGGTTTTGCATGAAGGAGTAGAAAATAAAAAGACGACTTAGAAGATAAACCAGCAGTTCCTTCCATCATTGGATGGAAACCCTTCCCATCAGAAAATATTCCGGTAAATTTTAATTATTGACACATCTACAACTACTTGTTAGAAAGTATTGTTTTGGTAGGTGAGACAAGCAGGAAAGTAGACAATGATTTGTCACACATGACATCAAAACCACTTACAATGAGGGAACAGTACATAAAGAATGCAAATGTGCGAAAAATGAAGGACTGTTTAAACAAGGGAAATTACTTTGTAAAAGCAAAAGTAGCTGCCTCCATGAACGTCACGTTAGTGTGAGTATTTCAGGCATAAGTGGCGCAGAGCTAGATGTAAACTGCACCTGTCCTGGATCTGCCCTGGAACGATGCAATCATGTTGCTACTGTACTTTTCAATATTAATAAAACATTGTAAAGACCTTGCCATGATTCAAAATCATGCACCAGTAAACCTTGTGAGTGGAACAAGGGAAAGCAAAAAAATAAAACCCCTGGAAGGGTGAATGAGGCAGAATATGATTCGTACAAGACAAAACGTAACAAACTAAGCGAGTTTGATCCTAGACCAATTAAATGTTGGGGGAAGTCACTGAATAATGTAAATATTTTAATCAGAAATATGCAATATATAGATTTGCGTAGAAACAAAGTATCTATGTGGTCTACATTATTTTCACCCACTTTACGAGACTATCAAATACATGAAAAATGGCAGATGGTACGAACTCAAAACATTGGGAAACAATAGAAATATTGACCTTGAAGTATCTTTAACACTCAAAAACATAAAAGATGAACTTATTGATCGTCGTGACACAATTTTCCTGAGAAATGACAAAAGTGTGATGCCAATATCCATGAGAACCAAAGCAATCAAACTAGGTCACGAAGTACATCAAGTGTAATTGTGATCAAAGATTTTCATAGCTCTAAAGTTTGGTTTCCAAATCTTAACACAGAAATTGAAAAAGCTATTCATGGATGTATGGCATGCCAGGCGAGCATGAAAGGATTTGGTTGGTTGGTTGTATTGGGGTTTAACGCCACTTTAACAGCTAAGGTCATATCATGGCGGTCGGTGACGCACATGTGTTTCCTGGCTTTCTCACACCAGTACTAACACAACTTTCTTTCCAAAGCCACCGACTACTTTTCTCACATGCTTCAGCAGAGGTGAGAGGCGAAAATAGAGCATGAAAGGAAGCAGAACTAAGGGAACAACTTAAAATGTCAGATATGCCTTCTGGTCCTTGGCAAAGTTTCAGTGCCAGCTTTTTGGGTCCATTAGACACATGGGGAATACCTTATTGTGATCGTAGACAAATATTCGAGATATCCAGGAGTAGAAATAGTGAAGTCAGTATCAGCAAATACAAAAATTCCAGTATTAGACAAGGTACTACCTTTGTTTGGTGTGCCAATGGTGATTAAGACAGATAATGGAAGTCCTTTCAATAGCGAACTGTTCAGTAAGTATGCAAACCACATTGGTTAAAATCACAGGAAAGTAACACTGTTGTGGCTAAGAGCAAATGCTCAAGCCAAATTTTATAACAAACCACAGATGAAAAGAGTAAGATCTGCGAAAATTAAAGAGAAAACTGGAAGCAAGAAATGTATAAATTTCTCACACAATACAGAGCAATACTGCATACTGTCATGGGATATTCAACTTTTTATTTGTTGTTTAGGCATGAGGCAATAACTCATATGTCTGAGGTTCCAACATCAAATGAAAATCGGGTAGCAGACGAAAACGTAAGGCCTAATGACGAAAAAAGTAAATAATACAGTAAAATGTATCAACAGTGTTCTGCCAAGGTCGCGTACTTGTGATTTTCTTGCTTAAAAATTCAAAATATTGCAGAAAAAATTGGTAAAAGCCTATTCCTGTCGCATGTCAGAAATCGCGGAATCAACCACTAACTATTACAATTTAGTGTTTTTCATGGGCGCCGAAGGTGCGTATATGCAAAATGAAATTTGATTGGACGCAGACCAAAAACATCAATCAAGTATTGATCGTGTACTTTACTAGCATGACGTAGTATCTTCTGCAATCGCAGTCAGAAAATGGTTTCGTCGCCACGGCAAAAAAGCCAGGTATTATCCTAAGCTTCTATGGTCAGCCAAAGCATACCAACAATTACAGCTTAAAGTTTGATAATGTTCTGATGCCCAGTACCCCTCCCACTCCATCAACATCGTCGGAAGAGAGTAAAAAATACCTGTACGACAGTTCTTAGTATAAAAAAGAATATTCTTCGTTGGAATATGATCGCGACCGCAACTTTATGGGTTGTAAAATGTGTTAACTGGAAAAAAAAAATGTTAACGTCAGAACTACTACTCTTATGTACGACATGCAGAGAACGTCTATCGTAGATAAGCCGTCATGGCCGAGTCTTTTCAGGGGGATTTTAAGAAAACTTACGGTAGGGGAAGTCTCAATGAGAAATAATCAGCCATGTTAGTTGCATTTAAATCCACATTTTGGCTAGTGAAAGAGAACATAGCAATTAATAAGTATGGGTATAGAGGAACTAATTAAAATTTCTTATTTTTAAACCATTTCAATGCATACTTAATTATGTCCCTGAATTTTTAAAAATTTCTCAAACTTTTCTGAAAGAGTGAGACATTTGTCTCTACTTTTTAAAACCCTTGGCAGAACACTGATCAAGATCAAAAGAACTAGGCCAATGAAAAACATGTTTCATTAAGGAGATAACGTTTTGCCCCAGAATAAAAAAAAAATAGAAATAAAACGGACTATGCAGAACAAACCTGTTCAATACAAAGTTACAGAAACATGTAGAACAAAGATTACCGCGGAACAGAATGTACATAAAGTGACAAGAAACTTGTGGCAAATGAAGAAAGAAGACGATAATCTTCATGAGGCTAAACAAGACTTGGTTGAAGAACATGATTTCTTGCTAGATGGATGAATGGTTTGAAAGAAAATTTTAAGTAACGACACCAGTCAGAATGAACAACCAAGGCGAGATCCCTGTCCGCCGAAATACCTTGACGATTATGTATGGAGGAATAAATAGTAGACAACTGTTTGAATGAAAAGAAAAATACATACAGTTTATATAATTTTGTTTGGGTTAAATAGCTAAAAACAGTCGGAAATTATTCGATATATTTTAGGATAGTTTAGGCACAATGTTCAGTTAGAACCGTTTGAATCAATGACAACAACGAAATATAATCTAGTATACCAGCTGAATTACAGATAAATTCCTACTTGTCAATGGTTTTGCTCCCAGCAGTCTTCCTTATAACTAGAAGAATTTGGTTGTCTGTGTTACCTTGACATTATTTCTTTGGTTATTTGGGCCCAAAAATGCAAAAAATATCGGCTGAGACGTCCGCTGTATGATTGAAGCAACATGTAGTTTAATTACGTTTTCAACTATGGTATGCTTTTTTTGATTGGGTGATACAGGTAACACACCCACAGAAATAACCAATAAGAGCCCTCGTAACAATTCACCGGCAATATGTTGGCTGCACTTGATTCTTCAATTACTGTGAACTTGAAAACAAATTCTCACTATTAAATGAACACTTTACGAAAAACGTGCGCCGGGTCGGCCCCGAGGTAAGATTCATGCGCTATCGATGAAAAATATGCGAATGGCGCAAGGGTGCACTCTAGAATGAACCCTGAAAGATGTATTGGACATGTAATATCCATTAACTTTAAGTTTTAGACTGTTTAATTAGGACTTCAAAATGTGCCTACCTGAGAAAAATCGTATCTCTGTAAAGACCATCTATAAGATGTTGAGTAGTGATGATAACAATACGCATTATTGGAATGTTTGATTTATCTAATTAATATGACAGTTCATGGTATCAAATTTGCAGTGAGTTAGAGATAGGAACTGACCTAGAAATTACAGGTCAGTTCAAAAACATGCAATCCATTATAAGATCAGACTATACCTTTTCAAAATAAAACCATTTATCTATTTTTTAGTTATTATGCCAAAATGAATTACAAAATTTAGAAATGATTCGATCTAAGAAATAATTTTCATGGTTTATAAATTAGTTTATGCTTGTCTAGAACTTTATCTAACTTGGGGAAGGGTACTTTATTCTTGTATTGGTGTGAAACCTACAATCCATATATAGGTATATGATGGTCCTCGTTATTTTAATATATTCTTTTTCCAATTCTAGGTTACATCATTGAACAGTTAATACTACCGTTGTGCCATCTTATATCAATCCCAAAATACTAATATCAGGTTATACCAACATCCATGAAAGACCAGACGCCCAATCTGTATACCCATATACTCAGAACTACTAATCCTACCTCTCAACTATTGAGCCACAAGGGACCTAAAATTTTTTTTAAAATGTTGTTACATATTAAAATATTAAACTGTTAAACTCTTTTCCAGATGACAAAATTTTAACCTTGTTCAAATTTAAGGGGTTTGCAGTCAATAAACTAAACTTGAAAGGCTGCTTAAATGATAAAATTTCTTTTGTAGGGTAGAGAAGATTGAGGGAAAAAGAGAGATGCTGGTCAGTTACATTTTCTCCTTTTCCCTCAATGTTTTCAAATGCTTTCACCTTCAGGGTCATTAAAACTTGTGATTATGTGGTATAGGGTTAAAACAAAAATCTTCAAAATCAGTAAAAGCATGAAGAGGATTCACAACAAAACCATAAGCCACCATATTATGTCAATAAAGCAAACCACTTTTAACTCTTTACCAAACAACGAAATTTCCCCTTGTCCAATTTCAAAGCTTCTGTTGCCGACAAATAAAATGTAGCTCAAATGATGAACTATAAAAGGGTAGAAAACATTGTAGGGGAAAAAGGGAAATGCTGGTTACCAGCATTTTCTCCTTTTCTCACAATGTTTTCAAAAGGCTTCTTTTCCAGTGTCGTTTAAACCTGGGATTGTGTGGTAAAGGGTTAAAAATGTTATAACAAGGGGGATATTGCCCAAAGTGTTAAAAAAAATGCTTTCATCACAGTGTTTTCAAATTTTAAAACCCATCTTTCTTGATCTTTTCAATTAGGTTCCTTACCAAAAAATTACCATATTACTTACTCACCATGCTTTCAGGAGTAGTCTGCTTCAACAGTTTCAAATGGCAGCCGTCATCAACAGTTTCAAATGGCAGCCATCACAGAAGGAGGGTTATGGTATGTAAACTCAATAAAACCATACAAATAAGAAGAAACATAACTGTTCCGGAAGGTAATATTGCTAAAAAACATGCAATATATAGAAGATATTTGTTTTTTTCAGTGATAAAGAAAACATTCTTTGATTTGTTTATGGTGTGTTTCTGAATAATTACGATGGTTACCTTTACCAGTTGCTTGAAAACACCTGATTAGAGTGTATTGCCAAGAGTACAGAGTACAGTCTAATTTCACCTGCTCAAATTATTTTACAGAGTTCACTTTGACCCTTTGTGATCATTCACTGTCATTATCAGTTTATTTAAACTGTAATATATCCACATATACAACACATGGATTGTTTTGAAACTTTTTGTGAATGGTTTTCTCTTGCCTCATAAAGTTTCATACTGTCCAGATCCATGTAGAACACTTTGGCAGCACAGAGTGAAAATTTGGCTGCAATGGTAGACGGAAAAAGGGAAGGAAGGCAAACAGTTTCAAACACAAGACCAGTGAGGGTCTAAACTGATCTGCAGAGCCTTGCAGTTTTGCCAGTAATTCTTTTGGCTTGAAATCCATGGGTGGCAGGTTTGATCTCCGGCCTAACCTTGCAACAGGATTCGGGGATGCTAGGAAAGATTGGTTCAATAGCCAGATTTCAATAGCCAGCTATGTCTTCTCTGTAATTTCATACTTATCAGCTATTTCCTTCAGCAATGGTGCCTGAAGCCTATCTAGGCAGCAACACAACTGAAAAACTTTGTTTGACAAGTGTCTGTATGGAGGAGGAATATGACCGAGGATTTCATACTTTTTAATTGTCTCATTAGCTCTCTCGACATGAATTCTACTTCTGTCACTTTTATAGCAGAGTTCTTCCTCTTCCATTGTGACGTGCCCTTTATTTTCCTTTGTGAGGTGCCCTTTATCTTCCTTTGTGAATTGCCGTTTATTTGAGAGAAAAGGAGTAATGTTCGAAGATATACCTGAAAAGGATTTCTGTAAAGATCCCTTACATTTTAATTGGCTAGGAATACCAACAGCTTTTAAAACTCCTTCACATAATTTTTCATGCAGCACCGATATATATGTGTTTAATATATTTGAGATGGTTGCTCTGCTAGTATTAAATCTCACTGCTAGGTCAAGGTCTTTGCAGTTAAGTCTTAACTTCATTAAAGTTATCAATAACTGGTCTTCAATTGTAAAACAAGTCACCATCCAAGCTGCATGGTAGTTAAAAGGTGCCATCCTCTGTAATATTGTGACTAATATGTTGAAAACATCTGCTGGAAATGAAGTGTACAACAACATCTGAAATAAAGAAAATAGAAGTCACTGAGAAATCACCAAGCACAGTCCTACCTATGACCCTTCATCAGGTCTGAATTATATAACAGGCTTATCATTTTCCTTCATGCACATCATCTAGTATAGTCCTAAAGTGACTAAAATTTTATCAAAGATCTTTTCACTGTCTAAGAAAAAGCTTACAAGCTACATTCTTCCTAAGCCACTGGCTGCTTTCTCACATAATCATCATGGAGACAATGGTCAGCGGTGGGAGAGGAATGAATCCTGTCGCAATGACTATCATCAGTCCTCAGAGCCAGGGATTGAACCCCCTGTTCTCAAGTCATGCATGCTACTGACTGAGCTACTGAGGTTCGGCAGATTTACTGATGAAGAGTATCTCCTTGTCTGAGAACAAAGTATTCGGAAGGACTGGTGTAATACAAGGCTCAAGCACATGTGAACTGGATTCAATTATTTTAAACTTAAATCACGGCTGTCATTTAAAATCTAATTTTAGTTATTGCCTACTACATTTAATCTGATCCTGACCTTTATGCTGAATATATAAGTAGGCATATAAATAGAACTCCAACTATTATTCGGGAAGTTTTATATACATAGCAAGGTACTAAAATACCCAGGTAAACCATTTTATTTGCACATACCGTACGAAGTATTTCCGTGACCATTTGGGACATGTGCTGAAGGCAACCCTGTATAATATCATGGGGGAAAATAGAATTTTTTTTTATGTAAATGATGTTTATCTTCATCAGGTTAAATGAAGTATGCAATAAACACATACCCATAATCAGTGACTGATGAGGAAGTCTTTATTCAAAGAGGACTTACTTTTTCTTGGTCATCTATTATATCCCTGATGGTCATTCTCTTTTGCTTGCTCTTGAGTAGTTTTACCTCATCCTCTAAACTGTCAATCCTCTGTTGCAATTGTTGAACTGAAAACAATAGAAAGAACTTAAACAGTCAAATATAATTACCTCTTCATTACCTAAAGATGCAATCTGTTGTTTATGCAATAAAAAACTTAGGAAAACGGTTAAACAAAAGAAGATATTGCAAAAAATTGCCAATATCTCCTTCTTATGTCAAAATGTTTTCAATTTCATTTATGGCAGTAATATCCTTCACATTGACTTTTTACATTTTTGCCCACATGTTTACAGCAAATTGCTTTTGACTTGTTGCAGGTAATGGGAGTTAATGCTGCTTAAAACTAGATCTACCCCCCTTTTTTTTTTATTTAACAAAAGTAATATTTCATAATTAATGTGGTTATATCATAAGGATGCGTCACAGAATGCGTGGGTGGAAAATGAAACTGCTGTGCTGTCATGGGGACTCAATTTCATGACCCTTAACACTTTAGCTGCTAAGCGCCACCCACTGACCTTTTGCGGACAGTGTAGATCAAGATCAGACTGCACAGATTGCGCAGTCTGATCTTGGATCTACACTGTCCAATAAGGAGATATTTTTCTTCCAAAACAAAAAGTTTTAAATAATATTAATCTGGTTTTTACTATCAGCTTAAAAGTTTCATTGAACTTATTTAGCAGGTTAAGGGTTAAAACTATAGCCTGGTATCTCTGTTGCAATTTAACTGGTCTTTTTTTTTCATGCTCTCTAAAACAAAATGATAAATTACCAAGAATATCATGAGATTTTGTAGTGTCTGACATTCGCTGATGGTATGTATGGTCCCCAAAGTCAATATCTGTGACTATATTGTAGTTGAGGTCACCATAGCTTTGCATAGCCTCAACACTGCCATTTTCCTCTGTTTTGACACTGTCGTTTTCCTCTGTTTCCACTTTGATAGTGACACTGTCATTTTCTTCTGTTTCGACACTGTCATTTTCATCCGTTTCCTCTTTGAGTGTCTTTAGTCTTTTTCTTCTATAAACAATCCATTGAAAAGTTGAGAAGTCAATGAAACATAGTTATCACTCACTTAACTCTTTCCCAAAAAACAATATTTTAAAGCAGTCCAATTCGAAAGGAACTGCAGACAACAAAATTTATATGGCACAAATGATGATATTTGTAACAGAGTCTAAAAAACATTGTTGGAAAAGGAGAAAATGTTGGTTACCAGCATTTTCTCCTTTTCCCTCAATGTTTGCAAATGGCCTACTTCTCAAGGTCATTAAAACTCGGGACTGTGTGGCATAGCCTGTAAAAGTTAATATAGCTCATATACAAACGTTATCTAATACAGTTATATCTTTACTAAATATCCTCTGAACTTATCAACAAATGACAAAATTTTAGACTTTTCAAAATAGAAAGCATTTATAGATGACAATTAAAACTAGAGCTGTCACTGAATGTGACTTAATACCCCTGCCAGCGCTTTGACAGAAACAGGCAATTATTTGTACACAGATAGACATACAGACAGACAAACAGACGGACACACGGACAGACAGGCTGATTCCAGTATACCCCCCGAAACATTCGTTTTGCGGGGGCATAATGAGGACATACGGATGGACACACGGACAGACAGGCTGATTCCAGTATACCCCCGGAAACATTCATTTTGCAGGGGTATAATGAGGCTCGAGTGATGGCTTATGTCTCTATAAGGATGGAAAACATTGTGGGAAAAGAAGAAAACTGGTTACCAGCATGCTCTCCTTTTTCCACAATTGTTTCAATAGTCTTGTCTGTCAGGATTGTTAAAACTCTAGATTGTTTGGTAAAGGGTTAACTCTTTTAAAGACTTTTCCAAATTGAAAGCATTTGCAGAAAACAAATTAAAATGTAGGCCATATGATTTCAATCTTTGAAAGGATAGATAATTATAAGAAAAGGAGAAAATGCTTGTTACCAGCATTTCTCCTTTTCTCCCAATGTTACAATAGGTATCTTCTTGAGGGTTGTTGAAACTTTCCATCATGTGGTAAAGACTTTACCACATGATGGAAAGTCACTAGGAGACTTATGAAAACATTGTGAGAAAAGAAAAAAAATGCTGGTAACCAGCATTTCTCCTTTTCAAACAATGTTTTCTATCCTATCACAGACAACTTCCACTATTTCCGCAACATTTAAATTGATGTCTGTCTATGCTTTGGGTTTGGATGTGTCTAAATTTGTGTCATGCGCTTAAGGATTAAATCCCCATCATGATAAAAGACTTTATGTAACTTTCATCATTTATGTTTTCATGTTTGTACAAATGAATTAAAATTGAAAGAAACATAAAAAACCTTGTTCTCTGTGTCTGATACCTGAACGGAATAAAGGGGGATAAATGGTGGTAAAAAGGAAAGTAGGGAAAAAGTAGAAAGAAATGGCTCATAAATTAAGAAAAGTGGCAAAAGAAATGGCTCCTAAATAAAAAAAGTGGCGAAAAGTTTTTTAAATTAGCAAAAATAGTGGCGAAAGAAAAACAAAAGCCAGAGCAGGCCCTGGACTAAAGGGTTAATCCTTCAAAGTTTACCATACAAAAAAGGTTTACTTCAGACTGGTCAACTGCAAATTTAGCAGGCACATAAAAACTGTGATACATAAATACTTATAAATAGGTACTTGAATACTTCTTGGGGGCTGCTGCCCTCACACCCTTGCTTATTTTCAAGTTAAAAGTCTTTTGTCAAATTGAATCGGTAACAAATAATGTGCAGACGTTATTGACAAAATAGCAAAATGGCCGATATGTGTCTGCTAAAGTGTATTCTACCCCTTTAGACCTATCTAGGCTCAAAGCATTTATAGAATGACAAATTGAATATATCTCATATAACAGAATTTGTTTCAGATAGGATAGAAAACAATGTGGGAAAAGCCTTTTTCCTTAAGGATGTTAAAAAACTGAGAATTGTTTGTACAGGACTGATATACACAAATAATAATACAGAGGAACAAAATGTTCAGGCAAAATGTTGATTGTTAAATAACTCTTTACCCAACGACGAAGTTTTTGCTGCAACCAAATTGAAAGCATTTGCAGACAACACTAAATGTAGCTCAAATGATATCTGTCTTTGATAGGGAAGAAAACATTGTGGGAAAAGGAGAAAATGCTGGTAACCAGCATTTTCTCCTTTTCCTACAAGGCTTTCAAAAGTTTTCCTCCTCAGGGTCATTAAAACTAGGGATTGTGTGGTAAAGGGTTAATAAAGCTGTTCTATGATGACTTTATTATAGCAAACTCACCTTGTGGGTGTAGGCATTACTGGAGTCACCACTTTGCTGTAAATGAAAATGGTAGGGCCATTTTCTTTTTGACCATCAGCAAAGTGACAGCTGCATATCCTGTCATTGGGCCTCCATGGCCTGTCTGCTCTCCTTCGAGAGAGAAAAAGGAAAAATTTACAAAACTTCCAAATGAAATTCTTTGTAAATGTAATCCTACACATTAAAATTATACAAGGGACTATATTACAACCATAAAGGAAAAACACCCACAAATCTAAGTGAATTATTACATGCACAAATGGGGGGGGGGTTTCTGCCCCCCCCCCCCCCACAATTTTCAAAGTAACAGCTTCTTGCCTGAAATTATGACCAAGTATGAATGTAGCAGTAGATTCTAGATTATCTTCTAGTAATATTGTATGCAGGTATACTTTTATACCAGTATATACACCGACAGGAAATACAAGCAGTTTATGCAGTAGCAAATTTGAATAAGTAATGATCTTGATTTTCCGGACCTCCTGGAAAAAATTCCTGGATTTGCTCCTGCATGCATGTACATTAAACTTGTTGAATGCACAAACACACACCAGAACACAAGGAAATTTTTGGAACAAACTAAAATCTACCAGTATGCATTGAAAGAAATACATAAATGAACTCAGTGTTTCGCCCAGAGCACTTTTCTTGCTTTTTTGACTCAAAGATTTCTTTGCTGACGCACTAAAATTTGTCATGTGCATCTTTTCTGACGCAACCAAAAAATATCAGTTCAATCAAAACAAGTTTATATTGCACATCATGACATTGAGCCAAAATACTAAGGGGCAAAATAAGCAGTGTCTGATCCAGGATTTGAAAAAAGTGGGGAATTGTCCACCATCACTCTGAAAAGCATGGGGGATTTCTAAAAAGTATGGGGGATCAAAATTGAATAAAACGCAAGGAACAAAACTTTCTTTTTTGTATGTATTAAACTCTTTCAGTTCTATAGTACTGTGCCTTAGTCTTGTTCATACCTAACACAAACTCTTACTTTAAAACTTGAAAGTCGTAACTGTAAATAGAAATTAAAACGCTAATCCCAACGCTTTCATCAGTTACGCTCACCTCTGCGTTGCACTGGCCGTGACTTGCATGTTGGATAACCGATTTTTCCAAAACTGATTGTTCATCTTCAATGCCACCAGCTCTATGCGTAAAGATATCAGTAATTCAATGTTTTTGTCCATCTTAGAAAACAGAACTATCAGCATCAACTTCCAGGAATCGAAATTAACCAAAAATAATAAAGTATTATCAAAATATTTTCATCATGGCAGCTTTGGTATGCATTTGGATGAAAAGGCAGTACTTCACTCATATTTATTCTGATAAATAAGTGTTGGAGGCATGTAACCAATATATTTAAATGGCGGATATTTTTTTTTTTTTTTTGTAAAATCAAAGTCCATGATGTAAGAAAGGGAAAATCACTCTTGATTCATGATCTGATGCAGTCGTGCTGGCTGTGAAACTGATTTTTAGTTAAAAAGTGATCCAACACTAATGGCTGAATTTTTTTTTGCATGCAACTGTCGCGAACTGGTTTTGAACATGTGAGTGAATGATGAAAAACTCATGCGATTCTAGCAATCATGTGCTCTGGATCAGACACTGAATAAGGTTCGTATATGCAGAGAGAGAAGATTTTGTACGCCATGATTATTTATATTGAGAGTTTATGATATGGCACCCAGTGTTTGACACCAGTTTCATAAATAATTAGCAATAAATATCTGCCCGAACTGCACAAAAAAAAGATTAAGGAACAAGAATAGCTCCCAAATGGCTTCTTTCTGACACAATCACACATTTCAAGCTCTGTTTAATAATAAATAACTAGGTACGGAATAACTATTGGAAGGTCAATTTGTCGCCGCGCTTTAAACATGTACGTTCTGTGTATTCTAGACACTTTTCGAAATATAACAGCAGATGAACTGAAAAAGAAAAACAGAAAGGACTTGCAACCTATTTTGCTGTCCCTTCGATAAGTAAACACCTAAAAAACGTGAAAAAAGAAAAATAACAAATGCAACAAATATCCTGGTCTTGTCAGACTAAGCTCCAGATCCAAGTCGGCGGAGTCACAGGGAAAGGTCCAAAAACGTGAATTTAAGTAACTTTAAAAAGGCACTTACAAAAAGTGACCCTAAAATTTTTTTGTATGATCCCCAAAAATTAGGATCGATTGATTGATTGTATGGTGTTTAACCCTGTTTTCAACATTATTTCAGTTATATCACGGCGGCCAGTGCACCTATCCATGCTTTCTTGGAGACTCCTTTACCAGTACTCCGCACAATTTTCTTTCCAAGCCACTGGCTGCTTTCCCACATAACCATCATCGAGACAATGGTCAATGGTCCAAAAATTAGGAATAGGGGTCACAAATGACCCTCAAAAAGTTGAAGCTTGCAGAAATACTGGAAGTGAAAATCACCTCAAAACATCCATGGCATAGGCTAGGCCAGGACTGAAATAGTTATCATAAAGCAAAGAGGAATTCCCTCCTCATCATGATCAATATTCAATGCATCATTTTAACAGTTAAACCAATCTTTTAGTCTGAAAAGGTGTGCAGATCTAGATCAAAATCGATGAATTATATATGATACTGCCATTTACGCCTTTGGTTGAGTAATTTTTTATACATATTGTGTGTTTGGTATATTGTGCATGAAGGGCAGCCTGATCTTAGAATAAACTATCTGTAAAAAAAAACTTTACCTGTTCTAAGCACTCTTAAAGTTCAATGTTTTAAACAATATTGTGGCAAATAATGTTTAATCCTCTATCCTCTACCCTTCTACCCTTTTCTACCCTTCCCAAAACAAATGTCAGTATTTGAGTCATTTATTCTGTTGTCTGCAAATGCTTTCAATTTGGACGAGTCCAAAATTTTGTCGTTTGGTAAAGAGTTAAGAAATAATCTTCTTTCTGCCGTGGTTTATCGTTCAATAAACCACAGTTGTGATGTTATGAGGCACAATAAATAATCCACGAGGGCCATAGCTTTAACAAGTATATTCCCATTCATGTATCTATGAATATGCTAATAAAACTGCAACACTGCAAAAATTATCATCGTTTTGTTGCAACTTTGTTTCCACCATTAATTTAATCCCAAAATGACAAATTGTGCCTGTCAATGGTAATCTTTCGGAAATTCTGATATCCTGTCACAGAAGGATTTAACTTTCCTGTCGATCACTCAAACTAGAGTTTAATTTTCTCATAATAAACTAACAAACTTTTGAACAGATCATCTGGAAACTGGTGTTTCTGTGGGGTTTTATTATGGTCGCTTGAACTATGGGTAGATACTGGCTGGATTGTACTTTCCGAAGTAATATTTTCAACAGTTTTTGCCATTTTTTGCCCCATTGAGGATTTCAAAAAACTCTGAAAATCACTTCATTGGGATGTTGAATGATAAGCGGATGCTCAATGAATAGTCACCTCTTGTACCTGTCTTTTTACCGAAACCTTCTGATATGAAGATCAATAGTAGGCTACCAGTTTTATCTTAGCCATAATATCCGTTGGGTTATCAGTAACTGTATATTCTCACTAGTAAGATCGGCATTATGTTTATTGAGCGGATGGAGTAGAAACGGATAAAAAGCACCCTAATTCGTGAAATGCCCATTTTAAGATCGATCATGCCCTACGGACCTGTGGCTGGTTTAAAAATGCACCATCTGAAACTGTAGGGGGCCTATGGGCTATGGCGCAATGGCACACTCAAGATTGAACATTGTATCTATTTTCTCAATGGAACAAAAGTATTCATGGGAATATATCTAAATACCTATCTTTGGCAAAAATGTGACAATAAAGTAAGACATCTGAACACTTCACCAGCTGTCCAAAAAAAAAATTTGAGCTCTGTAAAAGGGGGTTTAATGCATCTCACTCAAGCTTTGTACTTAACTCTTTACCAAACGACACAATTTTAGACTGGTCCAAATTGAAAGCATTTGCAGACGACAAAATAAAAGTGACTGAAAATTTGAAATTTGTTTTGGAAAGGGAAGAAAACATTGTGGGGAAAGGAAAAAATGCTGGTTACCAGCATTTTCTCCTTTTCCCACAATGTTTTCAGAAGGCTTCTTTCTCAGGGTCATTAAAAGTCGGGATTGTGTGGTAAAGAGTTAAGCAAGACATCACATTATTAGGGATCCATGAAATCCACTTTTTCTAACAACCCGCTGGATCTTGAGGTAAAATTGTCCCATGACACACAGAAAAATTGAAAATTGACCAATAGCAAAGAGCTTTGGCCCAGGTCAGCCTGCGTGGACTGCGTGCAGGCTGACCTAGGTACATACTTTTTACAGATGCATTAAGCCCCCTTTTTTATAGACCATGACTTATACATGATTGACCTTATCATAGACATCAAACTAAAAGTAGCAAATATTAAGGTCTTTTGGTACCTAACAGTATAGGAGCGTAAGCGAATTTCGCTAGTAATCGAATTTCGCCAAGTCTGTTCACAGCCAATATTTTTGTATCTGTGAAATCATCCATTCACAAAAATGATTGATATCATAGCAGCAAGGGTGTTTTGAACTGTCATTTGAATCTATAGACAAAAATACCTATAAGTAGGGAAAAAAGTTCATAAGCGACCTATCACATACTTTTCCCCGCCATTTTATCATCACTTTTCAGGTGTCTTCTTTACATGCAAATTTTAAAAGATTCTTTTAGCTTACAACTCATTAGTGTTGTCTATTTTCGGTTTGACGAGTCATCTTTTGAACTTTAATAGCCATAGTTTCATGTGGGGCACCTAAAGGGAAATATATACATATGAATGTCAGGGGGGGTCCTTATTGATTTTTTCCTAAGAAAATAGATCGAATCAGGTGTAAAAATCACTACAAAGACAGGAAGATACCTTTTTGTGTGAGATACAAAAGGTTATCTTTTCTTGGATTTACAGCCTCTTTACCCCTAACACTGTCATCCTGATTAGATTGTAGTATTTCAGTTCCATAGCAGAAATAATTACATGTAAAATCACATAACTGTCCATTTTGTTTTTTTGAGAGCTGCGTTTTGTTTCATTTTCTTCAGGTTTTCTCATAGGAAGTAAATAGAGTTAATATCCAAGGGAGGCGATGAATATTGCTGAAATGATGCTGTGAATTTTTTATTTCATTATAACCTCTCTGGGGCCTCTGATTTTCGGAAAACCAGAGTTGTCGAAATTGGCTTACTCTTTTTATAGATGGCGACTTTGTACAGTCTCACTTCTAACGATGTTTTTTACGGATAAATTTAGATGGTTAAGTGGTAAAAATTATTTTTATATAAGTATTTGGATACAATTGCACAGATATTTAACCTGAAAGAAAATTACATCAGTTTTGTGCAATCCACAAGAGCAGTTTCCCTTGCATGGCGAAATTCGATTACACCAGTATAATGTGGTCGAAACTTCTCGGGACGAATCAAACGTAACAGACAAATAAGTTTTACATCACTTTAAAATTTTGCCGTGGAATTTTTTGGTTATTTTTATTCCCCTAGCACTTCTCAATCTAACCAAATTTCGCTTCTCTTGTTCCAAAATCGATTGAACTACTTCAACTAGGTCAGATTCCGAGTTTTGTATCGGATCCCAGTTTCGGTTGTGTTTTTCGGGTGATAATGTATTTACTAAAGTATAATATGACCCTTACCTGCATCTGTCGATCCACTTCTTCCTTTTTTTATCATTTGTTGGAAATCTAAATAACGAGCACGTCTTTGTGCCTCCTGTTCGGTGTTTACATCCAACTGCAAAACAGTAACCCATTTTTCAAATATGGCGGCCTGAGATCCCGGAAGCGTGGAGACATGTTTATTTTACGAGCCCCTGCCTTTTTTGCAGGCAAATTCACACCGTCTGTCTTTTTTAAAGATAGTTTCAAACGAGATTTAGGTGCAGACCCTACTGGTTCGCTACCAGTTGCGGCCAAGTACCAGTGGCGGCCATTTCTATGATATCGCGTTTGTGCGTACATTAGCATATCAAAGCTCTTGGTCATGTTAAAAAAGAAGAAATGGTGTGTCAAATGACCAATAAAAGTTGAAATTTGACACACTGCAAGTAAAAATATAAACAAGTATCCCCTGTCACCCCCCCCCCCCAATGTGTCAAAAAACCACTTCCGGGGGATTGACCTCTATCACTTCTATCGCCGATTTAAGCCTTAAATAATCCAACAGAACAATGTTTCAGTATCAAAAATGTTACATATACGGTGATTTTTCGCTTACCTCATCGATTAGTCCATTATTTAAGTGTTTAAGAATTAAATCCAAAATATTCACGAGAGACACAAATCACGCTATGCTAGCAGAAGGCAAGCGTTAAATGACGTCATGCAGAGGCATAGCTATCCACTTCAGTCAGTAACTATACTCTTTTTCATAAACCTCGTTATTGCTTACCAGGTTGCCCTTGGATGGTGGGACAAAAATGATATAAACTAGTACGATTCTAGATTACCATATAAATTTAATTTGTTCAAATTTCATATTTTAATTTAGATCTATTAAAAAAAAAACTATGTAAATCTACGACATGTACAGTATTCCTGTGCGACTGCTGAAAAAAAGGTATAAAATGAAGTTTTTCGATTTTTAAACAGATGCCTGCAAAAAATCCTATTTAACGACAAGACTTTACATGGCTATATCTGGCCCATAACTGTCGGACAAGCAACAACAAATTTTATAGGCCTGCTCTATTTCAAGGAAAACTGTCAACTTGGGGGGGGGGGGGGGGGGGGGTGTGTATATAAATTAAACACAGGTTTGACCCAGCATGTCAGGATGTCAGGGAGTGCGGTTATAAATGTAACATCAGTTTGACCAAGCCAGAATGCTTTATGGTGAAGAAGTTGCAAATTGCATCAGTCAAGTAGATCTACCTAGAATACATGACTAGATGAGGTTTTTAAAGGAGCAATAATCGGAAAGGGGGAGGGGGGTAAATTAATGCAAAGAAGCAGTAACCTTGTTTATAATGTGATGTTGGCCATCCAACAAATGGTTAAGATTCTTTTTGGAAGATATCAAAGTCTCACAGAGAATGTTCTTGGGAAACTTAACAGATAAAGATCAAGGATGGTAAATGTAATGAACAACGACTTTGATCCTCTTGAGGACACATTAGATTGCGTTGGACACACAACTATAGAATTGAAATTTATAGACAACCAAGTTCATGTTAAATCAATTGCTGTATCTTACTCTTTACTAGATCTACGATACAGTTTTAGTCTTGTTCATATTAAAAGCATGTGCAGATGGCATTACAATGTGTTTCCAATAAAAAAAAAAAAAGTTTAAAGTGAAGAAAACATGGTAGGAAAACATAACAACGCTGATAGCATACATTTTCTTCTTTCCCACATTTTCTTCTTTCTCTTCTGTTTCGGAAAGCTTTTTTTTTTTTTTAATTTTTCACCTTTTTCAAAATTAATGAGCTGAAAAAAAAAAAAAAAAAAGCAATAAAACTGTTTTTTTGTTTCAAAGCAAAATTAAGCTGAAGTTTTCTGTGATGGCTGCAAGGCCAGGTTTTAATGATAAGAATACCATCATCAGCAAAGCCAAGTTTCCTGCAGTTTGAAGCCACACAATCGACTATCTGTGTTCCACTGCTCAGTGCTGTCAACAAAGGTGTACATCTATAAACAATCAGACTCAGAGGGCCGAGACTGTTACTTTTTACAATATTTGGACCCATTAGAAAAAAGTGTGAGCTTAAATATCACAAGTGCCACAACCTGTAAGAATATGATTATCATGATGATAATAATTTATTTAACAAAACTCTAATTAAAATATCACAAACATACTACCAAATAATTACAAACAGTTTTTAACATAATTACTTTTGCTCCCAAAGTTGATTGTATGAAGCAAACTTATAAATACGAGCTCGTATGTGTGTATCAAGGTCAAAGGCTCTCATCTGGGGTTCTTTAAAGAAGTATGAAATCCTTCTAGTCAACAGAGATTCCATTTACATAACACATGTAATTCCATCATGGCTGATATACAAATGTAGAGACAGATCTGAGGAACAGGGAGCACCATCTGCAGAAGAAATATTTAGACATACAACTGCAGCAAAGAAAGGTTCAATTTGCTCGGCCAGTTTGCACTTTTTCAGTCAATCCTCTTTTAAAGGAGGGCCTGATTCCAGAATGCTTCTCACATGTATTTCCACCAGCTCCAACCAAATCTGAAAATACCAGATCAGACTCTCTGTTACAGTTTTTAAAGCTTTCATTATAAAACTCGAACTTCTCTCATCTAAATATGAAATAATGAACAGGTGTTAAGCAATATTCAAACATGTTCACATATTGACGAAGTCAAAATATCTATTTCAATTTAAATTACCAGATCATAAAAAATTGTACAAAAAATGTACATACATAGGTGTACATGTCAAATCAACACCATATCTATTTGGGTTTCTGAATCTGTAGGAAACAGTGATAACATACTTATGAGTTCACAAGAGGCTGGAAGAAAACAGAAATGCTGAAGAAGAGAGATATGAGAGCAGACAGACAGTAGGAGGGCAGGAAAGAAAAAGAAGAATTACATGTGTAACTTCTGAATGCACTAACAAGACTACAAAATCAAATACAGAAGAAAAGCAGTCTTACACTGTTTTAGATGATAGTCTGGTAAGTATGTTTACAAGTCTGTGTTTCCAGCCTGTGAACTGCTTGCATTGATCGAGTTAGAACAGAAACTTGTAGTTTCACCAAGTGAGTGTGGGTTTATCCATGTTTTGGATAAAAGTTATTTTGTCTGTAGTAATTGTTGTCAGTGAGAGAGTTTGGCTGTAAAAGAAAAACATCTATTTTACAATTAAGATCTTTATGTGAAATATGATAATTCATCATCCTGCACCATTGAATTTTTCTGTTTATGCACCTAATCATATGGTGCCATCACCTGAAGTCACCTGACACCTTTCCTCTTAAAAAAGGTATTTGTGATTGTGAAATAATAAAATTTGTGATTGTGAAATAACAAATTATAATTTTAATCTGTTCAATGGGTCAGTTTCAACATCAGCACTTTTTATAAACTATGTGTTCATGAAATAATTGGCTTTTTTTTTCTTAAAATCCTAATTGAAATAACTGGCAGTATTTTACTATCGTAACCAAGTACATCAACAAATGAAATGCTGTCAGAAAACGAAACTGAGCTTATACTCACCCGAGTTCTGTTTTTCCCACCACGTTTTCCCCTATTTTCAGGAAGAATGATATATGCTGTTGAATATTGATAAACTTCCAGTATTATATACTATCCCCTGTGCAACCTCAGCTGCCACAGTGCATATCTGTTTTTGGCTCGCGCATGCGTGTATGAATTGTGATAGTAGAATATGGACCCAGCTGTAGGTTGCTCCTTTTTAACCGTCTGTAGGGATCGTATGAAACCTTAGACTTGCTAGAATATTGCAAAATTTCACGAAAAAATGATTTTCTATTCGATATCTTCTGGCGATTGTGATATTACAGTAATTCTGTGCACAAAATTCGGGTGGCCGCCACTGGTACTCTTCGTAACGTAAGTTCGTCCAATGACCGACCGGGTTATCCATAACGTTCCGAGTTTCACTTATAGTCTATTTCAGATTTCCACTCGTGAATTTAACAATATTGAACCCTAGTTTGCCCACGTAAAATTTGCTTTGTCAACTTGAAGAGGATAAACTTGTAGATTAAAAAAGGTTTGAACAAATGGCCGCCACTGGTCGCGAGCCAGTAACTCTAGGGAGTTTAATAACATTTCAGTCATAAAAGACCTTTCTCTCGGTTAGTTTTATTTTTCGACGACTTGTCGAAAACAGCAACATTAACAACAGCAACAACAACGGTGTTTGATGCGGCAAATAACGTTAAAACTTTTGGGCAAAGAGGAGGCAAAATTTCGTTGGCAAAGGACAGCGTTTCGTTACCTTTTAGTCATAACAGATCCTTCATTCATTGAAGTTTTACTTTGGAAAACTTGTCGAAAACAACAACAATACTTACAACAGTGTTTGAAGTGGAAATTAAATTAAAGGCAAAAGGTCGTTGGCAGCTGGGATCGTTTATATAACATGTTACACACGATCCCTGTTGGCAGGAAGGACGGCATTCACATGGTAAGCTTTAAGTCACGCAAAATCTCTCATTTTGTTCTGCGGTCACAGTTTATTTTTGGAAAACTTTTCGAAAACAACATAGACAAGAACATCCACAATAACAACATATTATTTCATGCTTTCCGGTAGGATATCGAGAAATAGCGGTGAAAATATTTTTCGATATTCCGTTGGGTACGACCAGTGAAAATACCGATTTTTATATTCTAGTTACCTAGGTAAAATGCGCGTGACTCACAACCAGATGGAAATATGACGTCATTTACCTTACATTTCTCGCGCTTGATGTAATATTGTAATACGTTGCTATGCGGAGGGGGTACGCCACGGGGAATAACTGAAAAGACTGTACTGGATTTTGATAAAGTTCCTCCCAGAAAGGGTTTAAAGCATGAAATAAATAGAATATTTGTTTTTTTCGGTGAAAGATCGAAATTTATTTCATCTCGTGAACACCACCGGTAATATTTTCACGAGTGGCTGCCCCACTCGTGAAAACATTACCGATGATGTTCACTCGATGAAATAAATTTCGATCTTTCACCGAAAAAAACAAATATCCTCTATATATTTAGCGACATACACTATTCCTTGGGTTTCTTCACCCGCACATCACGCAGGACTCCTTAAACCCATTTACCACACAACCTCGAGTTTTAACGATCAGCAAGGGAAAAGGACTTTTGAAAACATTGTGGGAAAAGGGAAAAATGCTGGTAACCAGCATTTTTTCTCTTTTCCACGATGCGTTTTACCTGTTCAAAGACACATTTCATAATTTTTGTTACATGTAATTTGTCGACTGCAAATGCTTTCGATTTGGAAAAGTCTAAAATTTTGACATGTGACAAAGAGAGTAAAGCTACGAATAGCTTCTCCATAAACAAAATGAAACAAAAGAAACCAAATTCAAAGCATTTACAGCCTTGACAAATCAAATATGACTAAAATGACAGGCTTTGTTTGTGAACAGGTAGAAAGCATTGTTAGCAAAGCATTTTCTCCTTTTCCAACAATGCTTTTAAAGCCTTCTTCTTCAAAGTGGTTAAAACTCTGGATTGTATAGTAGAGAGTAAACACAAAATTTTATACACGTCTGAATTGAACCCATTTTCAGACAACAAAACGAATGTGGTTAGAATGATGAATTTGTTTGTATATGTATATAAAACATTGTGGGAAAAGGAGAAAATGCTGGTTATCTGCATTTCTCCTTCTCCCACAATTTTTCAAAAGCCAAACACAAAATTTCAGACACGTGAATAGAATGCGTTTTCACACATAAAAAATAACACCAAATGTAGTTGAAATGATGACATTTGTTTGTATATAGATAGAAAACATTGTGGGAAAAGGAGAAAATACTGGTTACCAGCATTTTCTTCTTTTCCAAGAATGTTTTCAAAAGGCTTTTTCCTCAGCGTTCTTACAATAATGGATTGTGTGGTAAACGATTAAAGCTATGAACAAATGGTTTCTCCAATACAAAAATAAAGTGGACAGTTTGTTTGCAGGAGAGAGAGGAATGAATCCTGACGGAATGGGTATCATCAATCATTGAAAAGAATTTGGACAGAAACCAGCTTGGAACCCGTTTTCAACTAATTTGAACCGCAAAACAATGAATTTACCATTAGGCTAATTCTGGACAGTGCCGGACTTTGAGCTTGGTATAAAACTAATTTGAACCCACGAACAATGAATTAACCATTACGTATGTTTAGACAGAGCCAGTCTTGGAACAAGGCGAAAACTAATTTGAACCCTACAACAATGAAGTAACCATCAGGTTTCTATGGACATAGCCGGGATTTGAACATAGTTCAAACTTAATTTGAACACCGCAATATGAACGCAACTTAATGTTACAGTTTGCATCTTTGTTATTTAACTCTTTACCAGACGACAAATTTTTAGACTGATCAAAATTCAAAGCATTTGCAGACGACAAAGTAAATGTTGCTCAAATTATAAAATTTGTCGTAGAAAGGGTAGAAAACATTGTGGGAAAAGGAGAAAATGCTGGTAACCAGCATTTTCTCCTTTTCCCACAATGTTTTCAAAATTCCTTCAATTTCGGGTCTGTAAAACTCGGCATTGTGTGGTAAAGGGTTTACGCCATTATTCCTTATATATCACGGCGGCCAGTGCACCTATCCATGTTTTTCTGGAATTTATTTTACCAGTACTTCACACAATATTCGTCCCAGTCCACTGGCTACTTTATCATATAAACAAAGCTTAAACAATGTTCAGTGGTAAAAGAGGAATTAATCCTGTGGCAATGACTCTCCTGGAACCTCGGAAAGAATCCGGCCGAGCTGGAAAGCAAATCAGAGAACCTGGGTTTCTAGTCATGGACGTTACCGACAAAGCTAACGGTCTCAGCAAAGAGAAGTGAAGCAAACTGTTGTATTTGATTAGTGAGTCGTGCTCTGGTAAAAGAGGAATTAATGGATCTCCGTGATGCATCGTACGAACCAAGCCATCACATAATTATGGATCCATAAAAATCCACTTTTTCAAACAATCGAAAGAATCCTCAAGTAGAATGGTCCTTTAACATGCAGAAAATGTACCAAAGCAAAAAGTTTCGATCCAGGTCAGCCTGTGCGGACTGTGCAGGCTGACATGGGTCGATACTCTTTACAGATGCTTTAAGCCCCCCTTTCACAGAGCATGGCTCATTTATTCAGGCACAACAAAGGAATAAAATGAAGACACAGATATAGTCACCTAGGCCCTACTGAATAATGCAAAGTTTTACGTGAGCGTGCGTGATTGGACGTTAATTGCGAAAGGCAGGAACTCCCCTGTTAACACTTAAAGCACTGCTCAAATAAACTGTACATTCACAGTGAGAAAAAAGTAGCCGAATGTCGCCAAAAGAAGCCCATGTGTGTAATATCTCATGAATATATCGTACAATGTAGTTCCAAGATCAGACTGCACGTTCTGTGCAGTCTGATCTTGGATCTACATTGTCCGCGCAAAGTCACCCGAAGTCGACCTAAGCACTTACCAAGGGTTAATTCAAACATCTAAGTGATAACAAAATTATAAAAGGTCCAAAATTGAATCTCCCACAGGCCTGCAGCAATTGGTTAGGGAAAATCAGAGTGATTTTTTTTTTCCCCCATTGACAAAATTGATTTCCCCGGCCGACCCGTCGTATTTATGGGGGTTAAACGTTCTGAGAGAGATGGGGGAGAGAAAAAAAACGTTCATAAACAATGCCTTCTAAGCTGCTAGTATAATGTGAACACGATAACTGGTATTTTTTTTTACTAATGTAACTCTTACTTGATAAATCGTTTCTTTATCAGTTTATATTTGTTATTATGTTTGCTTTTTGGAATACATGGTTTTTGACGGTGTGTTCTCTGAACGCCTACCAGATTTAATTAACACCTATCTGGGAGGGGGGATTAGGGGGCCTACTGAGGGGTACCGATAATTATAATTGTACTGGTATAGGTAGGAACTGATGTTGTCATTTGTAAGGTTTGAAATAGTAAGAAGCCTTTTGAAAACATTGTGGGGTTAGGAGAAAAGCATTTTTTCCTTTTTTCCGCAATGTTTTCTAAACCTTTATTGATAATTCCATCATTTGAGTTATGATATGTTTAATTATTCATGATTAGCTATAACCATTTTTCTTTTTATTATTTTTATGAATAAAGTTAAATGGAATATAAATCTAGCCTTTTATCAATTTTTATTGTTAAATAGATGCTATTTACCTGTAGTTAAGCATCACAACTATTCCCCAAATAGACCCTCCTAATCCCCAATTCACACCCTATGTTATTTTATAGGAGTAGGCGTTCAGGGACTCAAATGGTTTAACTGACAAAATCTATCTAAGCATTTACAATTAAACATTCTAAAACATAAAGGTTTTCTCTTTGTCTCGTATTCTCTCGCATTTTTTCATATATAGAGGATATTTGGTTTTCGCAGCCACGAGTGAAAATATTACCGATGATGTTCACTCGATGAAATAAATTCCGATCTTTCACAAAAAAAACAAAACAAAACAAATATTCTATTTATTTCATGCTTTTAACCTTTTTTTTGGAGGGGAACTTACATCAAAATCCAGTACAGTTCTTTTTGGTTATTCCCCGTGGCGAACCCCGTCCGTAAAGCGAGAGAAATGTAGGGTAAATTACGTCATATTTCCATCTGGTTGAGAAGCACGCGCATTTTACCTAGGTAACTAGTGCGCGGGAACTACTGTTTCCGCCTTCAATTGAAGAGTTAGAATATAAAATCGGTATTTTTCACTGGTCGTATACATGAAATATTGAAAAATATGTCACCGCTATTTTCGATAAACTACCGGAAAGCATGAAATAATGTCTGATATTTAAAAAAGTTCTAGTGAACATTTGTAGAATGAATGTAGCGTGCTTTACATGATATGATTTTCCACCTATCGAACATTTGTACAAGATGACTGCACCTATGTATTGTTATGGCTAAAGCAGTGTTTAGCCTACAGCTTGAATAGAGAGTAGTAGTAGCTTTGTAGAAAAACTGGCAGACAACAGAATATATTTGAAACTGATTAATGTAAAAGATGCAAAAATTAAAATCTATCTTCGAGACAAGCCATGTAAGCTGTCTTGATACACTTTCATACACGGATTTTGAATCCTTTTAAATACGACACGCACGTTTTAAGATCTAAAATGTCAAGATTCCATTAATCATTTTAAGCCTACAGACTTAGGGCCTTTCTTTGGGAGAAAAATGCAAATTCAAACTCTTAAACAACTGGGATTCGTATTAACGAATAATTCTTAATCAGATTCGAATTATTATTTCATATCCATATTTAGAGAGATACAATTTCTAATTGGTTAAACCATTTGGTTTAGCCAATCAGAAAATGTTTTAATTTCCAAATTTAGAAATTTCTTGAAAATTAATATCAGGATGCAACTTATAATGGTTGTTAAATACGACCCCAGGGCGCATCTGTATGTGAATTAACTCGAAATAGTATGTTGTAAAGCAGAACAAAAGTGTTTGGTTCTGTTCTGTAATACAAAAGCCCTTTGGTTGATTGAACATACGAACAATAGTCATATGTGACAAAATGGTGAAAATAAGTATGGCATACAAAACCATGAAATAAACTTGAAAGTTGCAGATATTATCTTTGGAATGTGAAAATACAGGGTGTTTCATATTATCTGTCCTTATTCTAAGAGTCAATAATTTCTACTAATTTCAATTTTAATTGAATTGAAAGCTAGCAACATTTTGCAGACATAATACAATTTCATTTGATATGTAGTACATAGACATTACTCTTATAATAGTTAATACACTACATTTTTTCTGACAAGTTCAATGACGTCGACTCTGAGCAATTCTGACGTCGAGTTTATTGTGAGAGTTTTTCATCACATGTCTTCGACCCCCCCCCCCCTTCCGCTATTTTCATAAATTTCTTTCTTGATTGCAGCTTTAAAGTCCTGTGTATTTCCTGGCATCTGGCTGTACACCTTTTATTGTGCACCTTACAAGAAAAAGTCTGGGTGGTCAGAATATGTAAACATTCCTGAGAGAAATTAACTTTTGCCACAATGCTTTCGAAAGTCATTCAGTTATGCTTCTGGTCATGTGTTGTGTTGCCCCCTTGCTACAATCAAATCTATGTACCCGTGTATTCAATGTTAAGACTGTATCGGAATGAAATTCTTCCTTAGTATGTTCAGATAGCCCTCCTTATTTAATATATCGGCATTGTCATCACCATAGATGATCGCATAGGAACCACGATACTGTCTGCACTAAAGCAGTATATGATGTAATCATCTCACTGTGTAACAGTTTTTCAATATGAAAACCCAATTTTTCTGTTGCTCTAAACCAAATTTACTGCTTGTAAACCTGTAAGCTCCTACGATAATTTTTAAACAAAGAGTTGACGTTATTTAAAGTTCCAGAATTGACGTTATGCAGGACACTTGTTGTGAAATGGACTTTTTAGGTAATGTCTGTGTCTTATATATCAAATGAAATTTTATTATGTCTGCAAAAAGATAGTTGCTTTCCATTTATTTTAAACTTACATGTGTAGACAATACTCATTTTTAGAATAAGGAAATATATTATGAAACACCCTGTATGACATAACTCTGGAAAAAGGATGTTAAAATGAATTGGAGTTTGTTTTCTTCAACCATTTTTTATAGCCAATAGTTCAAAAAAGCTAATGGAATTGTACTAGAATATATTTGCCAAAAATGATCGTTTCAAGCTATATATGCGTATGGACGATTTTTAGAGACATCTCTACAGCTAGAGAGTAAACAATCGCTGTTAAAACTTGACGGTGTTGTAATCTAGTCATATGTGTAAACGTAGATAAAAAATCAATATAAGGTGTATGGGGTAAAGAAACTGTAGGGATTTGTCTTCGATTTAAACCGGAAATTGTGGTTGTTATGTCTATGGCTAGCCGAAATATAATGAAATGCATTTTCTATCTGCCGTAATCTGTGCAACCTTGCAATCATCAGGGTCAATATTTGGCATGAAGATACAAGAGTGATTATAGTTTCATTAAAAAACTGGATGAAAACGAGTGAAGATGTATCTTTAAGAAATTATCTTTCTTCCTATTTTCCGCAACAAGTGGCTGGATAGAGAATATGAGTTATATTTGGTCATAAGTTCTTATGCTTTGAACCAAAAAAGAGACAAATTCTTAGTAAAGTGGTTTACGAAGATACATTATTAGTTGTACGGTCAGGTGGCAGGGGACTTGGAAATTTGTTCACGGCTGTGGTGAATCATGTCGCCCCGAGCCGAAGGCGATGTGGCGACATGATTCACCACAGCCGTGAGCAAAGTTTCCAAGTCCCCTGCCACCTGACCGTACAACGATTTTATTATACTGCAAAGTTTTACCATTCCAACGTTTGTTAAGCAAATTTTACCTGTTTTTTTTTTGGTTTAAAAAATTGAGTACGCTGACGAAGTAGAATTTCCCTTCTGAGTGCCCCAATTCAATGAAAACTGACGTCACTGGGAACTGACGTCACTGAAACATTGGTAATACGTGCAGCTTGGTGCATAATCTTGATGTTAATCTTGATCGACGCCGGCATTTTGGATAATGTGTTGATAGTGTAGTCATGTCTACGGGGCTCCCGAAAGGGAAACTGCTTTTACGTTGGTTTTGCCAGTGTACATGATATATATGTTCGGGGCAGATTATCCAATCAGATCAAGAGAAATTTCTTTGCAGCATAATAATAAACCCTCTTTTGCCAAAACACGACTCGTGTGTATATCACTGAAATAATGTCAGAAGAAGTATAAAACAGCATTAGACCATCAATTATTGTCCTTGAAAGGCCAACTGCATGACCAACAATATCCCCATTACCGTAGGGGCTGTTTTACTTTTTTTTTTTCACCTTTTCTAAAACTGCTGACGATTCTACAAGGGACGAATACTTCAAGATAAGAAAAAAATATCAGATATTAAGAACGTAGTGGGAAAAGGAGCAATTGATTTTTTAGAGCGACTGGTCCTATATCCCCCATTGTTTTCAAATCTGTCAATTACAGAGACTTACAGTAATCGATTTTTATTGAAATCCGACAAAGGATAAATAACAGAACTTTAGTTACACTTTTGGTGCAGGATAAGCGCAGTTAGTGTACACCATTTTTTTCTTCCTTGGATCGTGTAAAGTAATTTTAAGTCTTTTGCAAGCAAATTTTAAATAATTGAATTTTCTTTCTCTCCGGGGCTAAAAATGAGGTATCAAAGCAAACCCTTCCCCCCTCCCCCATCACATGTACGAGGGTAGTTCTCGGCCTCAACAAGAAAACATCCTCAAAGACAGATCGTTTCTATATTATTTTTCAACATAGTCCCCCTGAACTTCAATGCACTTTGACCACCGATGTTCAAGCTTTGCGATCCCTTCTCGGAAGAAGTCTAGATCTGCAGTCTGAGCCCCAAGATACCCTTCAACAGCACATATGAGGTCATTGTCACTCTCAAAACGGCGGCCCCGCAAGTGGAATTTCAGTTTGAAAAATAGGTAGAAGTCTGATGGTGCCAAATCTGGAGAGTAAGGTGCATGGGGCAACAGTTCAAAGCCGCATCTTTCCACTTCTGCGACTGCCACTTGTGCTGTGTGAACAGGAGCATTGTCCTGGAGCAACAAAACTCCAGCACGCAGCTTTCTTACTGAGTGAAATGCAAAATGTGTCATCTGCATACAAAAGACACTAGAAGTCTGAAATTTTAGGTACACTTATATATGGTGTTCTGCTTTGCCATTATGTGAAACAAAACCAGATTCTCACCATATTTCTGGGTGAGGCCGAGAACTTTCTGAACTACCCTCGTATGTATCATACAAAACTCCAAAAGAACTGACGATGAAAAAACTGTCAAAAGCACAGCTATCATCAATCAATCTTTAACCCTTGGGCTGCTAGGCGCGACTCAAAGAGATTTTGCGGATAGTGTAGATCTAAGGTCAGACTGCACAAAATGTGCAGTCTGGTCTTAGATCTACACTGTCCGATAAGGAGATATCAAGGAAAAAAAAAACTTTGAAATAAAAAAAAATTGGGTTCTTACTATAGGCTTGAAAGTTTAAGTTAACTTATCTAGCAGGTTAAGGGTTAAACTTTCCGTGCAGGATAAGTGCAGTTAGCTTACACGATTATTTTCCTTTGATCGTACAAAGTAATTTTAACTCTTTTGCCAGCAAATGTTTAAGAAATTGAATTTTCTTTCTCTCCTGGGCTAAAGATGGGGTATCTAAGTAGAGCATACTGTTATAAAACTCAAAAAAGTAAAGACGTAAAAAATCTCAAAAGCGCAGCTACAGACTATGTCATTCTTTTAAGATAAATCCTTACAGCCAGAGAGCAAAAAATGCTGTTGAAATCTGATGGACTGTAGAATGGTTCAGAATTTAGTCAGCTCTGTCAAACATAGATAAATGACAGATATATATGGTGTAAAGGATAATTACATATATTGGAAATCTTCAGTTTAAAAATGGAAACGTCACAGTGATTTCTTTAACGACGTATATGACAAATGTTCGCACGCATCCTACTACGCATGTGTTTTTGTCGTGGACATTGGATCAAAAGTGCACCTATATGTTTTTTGCACATACTGGTAATACTAATGGTGCACTGAAACAAGTAGCACTTTCTTTGGGTAGTATTGGCGAAGAGAAAAAAAATGGATCTTTAAACTGTCACCGTGAAATAATTAAAATGCTGCTGACACGGCGTTACACACCAAACAAGGAAACAAAGTCAGGAAATTTAAAACTGTGGAAGTATAGCTGTTTCCACTTTGAAAATTATTGTTGGAAAAGGAGAAATCGCTCCTATTGAGCAATTTCTTCTTTTCCCACAATGTCTGCTGAGCTTTTATTCTATTTTTTTCCTTGAAAAAATAACTTCCACAGTGACCTTCAACCTTATTTTCTGACGAAATAAGCACGGATAGGTGCCATTTTTATTTTGTCTTATTGTTTAGAATTATAAATACTGTAAGTGTGAAAAGTTTATGAAAATCTGTCCGTTAGAAAGTATGTATTTTTTAAGATTTACCCTTAATTCGATCAAATTATCTCCCTTTTTAACTCAATGGTCTATGTATAACATGCATATTTGTACAATTAGCATGCTTAAAACCAGGCTTTTATATATTTTTTGTGCAAAATATATGAAATTTCATTAAAATAGTGTATATTTGTATATTTTTCCTGTAATTTTCCTGTTTAACTGACTATTAAAGAAAGGCGCTTTAAATCCAATATAAGCTGAATTTTGGTACCGTATATACCTTTTTTCAAAAGGTAAATTTCTCAGAAACGAGCACGGTGACCCACATCTTTTTCTACTGTAATCTCCTAGAGACATGATGAGCTTTGTACGTGCAAAGTTTAAAAAAAAAATCTGTCCGTTAGAAAAAATTGTCATACGTCGTTAATGGCCTCAAGAAAATAAAATGCATTTTCCATCCATCGTAATCTATGTAACATTGCAAATGTTAGGGGCAACATTTGGCATGAAGATACCAGAATGATTACAGTTTGATAAAATAAAGATAAAATGGGTTAAACTTTAGACTGCTGAGCGCCACTCTCTGACCTTTTGAGGACAGTGTAGATCCAAGATCAGACTGCACAAAACGTGCAGTCTGATCTTGGATCTACACTGTCCGATCAGGGGATATTTCTCACCAAAAATACCTTTGAAATGGCAACATTCGGGTTTTTACTATCGGCTTGAAAGTTTCTTTTAACCTATTTAACAGGAAAAGAGTTAAACCCTGGCTGAAAATGAGTGCAGACGCATCGTTAAGGACCACATGCATATATATCCTACAAAATTCCAAAAGAACTAACGATGAAAAAAATGTCAAAAGCACAGCTATCATCAATCTTTAATCCGTAGGCTACAAAGCTCGACTCAAAGGCCTTTTTCGGACACTGTAGATCTAAGATCAGACTGCACGTTCTGTGCAGTCTGATCTTAGATCTACACTGTTCCATAAGGAGATATTTCACACCTCACGCCCAAAAAAACTATTTTGAAATAGCAACATTTGGGTTTTTTTACTATCGGCTTGAAAGTTTCATTTACTTTATTTAGGATGTTTAACTTTCGGTGCTGGATAAGTGCATTAGGTTTAAACGATCTTTTTTTCCTTTGAGCGTATACAGTAATTTTAACTCTTTTGTCTGCAAAAAATTGGATGATTGAGTTTCTTTTCTCCGGGGCTAAATATGAGGTATCAAAGTAAAACATACAAAACTAAAAAACTAACTACGTAAAAAATGTCAAAAGCACAGTTACAGATTTCAGTCATTCTTTTAAGATAAATCCTTACAGCCAGAGAGAAAAAAATGCTGTTTAAATTTGATGGACTGTAGAATGGTTCAGAATTTAGTCAGCTGTGTAAACCTACATAAATTACCGATATATATGGTGTAAAGGATAATTATGTAAATTGAACTCTTCAATTTAAAAACGGAAACGTCACAACAGTGATTTCTTTGATGGCCTCAAGAAAAAGAAATGCATTTTCTATCCGTCGTAATCTATGTACTATTGCAACCGTTAGGGGCAACATTAGACATGATGATACAAGAATGATTATAGTTTGATAAAATAGAGAAAAATGGGTGAAAATCTGGCTGAAAATGAGTGTGGATGCATTGTTAAGGACCACATGTATATATCGTACAAAACTCCAAAAGAACTAACGATGAAAAGAAATGTCTAAAGCACAGCTATCATCAATCTTTATTCCTAATGCTGCTAAGCGCGAATCAAAGAGCTTTTTCGGACAGAGTAGATCAAGATCAGACTGCACAGAACGTGCAGTCTGATCTTAGATCTACACTGTCTGATAACAAGATATTTTCCTCTAAAAAAATACTAATGAAAAGGCGGCATTTGGGTTCTTACTACCGACTCGAAAGTTTCATTTCACCTTTTTAGCAGGTTTAGGGTTATAGGACGAGAGCTCTAAGATATTTTGCGTTGTTTAAACAAATGTCTCTTGGGTAATAAGCTGGTTTGCGATTTTCAAGACTTTTTTGTTCCTATGATGAGCTTAATTTGATTTATCCTCGCACGATTTGCGATTATCGAGTCCTTGATACCACGCTCCCATTATGTTCAACACCTCACCAACCAATCCTGTGTTTTAACAGCCCTGATTAATTGATTGGTTGTATGATGTTTAACGCCGTTTTCAACATTATTTCAGTTATATCGCGGCGGCCAATGCACCTATCCATGCGTTCCTTAAGTCTCTTTTACCAGTACTTCGCACAATTTTCTTTCCAAGCCACTGGCTGCTTTCCCACATAATCATCGTCGAAACAATGGTCAGCGGTGGGAGAGGAATGAATCCTGTCGCAGTGACTATCATCAATCCTCGGAAAGAAATTGGCCGAGCCAGGGGTCGTAGCCAGGGATCGAACCCTGGACCCCGTGTTTTCAAGTCCTGCACGCTACCGACTGAGCTACCGGGACTCGGCTTTAACAACCCTGAGGAAAAGGCCTTTTTAAAACATTGTTGGAAAAGGAGAAAATGCTGTTAACCAGCATTTTCTCCTTTTCCAACATTGTTTTCTACTCTATCAAAGAGAACTTCCGTTATTTAAACTACATTCGAATTGTCGTCTGCAGTTACTTTCAATCAGACCAGTCCAATTTCTTGTCGTTTGATAGAGAGTTAACCCTTTACCACACAATGACGCCTTTTGACTCCCCTGAAGAAGAGGCCTTTTGAAAACATTGTGGGAAAAGGAGAAAATGCTGGTAACCAGCATTTTCTCCTTTTCCCACAAAGTTTTCTACCCTATCAAAGAAAAGTTGCGTCATTTGAGCCACTTTGAAATTGTCTTCTGCAAATGCTTTCAATTTGGATAGGTGTTATATTTTGCCGTGTGATAAAGAGTTAATATAACCCTGAAGAATAAAGCTTTTGAAAACATTGTGGGCAAGGGATTGATTGATTGATTGAATGGTGTTTTACGCCGCTTTCAACATTATTTCAGTCATATCACGGCGAAAGCTCACATATTCATGTATTTCCTGGGTTTCATCAGTACTAGGCTGGGGGTCTGGGGTGTCTTGCCCAAGGAGACTCCCTTGAAAAGCCCAGCCTATCGGGTGGGGCTAGAACCCGGGGCCTCTGGGTTACGGGTCCCGCACATTACAACTGAGTCACGCAGGACCCCAGCGCGGGCAAAGGAGAAAATGCTTGTAATAAAGCTTTTGAAAACATTGTGGGCAAAAGGAGATAATGCTGGTAACCTGCATATTCTCCCTTTCCCACAATGTTTTCAGCCCTTCTCAAGACAAATTCCAACATTTGGGACACATTATGTAATTATATACAGTCTGTTAACCTTCAAAATTTTGTGCACTAGTGTATTTACAAAATTGCACATGGTGTTACTTTTTTTTTATTTCTAGTTCCATGATTTTCTTGTGCTTCGTCACGTGATCTCACCATCACGCGATACCTTCAAACGGTAGTGGCAGTGGTAGGATGGCACATTATGTGAAGAATGTTCCAGACCGCATTCACGTCAAAAGTATGGTGAGAATGTTTTGAAAAAAAAAAATGCTTCATTTCAGGAATTTTCAGATGAATGAAAAGCAAATCTCAGCCCTGTCCTTACGGATAAAAAGGCCATCATCCCTCTGAAACACATGGGGCGTTTCTGTAACAAATCTTCAATTTATACATACCGCCAAACTGTCACATATTCCGTGAGACCCATGTTATTTTGTTGAGCGTTAAATAGACATTGACAACACTTATTGATATGATACCCTCCTCGACCTATTTCAAACTGTTTCATTCTTTGTCAGCCCCTCGTTTAGGGTCGGTATTTACCAACCATTCCTTAGGACATTCTTGCTCTTATTCTCCGACATTTTCTTATTTGAAAGTAAAACAACTTCTAATTGGCTAAACCAAATGGTTTAGCCAATCAGAAGTTGTTTTACTTTTAAATGTAGAAAATTTTGGAAAATAAGACTACGAACGTTCTTCAGAATTGTTGGTGAATACGGACCTATGCTTTTATCAAAAATACTGTGGGAAAAGGAACAATTGCATGTAACAAGCTTTTGCTCCTTTTCTGACAGTGCTTTCCAAATAATTTTTTTTTTACCTTGTCACAGAAATGTGTTCCTTTTCTTACGTGTTCCAAATTAGTTCTTAGTCTAAAACTGACCTCTATAGTAACGAGGTTTAGCGTGCGAAACTGTAGTTTACGCTGTACCAAGTCTTAATTCGCTCGCAAGGGCTGTGTGTGTTGTCCAAAATAGGCTTACTGATCAGAAATGATATGAGAAAAACTGACAGATTAATGGAATCTCAATCAGATTTTTACAGTGCCCTTGTCATTGTGTGTATCCATAGTTTTCACTATCATTCTAGGCTCACGTGAATATCCTGGATTTACGTTCAAGCGCATTTTTGCTGCTAATCAAACTTTATAAATTTATGGTAGGAAAAATTCAATAGGGAACCATATTCACCAACCATTCTAACTAGCGTCTTTGGTGTAGTTCTATATATAAATAACTATAATTTCTGGATGGCTAAACTGAACCAAATGGTTTAGCCAATCAGAAATTGTGTTTCTCTGAAATCTTGAGAATTAGGTTAAAAACGCAATTTAAAATCTTTGTTGGATATTGGGCCTCCTGGTTGGCTGAAACGAAAGGCACAACATGGATAGTCTAAGTATATATAGAACCAGATATTCAAAACTGCTGAAGTACACGGTCCCTAGAGTCTGAATGATCATGAAATTTTCTGTTAATTCTTCACCAGACGACATAATTTTAGCCTTGTTCAAATTGAAAGCATTTGCAGACAATTTCACTGTGGCTTAAATGTTGCAATCTTTCTTTTACAGGGTAGAAAACATTGTGGGAAAAGGAGAAAATGATGATAACCAGCATTTTCTCCTTTTCCCACCATGTTTTCAAAAGGATTCTTTCCCAAAGTCGGCAAGTGCAGTAAAGGATTAAAAGCGCCTACATGTATTTAGTTTTTAAGTCGTAGGCCTTAATCAAAATTCCTTGTAAAACACCGATAAATACACACTTATTTTTTCTTTGTAACCGTATAGAAAATGTACCTCTATACGAGTATTGAGTAAAAAGCGCATTTTTTGGGGGCGTTCAAATAAAGGGATGCTTGTTTCTCAATCGGTAACTCCGTCTATTTTTATTACATCAGATATGACGTCACCGTATTAGATTTCAATACGAATCCTGCAATCGACACATAATATTGATCATGTGATATTCCAACAAGTCCTTACGAAACTCTGGCGCAATATCTAAAAATACTTTAAGAGACTACGTAGCTCATTAAGGAAAAACCACAGATTTTTTTTCTGACTTATGTCTGTCTTCTTTATTTGTGATTTACCAATTACTCAATTAAATGATAAATCATTTTTGAAGTCTGTTGAGATAATAAAAATCTGAATAGCTCACTTTATTCCTTGAAGTGCCAAATGAATGAAAATAACAATCTGAATCAGTGAAAAAGACTCAGTATCAACACTATTAACTCTTATCTCTTATCCTGCCAAATAGAAATAGTTGACGATTACACAAAAATATTTTGCTAAACGTACGGACAATTGACTTGGCTTATATAACCCAAATTACAGATAAAGCAGCGGAGGATGTAGAGCAAGATCAGCCTGCACGTATGTGCAGGCTGATCTTGCTGTACACTCTCCGCAAAAGTTACCCATGGTCGCGAACGCAGGATAAGCGTTAAGGTTGTTTTAGTCATAACATTTCACCAGAGTTACGAATCCCACGATAAGATTAAGGTGAAGGATTCGAAATCTAGGGGTCATGGGTTCTATCCGTACCCAAAGCACAGTGTTTTTCGCGGAAGTGTCCTTTGACAGGACACGTCAGAACTCCAACATTGTCCTGGTAAAATACCGTTTAAGTGGTGTAAAACGCATTTAGTCAATCAATCAATTGATAAACCTCAAACCTTCAGCATTGCTCCACTGAGGGCCCCCCACACAAAAACATACTGTAAGATATACAAATCCACTCTTTTGATATAGTCAAGATATGATTTCTGGCAATCATCAGAAAGGAACTCCGAGATTGACAGTTCAATTATTCAGCGAACTTTTGTGGTCACTTTTGTCAGGGGTCTGAATTGGACCGTGTCATCTAAGACGTAAAGAAAACCCTTAATGTTACTTTTAGGTTACTTTTTGGTTGATTCATTGATTGGATTGTATGGAGTTTAACGCCGCTTTCAACATTATTTCAGTCATATAGCGGTGGCCAATGCACCTATCCATTTCCTCCGGGAGTTTCTTTCGTACCAGTACTCCACACAATATTCTTTCCATGCCACTTGCTGCTTTCCCACATGACCGTCGTCGAAACAACGGTCAGCGCTGAGAGAGGAGTGAATCCTGTCGCGATGACTATCATCAATTCTCGGAAAAAAGTTCGCCGAGCCGGGGATCGAACCAGTGACCTCCTGTTGTTACTTTTTGGAGTTATGAGCCTGTGTTGTTGTTGTTTTGCTTTATGTTACTGCTGAGCGTAAAGCATTTAGGTTTAACTCTAGCAAAAGGGGGTTAAATGCATCTCCGTGAACCGTTATACCAAATCACCACATTATTCTGTATCCATAAAATCAATTTCGTCTAACAACCCACTCAATCATGAGGTACGATGGTCCTTTGACATACAGAAAATTGACCATTAGCAAAAAGTTTCGATCCAGGTCAGCCTGCGCGAACTGCGCAGGCTGACCTGGATCGATACTTTTTTGCAGATGCATTAAACCTCCTTTACACAGAGAATGGATCGTTTGTTTTCAAAGGTATTTTCAAGTATATCATACGTTTACCAATTATTCTGGATTTTATTTTTTCTAAATTCTATTTGGCTGACGCACTGATTCGATGAGTTTACAAGTCGATTCCGAGAAGGACATGCAGGAAAGGGCGTCTTCTAGCTATAAAAATCATTTGAAATTTAATTTCTAAGCTGCTCAACGCGACCCAAGGACCTTCTGCGCACATTGTAGATCCAAGATAAGACTGCACAGGACGTGCAGTCCGATTTTGGTTTGCACTGTCCAATACGTTGAGATTTCTCCTACGAGCAAAATCTTTAAATCGTTAACTATGGGTTTTCACTATCGGCTTATTAGTTTATTTAGAGTTAAAAATGTCCAAACCTGATCCTCTCTGATGGTGCTGATGACATGAAAGTGTCCTTGGGCAAAGCATTGCAGAGTCTAAACCTAATACACGTAAAAATCAGGAGGGACATTTACCGTTTAGGCCTAACACACAATCCCGAGTTTTAACGACCCCGATGAAGAAGTTTCTTTGAAAACATTGTGAGAAAAATAAGCAAATGTTGGTAACCAGCATTTTCTCTTTTTCCACAATGTTTTCTACCCTTTCAAGCAAAATTTTCAGTTCATTTAACCACATTTGATTCGTCGTCTGCAAATGCTTTCATTTTGGACTATTCTAAAATTTTGTCGTTTGTTAAAGAGTTAATATTTGAGCTGTGATCGTCACAGAAATGACTGATATTGGTGAAAAAAAAATACATGAAAATAAACCAAACTAGTATTTTTTCATTGCACCAAAACAATTAGCCTGGGCCAAGGCGGTAATAATTTCTTAAATTTTACTCCGGTATCAAGCTCTCATAATGACGGTCTGCTAATGATCTTCTGTAGCTATTATATATCTGTTAATCGCGTCCGTTATTATTACCGTCATTTTTGACAAAGTTACGTCAAAATGATAGTAGAAAAAAATGGACGGACTGGAACTCAGCCTACAAAACAATGTACAAGCTATTGTTATCACAAATATTGACCCTCATTAGAAAGCAACTAATAAAGGAGTGCCCGTAGACAATATACCATAATGCGTTTGTCACATAAACTATCATTGTTTACAATGGATAAATCCTGAAATATCCGGTGAACTATTTATAGCGAGGGCATGTTTTAAGCAATTCTAAGCAATCTAGGCATACAACTTCGGGCTCATAAGGAAAGCTTAAACTTTTTTCGGCAATAAATTCAAATCAGAAGTATGGGCGTAACCATCTACATTATATGGTATGCGTATGCCTGATGCTTGTTTGTCATTTTTTTTAAATTATGTTATAATCAGCTTTTAAAGCAAGCTATTCAGCTTTTTTTTTTTTTTTTTTAAATTTATCACTGAAAGAAGTAAGGCTATAGTTGGAAAATCAACAGAAAAGAAGAAAGACAAAAGTGAGGTAAAAAATTGTTTTTCAGTGGTATTTTCTTAATGGGCTACGTAGCCTCTTAAAATACTTTCACATCTCGTTCCATAGTATCGTAATCACTTGTGGCAATGTCCCATGAGCAATAAGACGCTTCGATTACAAGGATTCGTACTCAAATCGGTATGATGATGTCATATCTGATGTTACCGATTTGCAAAACGACTACCCCTTTATTCAAACGTCTAAAATAGCACCATTATACAGTTACCGAATTTAACAGCATGGTTTGTACAATGGCAAAGAATTATATATGAGTGGCGCTCCGGAAAAGGGGGGTTTAATCCGTCGACGTGATGCATTATACCAAGTAAGTCATCATATGGTTATGGATCCATAAATCTATATTGTGTAACAACTGACTGAATCATGGGGTAGAATGTCCTTTAAATTGGAGAAAACTGATCAATAGCAAAAGTTTTCGACCAAGTCAGCCTGCGTTGACTGCGAAGACTGACCTGGGACGAAACTTTTAACAGATGCATTAAACCCTCTTTTAGTGACCATCTAAGTTTATAGAAAAGTACAGTTTAACTCTTTACCAAACGACAAAATTTTAGACTTGTCCAAATTGAAAGCACTTGCAGACGACAAAATAAATGTAACTCAAAAATTGAAATTTGTTTCCAGCAGAGTAGAAAACATTGTGGGAAAAGGAGAAAATGCTGGTTACCAGCATTTTCTCCTTTTCCCACAATGTTTTCAAAAGGCTTCTATCTCAGGGTCGTAAAAACCAGGGATTGTTTGGGAAAGGGTTAAATACAATGCAATGTTTTAAGCGACCTAAATCAAACGTAAAATAGTTATCATTGAAAATGGAATCTAATTCCGTAAACGATGTGTTGTACGAGTACATTACATGGTTGCCTATAAAGTAAAGACATGAATGATTTAGGTGCTGCAAAATACTGCTTTTGCTACCAAGAAATTAAATGATAAAATGGTTACCTTCGGTGAGAAAAGATCCACAAAATCTTATCCTAGCGACCATGAACTGTTATAAATAACATAGTAACCTTTAACTGTAAATGGTCGCCTAAACCCTTAAGCTGCTAAGCTCGACTCGCTGACCTTCTGCGGTCAGTGTAGATTAAGATCAGACTGCACAGAATGTGCAGTCTGATCTTAGATCCACACTGTCCGAGGGGGAGATATTTTTCTCCAACAGGTTAGTTTGAAATAGCAATATTCTTGTTTTTCACTTTTGGCTTGAAAGTTTCAATTTTTTTTTTAATCAAGATAAGGGTTAAACACAAAGACACTTACGACTTATGAAAAAGAAAGTCGTATTTCTGGATTCAAAGGACAACTACAGATAATATGGCGTCTTTAACATACACACAATCCTGCATTCAGAAACCACTCACCAAGGGGAGTGAGAAATGTGGTCTTTAACAATAGATGGTCTTTCAATACAAGTCCATTCATGTTAATTGGTGTAGGGATTCAGCATCAAAACAGCGGGCGGTCGTTTAATGAAGGTGATCTCTAGGACAAATTTGATTGTAATACTATTTACGACGACGCTATGCTAAACTTTTTACCAAATGGCAAAATTTTAGAATTCTCCAGATTGAAAGCAGCTGCAAACAACATATTAGTTGTAACTTGAAAGGTGAGATTTGGCTGTGAAAGAGTAAAGTAACATTGTTGAGAAAGGAGAAAATGCTGGTTACCAGCACTTTCACCTTTAACAACAATGTTTTCGAAAGCCATTTTCCTTTTTTTGTTTTTAAACAAGACATTGTTGGTAAATGATTAAATAATTGGTATCTCCTGCAAACTTCTTTTATTATCTACCAAAAGATGACTTTGGCTGCAATATTTGCATTTCGTATGAGGCATGCTCTATGAAACGGAGGTTTAATGCCCCTGCAAAAAGTATGCTTGGACCCAGGTCATTGTTGCGGACTACGCAGGCTGACCTGTGTCGACACTTTTTGCAGATACATCAAACCATCAAACCATCTTTTTACAGAGCACGGCTCATATAGTTTTTAAGAAATATCTAAATCATAAAATGTTACATGTGTCATATTTTCTGCACCTAAAACCAAACATGGTTCAACCCTTACTAGGTGTCATGATATGGCTTGCATCACGCGAAAAGGGGCATTCGGACATTTGCGTAAAGTGTCGTGTCGGATCAGCCTGCGCAGTCCGCGCAGGCTAATCCGAGACGGCACTTTACGACTACATTAGATTTTGTTCTCCAGTAGACTTGGGCAAATCAAAAAAATACATAAAAACGGAAAGTGTCGTTTCGGATGAGCCTGCGCGGACTGCGCAGGCTCATCCGAGACGACACTTTACGCAAATGTCCGAATGCCTCTTTTCGCGTGTTGCAGGCCATATCACTATTAAACTATAGCTTATGAGCTACTAGCTTCTGTCAATAAGAAATAAGTAAAAATTATTTATTTTTTTGTTTCGTTTTCCGAGTGCGGAATCCTATCACTATCTATTCATCTATAACTACATGAGTGTAATACATGTATATTTCTTTACGATATAAATGGCTGTAATAAAGAATGGAAACTGCCTAAAATTAGAACCGTGAAATTGGCCCAACCTAGAATTTTATAAAACTAGGTCAGTCATTGTAAAATCTGCCCTCATATAAAACAGACTTCCAATGATTGGTTTCAAAGTGATTTACGTTTAGTGTCTCTCGACGATGTTCACCTCGTTGCGAGTACGATGACATCCCCGTCGTCATCAAATTATCAATAAAAGCTTTCAAGTAAAGAAAAGTCGATTTTTTCGATTTCACCACGGTTTAAACATCTTTCTCCCTCTTCTCCTATTCTTCTTCTTTGTGACATATATTTTCCTTTGCCTGACAGCGATTACAATGAATTGAATCATTGTTAAAGTTACGAACTGAAAAGTTGCATCGAACATATCAGGTATGGGAGAAACAAGGTCTGGTAAGGAAACAGTCGTCCCACCGTCGACACTTTATGGTAGAAGGCAATGAATTTAAAACGTCGTTGATTTTTACATAGGAATATTTACAAGTAGTTTCGTCCACGAATAACAGCCTCCAAAGATAGACGGCATTCCGTATAAAACTTGGCTTTCTTAGCTGAGCACTTAGGCTCCTAAGCGCGACTCAAGGACCTTTTGCGGACGGTGTAGCTCAAGATCAGACTGCACGTTCTGTGCAGTCTGATCTTGGATCTACACTGTACGATATGGAGATATGTTTCCCAAAAATACCCTTTGAATAACAAAATTTGCGTTTGTACTATCTGCTTAAAAGTTTCATTTAAAGAAATAATTGCAAAATCGAGTTAAGGTAACCAATTTCGGACAGATCCCAAACAGTAGGAGAAAAAGTCTTACCTTATAGAAATAGAAAGCATCCAAACCAGGCTGTGAACCGGAAGTATTATTATTTGACGAGTTCCCCGTCACAGGATACATTGTTGAAGTTCTTATTTTCAACATGACGTCATTCGAATCCTCACTTCCTGTTTTAATGATGTCATAATTGTGCGCGTCTGTATAACTTCCGCCAAACGAGTCAATAGAACTTTCCGATGGAACTGATGCATTTCCGTGAGAAGTCATTGTTTTGCTTACATGTACAATTTAATCCAACAAGGTTTTTTTATTTTTCGTTCTCTATTTGATTTAATCCTGTAGGATTTGTTTAGATACTATTTATAATATTTTCCCCTTTTTCAAAATGTTTTAGAGAAATCCAACCATTTTAGTTATATATAAATGATCGTCTGCAAATGCTTTCAAAATAGACACGTCTAAAACTGTGTCGTTTTGGTAACTCATTAATTAATGTTAAGTGCCGAACACACAGCCTGATCTCGATTCTACACTTTCCAATGTGTTGAACCTTTAGACTGCTGAGCGTGAATCAAGAACCTTTTACGGACAGCGTAGATCGAGATCAGACTGCATAGAACGTGCAGTCTGATCTTGGATCTACACTGTCCGATATGGAGATATTTTCCTCGAAGATATACCTGTGAAATAGCATCATTTTGGTTTTTACTATCGGCTTGAAAATTCATTTCATTTATATCGCAGTTAAAGTTTAAAGAATCCCTATATCTAAAAAGTTTTTTTCTACAAAATTATTTATCCATACAATTTGTTTGGCACTCTGTCACTTATAATTAACCAATTTTCCTTAAACCTTAACTTTCTGAATAAATAAAATGAAACTTTCAAGCCGAGAGTAAAAAACCCAAATTTTGCTATTTCAATGTCAGATTCGGATGAAAAAATATCTCCCTATCGGACAGTGTAGATCCAAGATCAGACTGCACGTTTTGTGCAGTCTGATCTTGATCTACACTGTCCGCAAAAGCCCCCCCCCCCCGGGTCGCCCCCAGCAGCCAAAAGGTTAATTAAGCCTTTTCAGATTACTTCACAACATTTCTGAACCACCTGTCTTAAAGCATCCCTGTAACACAGTCAATATTGTGTTTTCACGCGCTGTTCCATTCAAACGATATCGCCAATACTGAAATCGTTGCGCTGCCTGTCTTCTCGTTGGAAACGAGATATTTATCTTTCTTCTCGTTTGTAACGAGATCTCATATACGACTGTCCAATCGGATTTGTTCTATAAGTCACTCCTCAGACATTTCCTTCATGGGGAGTAATTTGTCACTCATGTATCAAAACAGTCTATATAAATAATTTGACACGTGAAAGATTCTTCATATTACATAAAGATTTAGATCTATCTGTAAAACATAAGATGAAAGAACTATTTACTAGTAACGATCAAAACTACTTTTACCGCGGCGTATTCTATGGGTATCTTCTAAGCTATTTGACTTCCGATTTACAGTTAAACGGTTATAGTTTACATAAGTTTACGCTTTCTATGGTCTTTTAGATTTAGACTTCCATAAAGTTGTAGATAAAACTTTCTAGGCGAAAAAGGTAATTACCTGCGAAGAAGCCATTCATCCTTTTTTCATCTGCTTTTAAAAGATTAAAAAAAAAAATAATAATAATATAAAGATAAATAAATAAATAAATAGAAAGCTCGTAGAGAAACAAATAAACAAATAAATAAGATCGCTCTTGCTTGGTAAGTAAGTCATAATCTATGCTACCTTGTAGCCATCAGGGGCAACATTTGGCATGAAGATAAAAGAAATATTATATTTTCGTAAAATGAAGATGAAATGGGTTAAAGACTGGCAGAAAACGAGTAGGGGTGTATCTTTAAAAACAACTACTTTGGCAATGTACTCAGTAACCGGTTGACAATATGCTTGCTAAATAAAACCGTCTATGATGCAAAACATTAGGCCTAAGTGTGTCTTGTCTTCTCTGCAGCCGCCAATTTTCTGAGAACTTTCAAAAATGGTATCACAAAAGTGCACAGCCATTTCCTATGTAAAAAAAAATGTGTCGATGTGCCTTCAGGGAATTTTAATACTTTTCCTGCTAAGATCGATTTGAAATGCATTTGCGGACAGTATAGATCCTAGATCAGACTGCACAGAACGTGAAGTCTGATCTTGCATCTACGCTGTCCGTTATTTGGTGTGATATTCTTGACAATAAAAGTTCAAGACGCAGTATCAGGGTATTTTAAATGATTAAATATGCCTGTGTATTTCTTAGCAGCCTAAAAGTAAACGGTACAATTTTACCACCTGTTATGGTAGTTTTGTTTACAATTTGCTTTTATATATGCCGTGCTTTGTGAAAAGGGGTCTCAATGCATCTGAAAAAAGTATCGACCCAGGCCAGCCTGCGCAGTTCGCGCAGGCTGACCTGAGTCAAAACTTTTTGCAGTTATTCAATTTTCTATATGCTAAAATACCAGTCTATCTCATAATTCATTTGATTGTTAGACAAAGAGCATTTTATGGATCCCTAATTATGTGATGTTTTGCTGGGGACAATGCATTACGGAGATGCATTAAGCCCCCTTTTTCCAGAGCATGGCTCGTATAAATATGAATAACATCGACGTTTTCGTAAAGACTATTCGGCCAATATCGGCAGCTTCCGTCTTTTAATATGGGAGTTAGGGGCCGTAGTCCTTAACACTGCACTAAAAATGTTGATGTTTCTGTCACGATCTCGCAAAGCAGCGATCAGCTTCTTTTAGATATTTTTTTCTAAACTCTTTAGTCTTTACCAAACGACTAAATTTTGGACATGTCCAAATTGAAAGCATTTTCAGACGACAAAGTAAAGGTGGCACAAATTTCGAAAGTTGTCTTTGATAGGGGTAGAAAACATTGTGGGAAAAGGAGAAAATGCTGGTTACCAGCATTTTCTCCTTTTCCGACAATGTTTTCAAAAGCACTGTTCCCCAGGGTCGCTAAAAGTCGTGTGGTATTTTTTTTGTGTGTGTTTCGCTAAGGGGTTAAACAGTGGACAATTTTTTAGGCATTTAGATCCGTATCTTTAAACAAGAAATTAAATTCGGCTCAAACGATGGAATATGTCTATGAAAGGGTCGAAAAAAATATTCAAAAAGAAGAAAATGGTTGGCCGCATTTTCTGTTTTCTCCCCGGATTGTCTACAAAGCTCTATTCCTCAGTGTTGTTAAAACTGCTAATTGTGCCATGCTTCGTGAAAAGGGGGCTTAATGCATCTGCAAAACGTATCAACCCATGTCAGCCTGCGCAGTCCGCGCAGGCTGACATGGGACGAAACTTTTTTGCTACTTATAAATTTTCTACCAATCAAGGACCTTTGTACCTCATGATGCATTCGAGTTATTGGACAAAATGGATTTCTTTGGATCCATATGAATGAGATGACTTTATTGGTATACTGCATCACGGAGTTGCATTGAAACCCATTTTGACAGAACATGACTCACTTGTTTTGTAAGCGGAGTAAACGTTAACAACCTTCCTTTTCTGGCACAACTGGGATTATCGATGTGCCTTTTTACCCCTATACCTTAGCGAACTATTTCTTTACCTTTCTGTCTCTATTTTACGTCCATGGAAAAAAAAAACTACGTCATGACATAAGACAAAACTAAGCTATTATGAATCCAACGTTGTCACACAAATTTCACTAGAATAATAACAAATTTCATTATATCGGACAGTGAATTTTCCAGATCATACTGCGCGTTTGGTGCAGCAGTCTGATCTCGAATCTACTCTATCTATAAAAACATCTTATGTTGCCTATTTTGCGTAGAAACGAGGTTATTCTTTCACTGGCAAATATTTAAACTCGACCTATTTCAACAGCTAAAAGTAACGATCTTCTAAACCTTAGAAAAACTTGAGATCTATTTGCTTGACGAAACAAGCGGATGGTATAGATCCAAGATCAGACTGCACGTTCTGTGCAGTCTGATCTTGGATCTATGCCGTCCATAAAGGCTCCTTGTTTACGCCTCCGGCGTGGAAAGAGTTAAAGTGCAAAGTAATTTGGATGCTAGAGTACCTCAAACAACCTAAAGTACATTGTAATTCTAAAGCAAGTACAATACTTTCATTGCATAATAGTCTAAACTCATATGATGTCGAAAGTGACTCGGCGAACTTTAACCCCTAAACTATTAAGTGCAACTCAAGGAACTTTAACGGACAGTGTAGATCAAGATCAGACTGCACAGAACGTGCAGTCTGATCTTGGATCTGCACTTTCCGATAAGGAGATGTCTTTTTCCTAATATCACCTTTGAAATAGCAAAATTTGGGTTTTTACTTTCGGTTCGAAAGTTTCATTTCACTCATTGAGCAGGATAAGGGTTAACGGACTGTGTACTGCACAGAACCAGCGGTCTGATCTTTGCTCTGCACTGTTCGATAATGTCAGCTTTTCCGGCAAAAAGAACTTGGTCATCCCTAATCCTGCTAAATAATTTGAATGAAACTTTTAAGCCGATAGTAAAAACCCGAATGATACTATTTCGAAATTATTATTATTATTATCATTATTATTACACAAATACATCCTTATCGGACAGTGTAGATCTAAGATCAGACTGCACGATTGTTGTCTTATAAAGACTATCGTTGTTCCATGAACATTTAGAGCACAAAACATACTTTCTGGGCGTTTTGTACGGACAGTGCCGGTAAAGATAGAATTGCTAAGTACAGGCTGTATGATCTTGAATCTACACTGTATGATTTTTTGTAAAATATCTTGACAAGACCATGGTATTTACATATCTGTGTCTATCTTGTTGAAAAATCGGTTATTTAAACTTGATTTAGTGATTTATGTTACTGAGATATTGCCAAATCACGACATATTATCAGGTATATGATCTTCTTACCTCCCTTTATTCAAATAGATACAACTGGTATAGAGAACTAGAATATTTGGATGTAGACACATTAAGCTGAGGCTCCTTTTTACATAGATTTGGTATAAAGCCTGGGCCTGTTTTCACCAAACATTTGACATTCAAGTCGTTTTCCAGTCACAGATACTTTTTTTTGCTCTAGATCTCAAGATAACACTATTTCTAATAGGCTATGCCAAATTGTTTAGCCATCCAGAAGTTGTGGGTGTCTTTGTTTCGTTAAAATTAGAACGCAATTTACACTGTTGCTGAAAACGGACTCTTTTCTTGATATTTCATGCAAATTCACCTGTTTCCGTATATTTTTTCTTTTTTTTTAATTCTAATGTAGGGAATAGCCAATCAAGACGTCCCTAAAGCTGAGTAAATTCAAAAACCGTAACTCTTGTTTGTTTATTGTGTGTGGCTGGCCTATAACATTAACAAACATATGTGAGCCGTGCCCTGGGAAAAAAGGTATTAATGCATCTGCAAACAGTATCGACCCAGGTCAGCCTGCGCAGTCCGCGCAGGCTGACCTGAGTCGAAACTATTTGCTATTCGTCAATTTTCTGTAAGTCACAGGACCATTCTACCTCATGATTCAGTTGATTGTTATACAAAATGGGTTTAATGGGATCCATAATTTATGTGATGACTTGCTTGGTATAATGCATCACCGAAATGTATTTAACCCCCTCTTTCCAGAGCACGGCTAATATATAAAATGACAACAACAAAAAAAAACCTCTGGTTTACGTCAATAATAGTTCTAAAGGGTTAACTCTTTCCCAAACGACATAATTTTAGACTGGTCCAGATAGAGGAGATTTGCAAATGACTTCTTAGATCTGTGTAAAAATATTGGATTTGTCTATGGAAGGGTTAAAAACAGAGTTGGAAAAGGAGAAAATACAGACAGATGTGCCCAGAAATGACACTGACGCGTCTTACACTCTGAACCTTCACAATGAATGGTTTGAGCCATGCTCTGGCAAAGGGGGGTTTAATGTATCCCCGTGATGCGTGATACCGAGCAAGTCATCACAGTATTGTACATCCATAAAATGCGTTTTGCATAACAACCTACTGTATCATGAGGTAGACTGGTCCTTTGATATGAAGAAAATTTACCAAAAGCAAAAGATTTCGGCATTGGTTAGGCTGGCCCTGGTCGATACTTTTTTGCAAATGCATTAAGCCCCCGTTTAACAGAGCATGGCTCATTTGTTTTTGTGTTACCTACCAATACCCAAAAAAACCCAAAAGAAAAAAAAAAAACAGTGAAAGCTGCGTCAATGTCACAACTTGGACGTTAAGTGTTGTACGTATGTTATAGGATATCTTTCATAACTTATGGACCTTTACATTTGCTTGTTTACTTACAGCCTAGTGTGTAAGCGACATATTTTGTTACGAATGTTTTTCCCTATATGTTGGAAATGACAAAAACACGCGAAATTACGTCAATTCAAAGCATTTGCAGACAACAAATTAAGTGGGTCTCAAATAACGAAGTTTGGCGTTCATAGGGTGGAAAACATGTCGGAAAAAGGAGAAAATGCTGGTAACCAGCATTTTCTCCTTTTTCTCACAATGTTTTCAATTAGCTTCGTCCTTGGGATCGATTAGATACAGAATTGTTTGGAAAAGGGATAGGCCAGGCCTGTGAGGAAGATAAATGTTAGAACGTCCATCCATCTTTATAGACATTAGTAATTTCACAGAAGTCTGATCGTAGAAAATCAAATGTCAAAAGAAAAGAATGTCAAATTTTGAATAAAAAAAAATAGACTACAGTAAGAGACAAAAATACGTCTATTTTTTAAACCAGAACAGCTGTTCTAAGAAAAGAAAAACTCCGATAATGTATTCGCACATATGAAAACATTACAACGTCTGCCTGGTGTGTCTGTCTCCGTTTGCATGCCTGTCTTGTCTGTGTACTAGTACTTGTGCCAGGGTGCCTGTTAATATCGTTCTGTTTGTCTGTCCGTCTTTCTGTCTCAATCATCCCTCTCTGTGTCTCTCCCTTTGGCCGACCGACGACCGACCGACCGTCCTACCGATTGGTTGATAAATAAAACTGTGTTTTACGCCGCGTGCAACCTCTTCAGTCATATCATGCCAACAGCTCACTTATTTATATATGTCCTTGTACAAGCCTAGGACTCTAAGGTTTCTTGCACAGGGACACTCTCTCGGGAAATCCCACGCTTCTATTGAGGATCGAACCAGGGGGCTATACATTCACCACCGAGCCACACAGAACCCCAAATGATGCAGAAACAGCGAGAATATAATTTATAAAACAGACGAAATGTGATCAACCCTTAAGCTCCTAAATAGACGACACGAAAATTTCCACTCAATAGTAAAAGTCCTAAGAAATGCGATTTCACAGTTTATTTCACTGGAGAAAAATACCATATCGGACAGTGTAGATCCAAGATCAGACTGCACGTTTTGTGCAGTCTGATCTTGATCTACACTGTCCGAATAAACTCCCCGAGTCGCGTTTAGCAGCCTATGGATTAGTTCTTTCTGCGCCGAAAAAATACCTTTCGCCGGCTGAAAATAAAATTCACTGAAACCCGGAAAGATTCTTATTTTAAAGGCTCTTATAGGTTTGACTAGACAAGCGGACGGTATAGATCAGAAATCAAGACTGCACGTTATGTGCAGTCTGATCTTGATCTATACCGTCCGCAAAAGTCACCTGTTTTCGCGTATTTCGCTGAAAGGGTTATACGAGCCGTTTAGTCACTGGCTTGTGGGCGTTAATTTGTTTATAAACGCATTCTATAACCGTAAAAAGAAACTTTTCTGTACAAGTCAAAGCAGGGACAATATCCGCTTTTCTGTCGTTTGCATAATTGTATTATTTTCGACGGGCAGACCGATTTCACCCTTGACAAACCAATCCCTTGTTTGTTTACCCTGGGCTGCCTCTTACTAAACTGCGTGCGCACGAAATTTGCGTACACAGTTTAAGTAAACAAGCATCAAGTCTGAACACAATTTTCACTGAACTGAATTACTTTAGGATTGATTGGTTGCATGGTGCTTAACGCCATTTTGAACATTATTTCAGATATATCGCGGCGGCCAATGCACCTATCCATGCTTTCCTTGGGTTTCCTTTACCAGAACTCTGCACAATTTGTCTTTCCAAGCCACTGGCTGCTTTCCCACATAACCATCGTCGATACATTGGTCAACGGTGGGAAAGGAATTAATCCTGTCGCAGTGACTATCATCAATCTTCGGAAAGAAATTGGCCGAGCCGGAGATCGAACCAGCCACCCCCTGTTTTTGAGTCCTGTATGCTACCAACTACGCTACCGGGCCTCGGCGAATTACTTTACGATTTTGGTATATCTTTGCAAAGCTTAATGCCAGCTCTTACCTTTGGGTAAAGCAGGAATCGTATGTGTGTCTAAACAATTCCAAATAATTTGAGTAAATCTACGCAGTTTAGTGTAACGCCGTGCCGGAGAATAAAGCTTCGGAGAACATTGTGGCAAAAGAAAAGAATGCTGGTTACCAGCATTTTCTCCTTTTCCTTTTTTTTTTTTTTTCATTTCAAAGACAAATCCCACCGTTTGATCTACATTTGAATTTGTTCTTTGTGAAAAGTTTCGATATAGAAAAGCCTAACATTTCGTCGTTTTGTAATGGATTAAGCTTTAAAGTACAAAAAAAGTGACCAAGACGTTGCAAAAGGTATTATTTGACCGGGGCCGTTTTAAGCAAGCTTTTTTAATTGCATTCTTAGTATTATTCTACAGAGAAATGCAATATCTGATTAGCTAAATCAAATGATTTAGCCAATCAAATATTTGCGTTACTTTGAAAATTAGGGGAAAAAAACTTGAGAATTTGACTAAAATTGTTATCAGGAATGTGACGTGAATACTAGTTAAGAGCATCAAAAGCAAAGATCAAGGACCCGACTGCGCTTTCTGTGCTTTTCGATCTTGGTCTATTATAACCAGTATCATATTTTCTTTCGTTTCACTCAGACGAATATGAAGCGTTTATGTTCTACTGCATGGACATACAATGGAATAATAAACAACATAAGCCAGTAATAGGAGTAGCGGCATAGACTACTTGGTATTTTACATGAATCCATAACAATACAGAACTATAATACAGTAGCAACGCAATTCCCTCAAACAAAAACATACGTTAAAAAGGATGGGAGGACAGGTTATAAAGCAATTATGAACAGTGTGTAGTCTAGCCGTCGAATGACCAGAATTGATTAATTTGATTTGCGTATGTTTATCGTCGCCACTGGTTGCCAATATGGGCGACGCACCTTTTGTTACGGGGGATGGTGCAAGAACACAGGACGAAACCCATCCTAACTTACGCCTGGTTCTTTAACGTGCTCAGTGTATAGCACCGTCACACGGGACTTCGGTTTAACGTCTCATCCAAAAGACTATTAGTAATTTTAAATGGCCAGCCGTGGGGCTCGAACCCACATCCTCAAGTGACCCAAGACTTGATGTTTACATGTCCTATGCTTTACCACCTGAGCTATGCCCACATTGTTTTCTACACTTTCCACAACAAATTTCATCACTCAGCTTTACGGACATCTCTCAAAGTATGTCGTCTAGAAAAGGATTAACGAATAAGAAATCTCAAAGTAGTTGATAAGTACTTTACATAATCGACATTGCAAACATAAAAGCAGTTTGGTGTAGGCTTAAACCTTTAACCACACAATCCCAATTTTTAACGAAACAGACACCCGCCCGGCAAGCTCAGTGGTCAGAGTATCCGACTCGTGACCTGGTGTTTGCAAGTTTGTAATCCAGTTGATTCAAACTTTCTTTCCGGCGATTATTTGCCTCTCCTCTCTGATGCATGTGAGAAAAGTAGTCAGTGAATTGGAAAGAAAGCTGTTTCAGTACTGGTGTGAGAAAGCCAGAAAAGCAAGGAAACACATGCGTAGGTGCACTGACCGCCTAGATATGACCGAAGCTTTTTAAACGGCGTAAAACTCCAATAAAATAAACAAAGTGTATGATAGCAGACTGGAGACAGATGAGTTGAGTTTAAGTTTTGATAAATTAGTCTGTTCTTTACAAAAGAGAACTTACTGTTCTGTGCTCCAAGGCTTTCAATGTACGGTATATGTTCAATATAAAATTTTGTAAAAAGAGTCTAGAAAAAATGTTAAATTAAGCGAGCCTTTGTCGAGTTTAATAAAATTTTATCTCAAAAGCCAACTCATGTCAGATTCTTTTTATCACATAACGACACTTCACAAATTAAAGATCAGAAGATGCAAAACCATCTATAGATGCAACTGCGATAATATCCATAAAACCCATTAAAGGAATGAAGAGAAGTTTTTTTGTTTTCATGGAGGTATGAAACAAAATCTAATCACACTGTATGAAACCGCGAAGCGGTTATGTACAAAAGTGTGATTAGGTTTTTTTTTTCATACCTCCATGAAAACAAAAAAAAAAAAATTCTCTTCATTCCTTATAATTCAATATCACGGACAACAAATATGCACTTAAATAATATTAACTGCTTTTTTTTTTGTAAATCCAACTTTGCGTATTTATTTAATGCCCATTTCATTCATATTTCATAGCGCGGTAGAACTACTCGTTTATGACGTAAAAATGACATAATTCATGACGTCATTATAGTATTGAACATTTTTAGATTTAGTAGATTTACTATTAGAAGTTCAATACCCTAGAGGTAAGTTGAAAATAAGATTGTTAGAACACAGCAAAGTGACGAAGTTTTAAGCTTTCTCTTTAAATTTACTGTTGGATATTTTTTTCAATATTCAGAAAAATAAATACAGCTAGCAATTAGAAATTCGGAAAATCAGAAAGAAAAACATTATGAAATCGCGTAGATCTATACATGTTTGTTTACATTAGTTTGACTGCAAAAGTAGTTCCGGCACTGCTTAATTTTTTTTTCATGGAGCTATGAAAATTTTTTTTCAGCCACACAGAACTCGCAAATATTCATGAAAACAACTAATATTGTATTATTTAAGGAATGAAGAGAACTTTTTTTGTTTTCATGGAGGTATGAAAAAAATCTAATCACACTGTATGAAACCGCGAAGCGGTTTCGTACAAAAGTGTGATTAGGTTTTTTTTTCATACCTCCATAAAAACAAAAAAAGTTCTCTTCATTCCTTATAATTCAATATCACAGACAACAAATATGCACTTAAATAATACTAACTGCTTTTTTTTGTAAATCCAACATTGCGTATTTATTTAATGTCCATTTCATGCATAATTCATGGCGCGGTAAAACTGCTGGTTCCTAACGTAAAAATGACGTAAATTCGTGACGTCATTATAGTATTGAACATTTGAAGGTTTAGTAGAAGTTCAATACGCTAGAATTAAGTTGAAAATAAGATTGTTAGAACCCAGCAAAGTGACAGTGGGTTTTCAGCTCTCTCTTTGAATTTACTGTTGGATTTCTTTTTCAATATTCAGAAAAAATAAATTCAGCTAGCAATTTGAACTTCGGACTCGATATAGATCTAAAATCAGAAAGAAAAGCATTATGAAATCTCGTATACATGTTTGTTTATATTAGTTTGACTGCAAAAATAGTTCCGGCACTGCTTAATTTTTTTTTTTTTTTTTTTCCATGGAGCTATGAAAAAATTTTTTCAGCCAATCAGAACTCGCCAATGTTCATGAAAAAGAAATAGATCTAATATTGAATTATTCACATGTATGAAATACGTACAAAAATTACGTCACACAATTGTGATATCAACCTGTATACATGTTTAAGAAAAGAACATTCGTAATGGGTATTTCACTCTGCAAAAAAGGGGGATTATGCGATAAAAAGTGATATGAGGAAAATCAGTACTTCCATGTAAAAATTAAGAAATAATCTTCTATCTTGGTTTATCGTTCATTCTAACATGACACCTGAATTCAGCTCTATAAACACAGTGCAACGAAAGTGTGGTAAAATCTACGTTATTCTATGTAGAGTGACGTCATTCTATATAGAGTGACGTCATTCTGTATAAAGTAAGTAAATAAGTTATTCAATGGAATATAATCTGCATCCGCGTTTTTACTCTAAGTATGAACTTGTTTTCCTTTGATTAAGAGTTGGTCATGTTAGAATCGAAATAATCTTATTTCTATCGTGGTTTATCGTTCAATAAACCACGTTGTGAGTTATGAGGCGCATTGAATAAACCACTCGGGCTATCGCCCTCGTGGATTATTTATTGTGCCTCATAACTCACAACTGTGGTTTATTGAACGATAAACCACGATAGAAAGAAGATTATTTCTTAAATAAACCACGGTTGTGAGTTATGAGGCACAATAAATAATCCACGAGAGCGATAGCCCGAGTGGTTAATTCATTGCGCCTCATAACTCACAACGTGGTTTATTGAATGATAAACCACGATAGAAAGAAGATTATTTCGATTCTAACATGACCAACTCTTAATCAAAGGAAAACAAGTTCATAGATCTACTTAGAGTAAAAACGCGGATGCAGATTATATTCCATTTTATTATATACTTTGATATTGTCCCCATGTATGTGCAGTGGATGAAAGTATGCAATATTTTTCCATATTGCATACTTTGATCATATTACATAGTTTAGAGCTTTTTTTTCGTGCGTTGCTAAGTACGGAACTAGATCTATTTTAAAACCCGCCATTTCTCTAAAAATCAAAATGTGAACGGCCGCCATTATCAAAAATTTCAGCGTTAGACATCATGTTTTACGAACTTTTCAATGCATAGTTCTTATTTAATATATGAAAAATAAACAGAATATTTGTTTCCTGAATATCAGTGACTACAAAGGTATGAAAAATTTGTCTATCGAACATGTTTATCGACGATGAAATTATTAAGCGATGAAAAAAATCCTCGGTCACCATCTTGTTTATTTACATACCTTTAGCAACGGTGACATCATCAAAAGCCAATGTTGAAAAGTCCGCGAAACCACGATAGGTGGACAAAACAGATTTCTTATCGCTTTTGAAATTTTTAAGTAAACAAAATAAATTAAGGAATTCGATGAAAACACTGTTAAATTAGGTGAAATTATGTAAACAATATCAAAGTATATAATAAAAAGGTTATTGCACTTGTATGGGAATATATTGTGTCTAACTCGTTCTTTTGGCGTAGTTGCCCTCGCAAGCTCGGGCAACTCTGCCAAAAGAACTCGTTCAACACAATATTCCCATACAAGTGCAATAATCTATAGAATAACTTACTTACTTACTTACTTTATACAGAATAACGTCAGTCTATATAGAATGACGTCACTCTACATAGAATAACGTAGATTTTACCACGCTTTCGTTGCATTGTGTTTATAGAGCCGAATTCATGTGTCATGTTAGAATTAAGAAATAATCTTCTTTCTATCGTGGTTCAATAGCCCGAGTGGGTTATTCATTGCGTCTCATAACTCACAACGTGGTTTATTGAACGATAAACCACGATAGAAAGAAGATTATTTCGATTCTAACATAACCAACTCTTAATCAAAGGAAAACAAGTTCATAGATCTACTTAGAGTAAAAACGCGGATGCAGATTATATTCCATTGAATAACTTACTTACTTTATACAGAATGACGTTAGTCTATATAGAATGACGTCACTCTACATAGAATAACGTAGATTTTACCACGCTTTCGTTGCACTGTGTTTATAGAGCCGAATTCACGTGGCATGTTAGAATTATGTATAAAATATGTTTATGTCAAAACAATGACTATATATATTCAAGCAATTTTGTACGGTGTATTATAAATGTTAGAAGCTGATTAAAAACCAATGAAAAATAGGAAATTTAAATATTGTTTTTAAAAAAATCAAACTATGCTCCTTTAAATGTCAACCAGTTCGTTTTTGACAAGAAATATTACATGCATTTAGGCATCGTCTCATTGATATTAAACAACGTGCCAAAAGATTAAAAAAAAGAATCAACTTCCACTCAATATTAACCCTTAAGCTGCTGAGCACGACTTAAAACACTTTTTGCGGACAGCGTAGATCAAGATCAGACTGCACAGAACGTGCAGTCTGATCTTGGATCTACACTATCTTATAAGGAGATTTTTTTTATCCTAAAAATAAGTTTAAGTAGCAGCATTCGGTTTTTTACTATCGGCTGGAAAGTTTCATTTTACTTATTTAGCAGTTTAAAGAGGCCCTTATACTCATTTTCAGCCAGTTTTAACTCATTTTGTCTTTATTTTATCAAACTATAGTCATTCTTATATCTTCATGCCAAATATTGCGCCTGACGGTTGCAAGGTTGCTTAGATGACGGTCGATAGAAAATGCATTTCGCTGAGCTGCGGCCTTCCATGTAAACAGACTCGTCGTTTCCGGTTTTTGAATCGAAGATTTCCGATATATCCGTTATACACTCGGGTAGATTCGTATGATGATCATGCATTCTGTCACGTGACTATATTTGACCTTCGCCCTTCGTATTATGGGGTAAACAAAGGAAAATGGAGTCTTCTCTGTTGCAGCCTCGGAGGTCGCGGCCTATATGCAAATTACACCGTATCCGACTTTAGGCGGAAACCAACGATAAATTTCCGTGACGCACCGCCATTGTTTACAGCTTCGATCGTCAGCCAGTTTTCTTCTGACCAATGTTCAGTTTCTAATACAAATCTCCGTGTTTCTTTTTTTCAATTACACCATATATGTCAGTAATCTATGCATGTTTACACAAAGGACTGATTTCTGTACCATTCTAAATTGTTTGAAATTTAACAGCGTTCTTGCTCACCGGCTGTAGACGGGCATCTTTAAGGGATTGACATCTTACATTGTATCAACCGTGGAAAAAATATTTTATTTTGTCCTTTTTTTTTTTCGTCTTAATAATCGAAATCAAAAAGCTAATCGACCATTTATACAGAAACTGGAGAAATATTATGAAAAAAAAATGGTGTTCTAGTTTTCATATCGGGATTGTGTTTCAGTAAATTACTTTTTGGACTTAGCTGAATGCGCTGGCTTATGACCTACTTCTTGGTGTTGGTAAAATGGAATGAATAGAAGATAAGGTGCCACGCCACTGTTTTTTTGCCATATTGAAAATAGAGTGAAATCGACCATCTTTCAAGCTTCACAGATCGCTTAATGGCAAACCTTTGGCTTTTCCGTCTCATGCTTTCAAAAGTATGTCCATAGTGCTCCAAAAAATACACTAAAAACAACATGTCAACCGATTGCGTTTTTAGCTAAATGTCAACCAACATAGGCACCCTAGAATTTGTACTCTCAAAAACCCGTGTTCACGACCATGATCCCAAATTTTTGTTCCTCCACTGACACAAAATGATCCCGTCAGTATACAAGAAAAATACGTCTAAGTGATCCCTCACTGCCTAAATTTGAAGCAAATCTAAGTTATATACCCCCAGGCCCTCTCAGCTCCATGAAACAGTGCGACGAAAGTGCTACTGCAAAATTTCACATGGGTCTACTTTTGATACTACGACCCGGAAGCAGTCTCGCACTGGTGTGACACCGTAGTTGGCGATCGGTAAAAAGTGTGCACATGTTTATTCTGCGGGCCCCTTCTGACCCAGCTCGCTTGCAAACACATTTTCATTCTTGTATTATTGTCGCTGGGATTAATTTGTACTCTTGAAATTTTAATGAACAATGCTCTGCGAAAAAGGAGGCTTAATACATCTGCAAAAAGTATCGACCCGGTATCGACGCAGTCCGCGCAGGCTGACCTTGGTCGAAACTTTTTGCAAGCAGTCAATTTTCTGGGTGTCAAATGACCAGTCTACCTCATGATTCAGACGTTTATTAGACAAATTGGACCTTATGGATCAGTAACTATGTGATGACTTGCTTGGTATAATGCATCACGTAGATGGATTAACCTCCCTTTTCACAGAGTACGGCTCAAATGTAATTGAAAAGTTCCCTTTTTAACAAAATGAAAAACGATGACGAAAAAGGAGGCAATTTCTGGCGACCTTACTTTTTATTACTTGTCTTCAGAGTTTCAATATTCATATTTCAGTTCCTCACGACTTCTATCTTTGTCAAATCTTTCTTGATTAAGCCTTTACCACACAGTCCCAAGTTTTAACGACCCTGGAGAAGAGGCCTTTTGAAAACGTTGCGGGAAAAGGAGAAAATGCTGGTAACCAGCATTTTCTCCTTTTCCCCCAATGTTTTCTAACCTATCAAAGAAAAGTTCCATCATTATGAGTCACATTGAAATCGTCGTCTGCAAATGCTTTCAATTTGGCCGCGTCCGCATTTTTTGTCGTTTGGTAAAGAGTTAAAGTAAGATGTAGTAACCCTTGGGCTGCTAATGTGTTTTTACGGACAGTGTAGATCCAAGATCAGATGCACAGAATGTCCGATACTGTTAGATTTTTCTGAGGAAAAGAGCTTTTGAAACTTTTTGAAAAACAGCTTTTTTTTTTTTTTGCAGCAAAGTTATTTTTAATTCAAAAAAGCAAATTCAGGGTGAAATAAATAATAATGAAAAAACGATAAACTAACGTCTACAACCCCTGACTCTCATATTAAAAGACGGAAGCTGCCGAGAGTGGGCGAATAGCCTTTACAAAAACGTCGATGTTACACCATATTTACCGATGAGTTAGTGAGTCTACGACCCCTAACTCTCGTATTAAAAGACGGAAGCTGCCGAGATTGGCTGAATAGCCTTTATGAAAACGTCCATGTTACACGATGAGTTAGGGGGTCGTAATCCTTAAAGACCCATTGTAAATGTTCGACAAAGAAGTAATGAGAGAGAGAGAACATTGTGAAGAAAAAAAAAACCTTCGTTACAATCTGTCTGGTGAGTGCATTTGGGTTCTGTTCTCTCATTTTCTTTATTTCCACAAGGGCAAACAATCACGTGTTAGAGATACTATCTCACCTAAAAGCAATCACTACGGGTAAAAAAAAAGAATCCTGTTTTAGGAATAGCTTTGAAGGTACATCTATACTCGTTTTTAGCCAGTTTTTATCCAGTTTTTAATACACTTCATCCTTATTTTATGAAACTATAATCATTCTAGTGTCTTCATGCCAAATGTTTCCCCCTGACAGCTGCAAGGTTACACAGATTACGGCGGATAGAATCTAGTTCTAGGTAAAGCTTTCAACGACTGCCATGAAAATACGTTTCCGTATGTCCCTGCTATCGAAAGAATTTGAAAACATTATTTTAAAAAAGGGGTACTTGCTTGTTTCACGCAATAGCACATTTTCCCACTTTTTCCCGTATTCAGCAACCGCTGAACTGGTTACATCATTGGAGTGCCCATTGGCAAAGCATTTCAGAGCCCTAGCTTAGTACTATGTAATAGTAAACTCCAGGACAGAAACTAATATACGAGTTGTCGCCTTGATATAACTGTTGTTGAAAGCGGCATAAAACACTATTCAATCAATTCAACCAATCAAACTGCATTTTCTTTTTATTTCAGTGGTTCACCTGATTTTAAAGTCACAGTAAAGTCCAACTGAATAAAAAACCTGTTTATGAAATAAAATTAAATTTCATTTTTACCATGTAAAAAAATAGCGATTATTATGAATTTCACGATATGTAAAGGTGCAGTTCGCAAAAGTTCCAGTCAATGGCAGAAAAAAGAATTTTGAAACTAGAACAGATCCTACCATGCCGCATTATCTGTTTGTTTACATCGATGATCGCCGACGATTAGCCGACTTTTCGTCGAGAATGTCCGCAGTGACGTGATAGTGACGTAAACACCACGTGATCATTCAAGGCGTGGAAACAAACCCTTCATTCACTTGATCGTTTTGTCCCCATTCTAGGCTTAAAAAACGTAAGTTTATCGACATCGTAAACAGAAACGACGACACAGGCTGATCATCGCTTATTCATTTATCATCAATACAGGAAGAGTTTACTACATCTAAATAAGAAAACAGGTTCAGAATGAGCAATCTTACTCTCCGATGACATAATATTGGAATTGTAAGCAATAGTCCTGTCTACTACGTCATAGCACTAATGAGATACAATATTATCACGTGACGTTCTCGAAGGCCTAGTTCGAATATACACGAACAATGACGAAGGTTGTCTCGATCAGTGGCGTCCCTGAAATCGACGGGCTTCTCCATGCATTTTCGCACACGTATATCATGGCAACGAATGCAGTAACTGACACGTTCGAGTTTTCTCCGATCTTATATATGTGTGTTGTGATGGGTTATCCAATATATTTTCGAGTTATAACCGGTGAAATTTACCTATTTTTGACTTTACTGGGGCTTTAAAACTTTCTGTACCAAATTTGTTTCTTGAAGCATTAAATGGGGAAATGAGCAACTTAATAAATCTGTCAAACACAATATAAAACACACCAGTGTCTAGACCACGTAAGGATGCAATTATTCAAATCATGATGGTACCAGCGTATTTTATGGAGGTCATGACCTTTCCAAAGTAGACTTGTTAGGCTCATATATATTGCATACCTAATAACATATACCTAAACATTATCCACAAATAGAATTCCGAAATTGGCGGGGTCAATATTTGAAACTTTCAAACCTTGAGATCTGTTCCGTATGCAACAACCATTCAAAATGGCGTTGTAATCCTAGCTTTAGAAAGTAACGAAATATCTGATTGGCTAGACAATGTAGTTTAGCTAATCACAAATCGCGTAATTTCGAAATTCAGGAAATTCTTAAAATGATTTTTAGAATGGTTGGTGAATACAGTACCTGGTTAGTATTCCAGTTCTAAAACAATCAACGATGGTGGTTAAAATGGTTGAACCATGCTCTGGGTGTCTATCGCATCTCCCAGCAAGTCGTCACACAACAACGGATCCATGAAATCCATGATTTCCAACAACTAATTGTGTAACACTATGACCTTTCGGCGTAGGTACGAAGACGCAGCCATGGATACATATTTGGAAATGTACTCTTGTTATTACACATGCCCTGGGTATCAGGTGAAATACGTGATCCCAGCGTGTTGTATAATCGACACGTGTCTGCATGGTACGTCCGTCCACATAAATATGCGTTCGAGATGAGCGAGCGGCGGAGAACGAAACTAAGAGAGCAAGAGAACGGGACAAGATCTTGAGAGAGAGCGACACAGAGAGTGGGCTTATTTTAACTTAGATCTGACTGATATTAAATTCTAAGAAAACTTTTCGACTTTTTCGTGTTTATTCTAATCTAGGGTTTTTAAGTGGTAGTGTCACAATTGAACTATAAGGTACAATGTTCCTTTGACCTGCAGACAATTTATCAAAAACAAAGTTTCGATGCAGGCTGACTGGTCGATAGTTTTTGCAGATGTGTTAAACACCCTTTCCACAGAGCATTGCTCAATTATTCGCTTCATGCAAATGCTTTTAACGTGGAAAACAGTAACATTTTGTAACCTGGTATGGCTTTAACTTATGCAACGTCTTTTACTTTTAATCAGTAAGCAAGCAGATCACATTTGAAACTAGTAGTGAATGAGAAATCTGTCGATACGTGCAACTCATTCTGTTGCCACTTTGAAACTATTTGCAGGAGACAAATAAAATATGACTGAAATAACTTAGATTCGGCTTCCATGAGGTAGAAAATATTATGGTAAAAGGAGAAAATGTTGGAAACCAGCATTTTCTCCTTTTCCCATAATATTTTCGTATGCCTTCTCCCTAGGGATAGTTCAAACACGAAATCATGTGGTAAAGGGTGGCACGATATTGGTCCATAAATATTCTAGAAAAGGCTAGACTTTTAATTCTATTTTTAATATCGCCTTTTACTTCCGCAATGAAACTCTTCCATTTGATAAATTCAGAGTAACTTTTTTTGCAAGTGGAATATTTGAACCTTTTTTATTGCACCTCAGTTTCAGTAAATTTCTGGCAGTTGGTATGGTGTCATAGACCGGCCATTATTATTAATATCATGATGGCGATTTTTTCGCGAAAACTATGGCGGATTTCACGGTATTCTAAAATTATCACGACAATATCATTTGTTTGTTTGTTTGTTTGTTTGTTTTTCATGAAACCTGATAAGTAATTCGATAAGAGTTTTTTTTTTTCCTGTTACTGCTCTAAACTGCCAGTTGTTTCTAGCTTTCGTGATAACCATTCAGAACGCTTCAGTAACTCTTTAAGCAATACAGTATTGATTTATGCAATCGGCGGGGTTGTTTCGAATGGATAATAAATCTAAAAACAGTTGCGACAAACTTTGAATCTATTGTACATATCATTATGTTACGCTCATTGATTCTATCTTTAGATATTTTGTGTTGGACTTTTTTTTAATGCTTTCTAGTTTTTCTCACGCGATTAAAAGTTATAACGATAGTTTTTAAGAAACGTGAAATCCGCCTTGAAAGTTCTATTAAACTACTTTAAGTCAACCATAATTGTCGCCAAAATATCTACCATTATTATCTGGTATGTGGTGGCATTTCTGTGCTACCATAGCAAGGCATTCTATCGCTCTGTGCTAAGAATGATCTGGGTTCGTAATCACCAACCATTCTTAAAGTAACACAACCTCTGATTGGTTAGACCATTTGGTTTAACCTATCAGAAGTTGTGTCACTTTCAAATCTAGAAAATTCTGGAGAATAAGACGAAGAATGTTCTTGAGAATAGTTTGTGAATACGTATCCTGTATTAACGTTCTTGCAGTATTGTATCAAATGCATGTTGGTTAACCCTTTACCTGTTGACAAATCTTGAAATGACCCATGTTGAAAGTATTTGTTCAGGACAGTTTTAAATTGGATTAGATCATTTGAAAATCCTTAAAAAAGTTAAAAACATTGTTTGAAAAGGAGAAAATGCTGGTAACCAGCATTTTCTCCTTTTCCAACAATGTTTTCAAAAAAATTTTTTGTCAAAAGTCACTAAAGCACAGAACTGTTTGGTATAGGATTGAAAGGTTACAATCTGCGAACGAAATATTACGTCTTTGACAAAAAACTTTTGAAAAAAAAAATTTGGCAAAAGATTCATTGGCCCCCAACGGGAGACTACTCTGTTTTCGTATGTATTCAATATATAATTCATGATTTACGAGAATGCAATGTTTTAAAAGTAGCCCGCTGCAAAATACTGTCAGGGAGTAATGACTTTTGGTGAATATTCTGTAGTTTGTCGTCAGTCTAGACATAAAAATTGTATAACCAGCATCTTCTTCTTCCAAAATATTTTTAACAGAAGGTGTGAATAAGTGCTGCCGGATATCGACTGGTAACAACACTTATATTACTTTAGTGGCATAAATGGGCTCGCAATTAGACCGGAAATAAGGCAGAATAAACACCTCTTCATTTTTTAACCAATCGTAAATTGCTATTTATTCAATCAAGGCCATTTCCAAGAAGTAGGTCAAAAACCATTTTTTACAAATACATCGTAAAAATAGAATCATTTTCATCAAAAAAGCTAATTCTAAACTGACAGTTATTCGTCTGTTATTTTGTTCTGCTGCTCGAAAAAAGAAAACTCTTTTCCCTGTTTATTTAAAATGGAAAACTTGATTTTATTGGCTCGTTGCAAAAGAATTATAGCTAATGCAATTTCCAACGACAGTTCAACAGGGAAGGTAATTGCTTTTGTTTCTTTATACAAATAAATAAATTGAAAATCAATGACTTTCGAATTTTACTCATTAACTGATAATTATTTTTTTGATAACCTTTACTGCACAATCCCGAGTTTTAACGACCCTAGAAAAGAGGCTTTTTGAAAAGATTGTGGGAAAAAGAGAAAATGCTGGTGACCAAATGGACAAGTCTGGTAAAGAGTGTAACACCAAAAAAGGTCACAACATTGAACTGACATCCTCAGGCTGAAAACTGGGAAACTGGGGGGGGGGGGGGGGGGGGGGGGGTTCATACGTTTAAAAAAATCAGAAAAAAGGAAAAAAATCAGAAAAAAGGACATGACTAAAGTTCAGACGGACGGACGAACAAACAGACGGCTAGAAAATGCAAAACAACATCCCCAGTTTTTCTGCTAAGGGCTACACAATCGTTCCGGCCGGATAGCTCAATGGTTAGTGTACCTGACCCGTGACCTGGTGATTGTGAGGTCGATACCCGGTTTAGGTGAATTTTCTTTCCGGCGATCACATCTGATGCATGTGAGAAAAGTAGCCAGTAGCTTGGAGAGAAAGTTGTGTAAGTACTGGTGTGAGAAAGCCAGGAAACTCATGTCTAGGTGAAAAGTCCGCCGTGATATGACCTAAGCTGTAAAAATTGCGTATAAATTTCTATATAACCAAACAGAAACATACATACATACATACATACATACATACATACATACATACATAAAATGCATACATACAAACAAAGAAACAAACAAACAAACAAACATGCATACACACATACATACATACATACATACATACATACATACATACATACATACATACAAACAAACAAACAAACATACATACATACATACATACATACATACATACAAAAAGTTACAAAGAAACAAAACTACGAAAAAATATGGTTCAAATTCTAACGAAGACGTAAGTGTAACAAGCTACGAACTACCCACATCTTGTCTAGAAAGTCCATCAGACACCGGTATTGGGAAATTGCAAAATTTCCTGACTATAATTGAGCAAATCAAAGAAGGGGCGACTTTTTCTGCTATATAATCAAATCATGGTCCCTTAACGCCCTAAGGGGCCCTTTACCAAACGAACATGCTTTTTCACCCTTTGCCACACAATTCCGAGTTTTAACAACCCCGAGGAAGGAGCCTTTGAAAACATTGTGAGAAAAGGAGAAAATGCTGGTAACCAGCATTTTCTCCTTTTCCCACAAAGTTTTCTATCCTTTCAAAGGTGAATCTCATTTTTGAGTCACATTTCTTTTGTCGTCTGCAAAAGCTTTCAATTTGGGCAAGTCTAATATAGTGTCGTTTGGTAAAGAGTTAACCCTTTACCAAACGACAAAGTTTTAAAAGCCTTTTTTGAAAGCGACAAATTGAACGTATCTCAAAAGGGAAAAAAATTGTCTTAGAAAGGGTGGATAAAACATTGTTGAAAATGGAGAAAATGCTGGTTACCAGCATTTTCTCCTTTTCACGCAATGTTTTCCATAGCCTTCTTCCTCGGAGTCGTTAAAACTTGGGATTGTGTGGCAAAGGGTTGAAGTCTCCAGGTAAAAAACATTATGACAGGAAAAATAAAACGATAACCAGCATTTTCTCTTTTCCACACTATAATTTCTACATACTAAATAACAAATTCCTTGATTTTGGCCACAACTGTCTGCAAAATATAATGCTTTCAATGGTGCAAAATTTTTGTCGGCTGGTAAAAAGTTCATGTATGCAATCATTCTTGTTTCTTCATGCCAAATGTTGTCCCTGACGGCTGCAAGGTTGCAAAGATTACGACGGACAGAAAATGCATTTTGTGTTTTGGAGGCCTTCACAGCAGTCGCTGTTGTCGTGTCCAGTTTTAGGACAAATCCCTTGAGTTTTTCTAGCCCTTACACCATATATATTAGTTATTTATCTATGTTTACACAGCGAAGCTATTCTACACATTTTTCAAGTTTTATCAGCGTTTTTTTTTTTAACTGTAACGATGTGTCTTTGAATGATATTTGCATTTGTGTTTTTTCTGAAAATTCAACCACCCTTCTTCTCTCAAATCAGTAGGTTTCTTAACGGTTAAATAAGAGGAGCCATTTTCTAGCAATAGGGGGCTTAATGCATCTCTGTGATGCATTATACCAAGCAAGCCATCACATAATTATGGATCCTTACAATCCATTTTGTCTAAAAACCGACTAAATAACGGTGTTCAATGGTCCTTTGACCAGAGAAAAAAAATTAACAAAATTTATTATATATCTGAAAGTTTTCCGAAGAAAATACATACGTCGTACTTGGAAAATTGTCACACAGGACAGAAAAATAATCCGTATCGACACACTGTGATGACGTCATGATGACGAAACTCACGAGCGGTATAGGTATGCATTCATTTGCAATTTGAATGGTCAAAACTTTGCTTTGTAATATTCATCCGCCATTCATAAAACGAAGTTACTGGCTACTACATCATTTTTTTGTTTTATTTTGCTTACCTTTTTGAATAAAATGTCAATAATTTGCAATATTTTGTCGTTGAAAAGGTGTAGGTATATAATAAAAGGAATATATACAGGATATTTGTTTTTTTCTGTGAAAGATCGAAATTTATTTCATCTCGTGAACATCATCGGTAATATTTTCACGAGTGGCGCGAAAATATTACCGATGGTGTTCACGAGATGAAATAAATTTCGATCTTTCACCGAAAAAACAAATATTCTATTTATTTCATGCTTTTAACCCTTTCTGGGAGGAACTTTATCAAAATCCAGTAGTCTTTTCTCTTATTCCCCGTGGCGTACCCCCTCCGCATAGCAACGCATTACAATATTACGTCAAGCGCGAGAAATGTAAGGTAAATGACGTCATATTTCAATCTCGGTTGTGAGTCACGCGCATTTTACCTAGGTAACTAGAATATAAAAATCGGTATTTTCACTGGTCGTACCAGTGGAATATCGAAAAATATTTTCACCGCTATTTCTCGATATCCTACCGGAAAGCATGAAATAATATGCTGTAGTGACTTTCCTGGTGCTTGTATTTACTTCTCGCTGCGTAAGAAACTTTTGGCATCTCGCTCGACCTTCGGTCTCGCGCGATACCAAATTTTCTCACGCTGCTCGAAGTAAATACAAGCACCAGGAAAGTCACTACAGCATAATATTCCGTATATATCGACCCGTGTCAATACTTTTTGCAGATGTATTTAACCCCTTTTTGCAAAATAAATGAGTCACACAATGTGGTTTAATGTATCTGCAAAAAGTAGCGACAAAGGTCCAGCCCGGCCAGTCAGTGTAGCTTGACCTTGGTAAAATTATTTTGCTATTTTCTGCTTATCAAAGGACCATTCTACCTCGGAATTCAGTAGATTTTTAGACAAAATAGGTCCATATCATGCGGCAACTTTTTTGGTATAATACATTACGAAATTGTATGGAACTCCCTTTTCCAACAGCGTCGGTAATATGGTTTTGCGGAGAGTATAGATCAAGATCAGTCTGCAAATTGTGCAGTCTGATTTTGACAAACACTTTTCGATTCTCTATTAACGCGTTTATTCGAAAGTTTTCACCTATCAAAATTGAAAACATTTGCCGAGGAACAAATGAATATGGTTCAAATAATCAGATTTGTCAATAAATAGGTTGAACCCATTGTGGGAAACGAGAGAAGATAATTATCAGTATATTCTTTTTTTTTTTTTGTCCTATGATGTTTTCAAAAAACAACATAAACAAGACGTGTCACTTAGAAGTGACTGATGCCCCCGAAAATAGCAACCTTTTCCCGTAAGTTGTGCACACTTACAAACACTTCTGACCTTGCCCTGACCTTGACTTTTGACCCACGGGTAAGGTTTTTCTGCACCACTGATCGTTAATATGTGATTGACAATTCTGAAAAGTTATACTTATATTCACTCATAATCGAGAAAAGTAATAGGTAGGACACAAGGACCTTGCTGTGGCCTTGACCTTTTACATATGGCCATTACTTGTGTATGACACATTGTCATTATGTGGTTGACCATTCTGCAATGAAATTATCAATAAATGAAAAAGTAACAGCCCGGATAAGAAAACATAACCCCCGAAATTTCTCTTTTTAATAATATTTGGACTTGCCATGACCTTGGCCTTTGCCCTACTGACATGATTTATGGGTGCCACACGTTGTTTATTTGTGGTTCACAATTCTATTAAGTTACACTAAAATTAATTCATAATTAGGAAAGTTACTTGCCAGACACGAACACTACCTCCTAAAAAGAAAACACATTTGACCTTGCTGTGACTTTTACCTTTAACCTACAGACATGACTCCTGCACAAGACACATCATCTTGATATGATTAACATTAGTACAAAGTCATTTTGAAATTGAGTGAAAGGGAAAAAGTTATGGCCCTGACACAAAAATGGACATTTGACCTCGCCTTGACCTTTGACCTACGGACCTGATTATTGTGCATGACACACTGTCCTTATGTTTTTGACAATTCTATACAGTTGTATTGAAATTCATTCATAATTAAAAAAGTTACAGGCGGGACACGAAGATAACTGCCTAAAATTTCTCTTTTTAAATATATTTAACTTCACCGTGACCTTGACCTTTGACCTACCGACACAGTTCTTCCATGCGACACATAACTTCTATGTAATTAATAATTCTGCAAAGTTACACAGAAATCCATTAAAAATTAATAAGTTACAGGCCGTACACGAACACTACCCCCCTCAACACCATTGACCCTGCTGTGTCTTTGACCTTTAACTCGCGCACATGATTCTTGCGTATGACACATTGCTTTGGTGTGGTTAAAATTTGAGCCAGGTTATATTAAATTGAAATATAGGGTAAAAAGTTATGGCCCGGAAACGAAAACGGACAGACAGACATACGGACTAAATAAAAACTACTAGTATATGCCCTTGAAAAAAAAAATCGGGGCATAAAAACATTATTTTTACAAAGGGCTTTTCCATTGTGAGTCGGGATTTGATAAATAAATCTGGAAACATTGAGCGATTTGGAGCAATTTCTCTGTTTGCCACATTGTTTCAAACTTGTGACTCTCAACACGAAAGAAATATTTCAAACATCGTACTAAATGCTACAGTTAATATAAAGTCGACGAAAGACAATATTTTTCTGCACAAAAGCGAAAGAGACAAAACAAAATGGCGAGAAAAAAAAGTGAGTGAAAAGTAATTAGACCTTGTCAAAAAGGGTCAGACACAACCAAATAATATAAAAATTCAGTGAATGAAAGACAATATAGTTTTGTCAAACAGGGGTCAGGCACAACCAAATAACAAAGTGTTCAGTGAATGAAAGACAATAAATTTTTGTACAAAAAGATCAGACACGACAAATTAATCTTCCGACAGGTACGGTCATAACATTCATCAACCGACGGATTTCCAATTTATTTAGATGTTGCCCCGTTGGCCTGTTCTCTCAAGAGTTCCTATAAAGCTGAAGACATCATATCAAATTCTCTCCCAGTACGAAAACGTGCAGTCCCTGAGGGTAGTACCTATGTAATTATATATTTAAATGCAGGAATCCGCCACCAACTCCAATTGATCTGTGACAACCAACCACTGTAACAAATCTTGACATAATTTAAAGCTACAGTACACCAGTGACATGCAAACACACCTTATTTAAAATTTTTGTATCAGTTCTACGCCTGGTACGGAAATTTTTGGAATTGTACATCCCTGGCATGACGGTATAGGACATTTCAGTGTTAGTATTTAGACATCAGTCCACGTGACTGGACTGACCAATGAAATTTTGTATCAGATTTCTCTTAGTATAGAGGTTTACGTATGGCAGGTATGTACGAGGTATGTCTGTAAAGTTATGAGATAATCAAACACAAATCAGACCTTCTAAAAATTTTGGTCTTTCGAATATGTCATTTCAGTGTTTATACATGTATTTAGACATCAGTGCCCCTGACTTGATTGACCAATGAAATTTTGTATCCGATTTTTCACGTGGTATGGTCTTTCGATGGTAATTTGTCATGCATTCTTACACAAGAAGAAAAACATGGAATTGATCCTTTGGGTTCTAAGCCCTGTCCATTGCGCCCAAAACGATAGTGAAAATCCCTGTCCATTGCGCCCAAAACGATAGTGAAAATCCCTGTCCATTGCGCCCAAAACGATAGTGAAAATCCCTGTCCATTGCGCCCAAAACGATACTGAAAATCCCTGTCCATTGCGCCCAAAACGATAGTGAAAATCAAAGTCAGACTGCACTTACAGTCCGAATTTGTAGCTACAGTGTCCAGTGCGGTGAGATATTCCAACAAAAAGGACTTTCAGTTCGTACCTTTTTGGTTAACAACTGCGTTTAATGTCTTTAAAATTCAGTCAGTGTCTGAAAAGGTCTCTACACTATACCAGTAATTTTCATTTTTCTTTAACAGATATCATATCAGATTTACACAACTTGCTTTGCGCCCCTTACTACAACAGCTCTGGTTGGAGAAAAGTAATTTCTTAAAACGAATGATTCCCTTTTTTATTTTCAAAAATGTTTCCAGATTATTAAATCAGGATATTTCCTTTCATTGAAATGTATGTCCGTTGTATTATCTGTTAGAATGTTTTAATCAGCATGGCCTGTACGGTAAAAGCTATTTATTATATTCCTATCAGTGAATAACTGGGATTTCATAGTAAACAACACCACTAGTGGTGATAATTATGGTATCATCACTAGTGACGATAGAGTCTTAGAATGTTTGCCGGAACAACTTTCTTCCTGTATTGCTCATATTGTACTATTCTTTGTAATTATTAGAATAAAACGGGTGAATTAGGAATAAAATAAATAGGGTAATCAACCGGTTGTGAGTCATATAAAAAAGAAATCTGTCACTAAAATGGGGTGTGATTCGGTTGAAAAAACAAGTCCGAATGGGGGTTTGATGTAGTTAAAAAACTCGTCCTTCGGACTCGTCTTTTCAACCGCATCACAGTCCATTCTAGTGACAGATTTTTAATATCACACACAACCAGTTGATTATTCTCTATTGAATGTTCTGACAATAACTACAACCTGTAATACAGTAGGTGATCAGGACTGCGACGCTGGAACATGCATAAAAATGCATACATACTATAAAACAATTAATATATTTGTTTCCCATAACGTAGATCTATTTGCTTTCATTATTACAATCATTTTCAATATCTCTGTTTTTCTTATCTACTCTCGTAGTCTCTGAAAGGTTATTCAGCTCTATATTACTGTTATTATTTTATTGTGTATGACGAGAATCTGTAAAGTTTAAGGTCTACGGCCCCTAACTCATCGGTAAACATCGACGTTTTCGTAAAGGCTATTTGGTCGATCCCGGCAGCTTTCGTCTTTTAATATGAGAGTTAGGAGCCGTAGTAGACTCACTAACTCATGGGTTAATATAGTGTAACATAGACGTTTTCGTAAAGGCTATACGGCCAATCTCGGCAGCTTCCGTCTTTTAATATGAGAGTAAGGGGCCGTAGGCCTTAAGTCAATAAATTATTCCCTATCGTATAATGTCTGTTTGAAGGTTTGCAAGAGCAAACCGTGGAATGTCTGCTATGAGCATTAGGCGATTTTTCCCACTGTAACACCTTAAACTTTCCTTCTATTTTCAGCTCTAACTTTTGTACAGTTGCATAACCAACTTTGTGTCACTGACTTACACCGAGTGCTACGAAATATTTACAAAATGGTCACGTTGTAAATGACAAAAACACTCATTATTTAAGTCAGTAAATAAATTGTTCCTGTTTCTTATTCATTAATTAGTTAAGGCCAAAGGCATGTATCTTCTATTTGATTTGATTTCGCGTATTTGTCCTCACCCCCAGTTAACCGAAAGGGCGATGTCCCCTTAATGCTGTTTGTCATTTTCTGTTTCGGGCGGAGAAAATTGCAAAATTACAGGACGGAACCCATCTTAAGTTAGGCCTGGTTCTTTTGCGTGCTCTGTGTATCGCACCGTTACACGAGACCTTGATTCGAAATTTCATCCGCGAGACATTTTTTGCCAGCCGTGGGAAACACACTCACAACCTCAACTGGCCTGAAACTTTTTCAATTACATGTCTCATGGTCTACCACTTGAGCTATTCTAGCTGACTCCCTTGTTCTTAAACAAACTTGGCCCCCACATAACAAAAATTGTACATTATTGAAATTTCCACTTCAAGGTGGGATAAGGGGAAAAAATGTACTACTCCGAGGTTTATTGCTGTCCCGATATTTAATAACTATGCCCTTGTAAAATATGGGTTTAATTTATCTTTGTAATGCGTTATATCAAGCAAGTTATCACATAATTATGAAACCATAAAGTCTCTTTTGACGAACAACCGGCTAAATCCGGGGAAGACTTGTCCTTCGACACACAGAAAATTGATCCATTGCAAAAAATTCGGCCCAGGTCAGCCTGCGCGGACTTCGCAGGCTGACCTGAGTCGATACTTTTCGCAAATGCATTCAACTCCCTTTTGCCAGATCATGGCTTTTGTCCATTTTTTTCCGGTTTTTCTTATACCAGATCGATAGCAATTTACCGGTTAATACAATAAAAGTAACAGCTACATGTATCTCGTTCCAATTTCGAAATGTGTGAAAAATAGTGACAAATGCCTGCAGGTCGTGTTCGGCTGGTAAATAGAGTTGGACACTGTGCCTTACATATTAGGTTATAGAGGATGAAGCTTGTGCCTGTGCCCAGGGACACAGTTGTAATTCAAGGCCCGTCTATTTAAGGCCCGTCTACATTAGTAAACATTTGTTTGCAAATACAACCAAATATTTGTCGGTGTTTGGTCATGCTGGTCTAAACTGTCCACACCACATCAAACAATGCCATACAATGTTTGATGGTGTTTGTGTAACCTTCTGTTCTCCGATAATAGTAAGGGGGTCAAAGGTAAGGGGTGGGTTATAGGTCCGGATTAGTAATGACAACAAGTTGGCTGATCTCAATCTATACTTCTATTCTCTCTCTGTTACCATACATGTCAAAACAGGATTACATCAATCATACCAATCTGGTCAAGTACATCAAGCAACAATCTGAAATACATACATTGAACAAATATCTTAGGCTTGTCATCAAACTCTAGAAGGGATGTACATGTATGTTATACATAATAAACTCTGTGAATGACAAGTACAAGTGAACTTACCAATTTATGGAATCGAAAGTCTACAATCTCTTCAAACTGTTTACGCCACCAATCTCTGCCAACTCTCATATCCCAACCTCTCAAGTGCTCCTGTAAAACAATGTGAATGGGTTAAAATCATGCAAATTTAGTAAGATAAGTCGGGATCCGAAACAGCTGATAACATTGGACGCGGAAACCAATGACAATACCGTGAACGGACTCACAACCACCAAACATGACAAAACATTCAACTAACAGACGGACTGACGAACACCAACAACAAAACAAAATGTATCAGACAAATACAAACCACAACGAATGTCTAAATGGGGAGTAAATCAGTTTTCAGTCAGTGACCTTCTCGTGACTACGTGAGCTTTTTCTAGCAAAGACAAAGGGAATGTCATGTGATCAAGAAAACCCGGGAACTTTGAAATCACAAGATTGACTGCTAAAACCCGGTAACAATCATCCGGTTACATTTGCGATAGATTTTGAAGGCAAAAATTAATTACGATTTAAGACTGCGAAAATCTTTTACAGTGTTGCCTTTAGTTTTTCTCTGTCTACACGTTCCTTAAACTTATCATTATACAAGCAGTGATACTTCTCATATTCCTGTTTCAGCAGTTATGTCTTCACAAAATCTCATACTTTCTCAATATCTTCCGCTAGATGGCATTCTACAAATACACATGTATCTAATTTGGGCATTCTGGGTACAGAATCGGACTACTTTTCAAAACGACAACTCGAACTTTGAATTTCAATATAAAATAAACGTTTACTCAATAAAACGCTACCTGGTGCGATTCATTCAGCTATGATCAGCTGGCATGTAGGCTAACCTATGCACCGGCCATTTATTAAAACACCCCCCTACAGGCTTTGGTAATAGATTCGGTGTAAGCCCTACTTTTCCCATGTATATGGGATGGATGATGCGCCATAGCAGACAGGTCAAAATCTTTGAAGAATATGACATGCGCAGACAACGCATACTTTCTCACTCTTACCCATACTGCTACTGAAGGCGGCCATTTTGAAAATCATATGATGCATCCATCACATGATAAAGGGACAGCTTCTGACTGGCCTGCTTGTTTAGACACCACCAAACACCAGCAAATAGGGCAATCAACAATGAACATGTTCAAACACCATCCAACACTAATTGGTGATGTTTTCTTGTGGTTCATGACTGGTCTATAACTATCAAACTTTTGTTTCCAAACAAGGGAGGTAACTTGTATTCTCAAATTTCCTTACATTGCCGTCATTCACTTCCCTTATTTTTTTCATATACTGTACACAGTAAAAAAGTATTGTACCCCTTGTGTCTTTACAGCGTTTTATTGTCTGGAGTGAATAATATCAAATAGGGTAGAAATTAGAATCCAACAGATGCATACATCTACAAACCATTTCTTTTGCCTATAAAATGGGCTGGACTGAGGTATCATTGACCTCATGGCAGTGGCTACCGACCGAGCTGTTTCAAAGTCTGGTGTTAGGTGTGAGATGAAGACTGCGTGTTGTTATTCAAGCTCTGGTCGGAAGTCCGCGATATTGACTGAATGTGTGTGCCCATTATCTGCAGGCCACTTTCAAACTGTCGTTTAGGTCTTTTTCCACATCAAATTCCCAGTTTTTACCGAACTTAAACCCTTTTCGTTTTTCTTGATTTCGAAAGCAATGGTTAGGGAAAAAAAACGCTACTTACCGTAAGGTCAAGGGATACCTCAGTCCAATTCATTTCATAGGCAAAAGACTGGTTTGTTGGTGTATGCCGCAGCCGAATTCTAATTTTTACCCTATTTCATATTATTCATGTCAGAAAATCAAACCCGCTAAAAACGAGGGGTATGCAGCACTTTTTTTACTGTTTATAGTATAATACCATTTGGCCTCGTCCAAACAAGTCAGGATGTCACCATTCCAGTGACTTTTTTCACAAGAAATATTATTTTATACTCTTAACCTGCTTAATAAGTGAAATGAAACTTTTGAGTCGATGGTAAAAACCCGAAATAATGATCAAAAGTATTTTCTTGAGGGGGGATATGCCCTCACAGGACAGAGTAGATCAAACAACAGACTGCACAGAAAGTCTGATCTTGATCTTCACTGTCCGCTTTAAGTCAGTGAAATCTCGCTTAGCAGCCTATGATAATGTTGTGTTATATTCATTTTGGTTTTAGATTCAAATGTAGCAGACACATATCAGCTTCTTCGGAACTTTTTGACTGAGAACGTTTGATTGATTGATTGTATGGTGTTTAACGCCGTTTTCAACATTATTTCAGTTATATCACGACGGCCAGTGCACCTATCCATGCTTTCCTGGAGTCCTTGTTACCAGTACTCCGCACAATATTCTTTCCAAGCCACTGGCTGCTTTCCGACATAACCATCATCGAAACAATGGTCAGTGGTGGGAGAGGAATGAATCCTGTCGCAATGACTATCATCAATCCTCGGAAAGAAATTGGCCGAGCCAGGGATCGAACCCATGACCCCCTGTTCTCAAGTCCTGCACGCTACCAACTGAGCTACCGGGGCTCGGCAAGAGAACGTATACCCTTGCCAAAGCACCGAGTAGGTTTCATTCACGAATACAATGCATATATACAGGGTGTCCAAAAAGAAAGTTAACAGTTTTAATGTCTCTTTATTATTACTTTATGTTCTCCTAGATAAACGAAAACTTGCGCATGTATGGACAATAGATATGTTTTTTTCTGTATCAGTTATAAGATTGTTACTCCTTTACTTTTCAGAAAAATGTCAATTAACTAAAATGACCATATTTTGTCCATGACGTCAGTTCAGTAGTTTATGACGTATTTAAGATGTCTGCTCTTTTGAAGCTTGCCTTTCCGCACTCGCTCTTTATAACTCGATTACAAAAAGTGTCCACACTGATCTTCCTTACTACTCTCTTGTAGTTTCTATGGAGCATAGATGTGTCCGTTGGCTTTGGTTAGTACACGAACGACTACAGAAAGCAACAGAGAAAAGAGTCTCAAGAATTGAGATCCGGGCCGTGGGCGGGCAATGTTACTCCACAGTGCTTCACCCCTGGATATTTCCTGGAAATGACTCTATCACCACACTTTTCATATATTGCATCTAATACCTCATTTGCAGTGTGCGACGTTGCCCCATCTTGCATGAACCAGACATTATTCACACAGCCCACCAGCAGCCCGAATCTCGATTCTTGTGATTTCTTTCTCTCCGGCTATCTGAAGTCGCAAAGTGTACAAACCAAAGCCAATAGGCATATCTATGCTCCTCAGAAACATCAAGAGAAAAGTATGGAAGATCAATGTTTACACTTGTTGCAAGGTAATCAAAAGTTTTAAAGAGCGAGTGTGGAATGGCAAGCTTCTAAAGTACAAACATCTTAAGAACGTCATGACAAACTACTTGTATTTAATTCACGTCATGGACAAAATATGGTCATTTTATCGAATTGATACTTTTCTGAAAAGTAAAGGAGTAAAACTCTTATGACCGATGCAAATAAAAACTTATGTCTATTGTCCATAAATGTACATACGACTACATTAGATTCTGTGCTACAGTAGACTTGTGCAAAACAGAAAATTACATAAAAATGAAAAGTGTCGTTTCGGATTAGCCTGCGCGGATTGCGCAGGCTGATCCGAGACGACACTTTACGCAAATGTCCGAATGCCCCTTTTCGCGTATTGCAGGCCATACGAGCCATACTCTGGCAAAAAGAGGGTTTACTGCATTTCCATGGTGCATGATACCAGTCAAGTCATCACATTATTAGGGATACATAAAATCCATTTTGTCTAACAAACCACTCAAAGAGGAGCAACACTGGTTCTTTCACATGCACATATGCTAACCACGTAGAAGACCAGTCCTTAACAAAGAGATATTTCGAATATAATTACTTACCATTTTGGAGATTCTTTCACATTTTCCCCACTGAAGGAATAAATTGCAGTGCGGCCATTGAACTGTCCACCCCCTCCATTTAGTAGTTCATTCCATGAATTAAAAAGAACATCATCCTAGTCAGAAAAAAGTTAGTATAAATTTGCAGTACAATTAATAACCATGTAATTAAGAAATAGTTTTCTTTTTATTGTGGTTAGTCTTTCAATAAACTAAGGTTGTGAGTTATAAGGCACAATAAATAAACCACAGGGGCAATATCACCCTTGTGGTTTATTCATTGCACCTCATAACTTACAACTTAGGTTTACTGAACGACCAAACATGAGAGAAAGAAAAATTCAAGGATTTATCGATATTTACTGATTTTGATAAATATTGACAATGATGGAACTACTTCAAATGTTACCAGTTAACATGTGTTAAGTGTATTTGATGTTGAAGATTAACATCAAAATTGGCCTGTGTTACATTTGAAATGGGATTGCGAGTTAAGTTCACAAATTTCATGTGGATGAAATGGTAAAGTTTATTTCCTGTATGGTAGAAATAGAGGATATTTGTTTTTTACGGTGAAAGATCGAAATTGATTTCATCGAGTGAACATCATCGGTAATATTTTCATAAGTGGCGCAGTCACGAGTGAAAATATTACCGATGATGTTCACGAGATGAAAGACATTTCGATCTTTCACCAAATAAAACAAATATTCTACTTATTTCATGCTTTTAACCTTTTCGGGGGGAACTTGCATCAAAATCCAGTACAGTTTTTTTCGGTTTTTCCGTTGCATACCCCCTCCGCATAGCAATGCATTACAATATTACGTCAAGCGCGAGAAAAGTAGGGTAAATGACGTCATATTTCCATCTGGTTGAGAGGCACATGCATTTTACCTGTTTGCACCTTCAATTGAAGAGTTAGAATACAAGAGGGCCAAGATGGCCCTGGATCGCTCACCTGAATTTTTGAGAGGACCATAGCCAATTTTTTTTTTTTTTTTGAAGTATTGAAATTTTGGAAACAAAATCATTATTTTGCCAAGCAATTTTGAAAAGGTCACCTGTAAAAATCATTTCAAAATCTGTCACCACTCCTACAATCATCACCACAGCCATGTTTTTGACAAATCAGAATTCTGCAAATATTTGGGATAGGTCACCCAAGGACCATTTCTTGAACAAGAGCACATGCCCGATAGTGGCTAAAAATATTAAGTCGAACAAGAGCACCGCAAGCGGGTGCCAACGATTGGCTGTTGGGTGCTGGATAGTAAATTAAAATGCTAAGTCGAAAAAGGGGCATAATTTGAACAAAATGATTTTAGAGTTATCTGCTCTTTTTGTATGGGTTGCTCTTTTACTAGTGAACATTTTTTCCAAGTTTCAAGTACATGTGTTGAGTGGAAGCCGAGATATAACAAAATGTCAAAGTTTTTGCACAACGACAACGACAACAACGCAAACGACGACAACAGGGCTGTGACAATACCTCGATGTTTTCTTTGAAAACAGCCCAGCTAAACTAGAGCTGTCACTGAATGTGACTTAATACCCCCGCCAGCGCTTTGACAGAAACAGGCAATTTAACAAAAATTTTTCTAGGTTCAAGGGGAGATTACCCTTCAATCATAGGGAGTAGATGATTGAAAACTGTGTCTTGCACAACTTCAGTATACGATCAATGTATCAACAAACTTTCAATACAATAGCAGCAAAACTGTAGGAGGAGTTCGCGACACAAAATTACTAGTATTTTGTACGCAGACGGACACACGGACGAACACACGGACGGACAGACAGGCTGATTCCAGTATACCCCCGAAAACATTCGTTTTGCGAGGGTATAAAAAGGGGCATAATATAAGGATAATTTCTGTGAAACTATTTTAAAATCTGACCAGTGGTTTCAGAATAGAAGAATTTTGAAGAATTTCTTCATGTCCGTATAGTGCAAATAGCCCCCCGCCACCACAGCCATGTTTCTTGACGGATCAAAATTTCGCAAACAACATTTCAAAAGGGGCATCCAAGGAACATTTCTGTGAAATTATTTCAAAATCTGACGAGTGGTTTAAGAGGAGAAGAATTTCAAAGAATTTCATAAAGTCCATACGGTGCAAAGAGCCCCCCCCCCCACCACGGCCATGTTTTTTCGACGGATCAAAATTTCACAAACATATTTTGAAAAGGGTAACCCAAGGAACATTTCTGTGAAATATTTTCAAAATCTGACCAGCGGTTTCAGAGGAGAAGATTCCTAAGAATTTCTTAGAAAATTCTATTTGGTTGCAATGGCAACCACAGTTTTTGATGGAATCAAATATGTCCTTGAAAGCGTAGAAAAACATTGTGGGAAAAGGAGAAAGTGCTGGTTACCAGCATTTTCTCCTTTTCCCACAATGTTTTCAAAAGGCTTCTTTCTCAATAGAAAATTCTATTTGGTTGCAATGGCAACAACAGTCTTTGATGGAATCAAATTCTGTGACCAATTTATAAAGTGGACCGCCCAAGGAACATTCCAACCAAGTTTGGTCCAAATTGGCCAAGCGGTTTAGGAGGAGATGTTTAAAGAATTGTTGACACCGCACGACGCCAAGAGCCTCCCTCCCCCTCCCACGGCCATGTTTTTCGACATATCAAAATTTCACGAACAATTTTTGAAACGGGTCACCCAAGGAACATTTCTGTGAAATTATTTCAAAATCTGACTGGCTGTTTCAGAGGAGGAGACTTTTAAAAATTTCTTACAAAATTCCATTTGGTTGCCATGGCAACCAGAATTTTTAATGGAATCAAATTCTGTGAACAGTTTTTGAAGAGGACCTCCCAAGGAACATTTCTGCCAAGTTCGGTCCAAATTAGCCTAGCGGTTTAGGAGGAGAAGATGTTTAAAGAATTGTTGACACTGCACGAAGCAAAGAGCCCCACCCTCACCACGGCCATGTTTTTTGACGGATCAAAATTTCGCGAACAGCTTTTGAAAAGGGTCACCCAAGGAACATTTCTGTGAAATTATTACAAAATCTGACCAGCGGTTTTAGAGGAAAAGATTTTTAAAAAATTTCTTAGAAAATTTTATTTCGTTGCCATGGCAACCAGAGTTTTACATGGAATCTGATTCTGTGAACAACTTTTAAAGAGGACCTCGTAAGGAACATTTCTGCCAAGTTCGGTCCAAATTAGCCTAGCGGTTTAGGAGGAGAAGATGTTTAAAGAATTGTTGACACTGCACAACGCAAAGAAACCCCCCCCCCCTCCCCCCATCACCACGGCTATGTTTTTCAACGGGTCAAAATTTCGCGAACAGTTTTTGAAAAGGGTCACCCAAGGAACATTTCTGTGAAATTATTTCAAAATCTGAACAGCGGTTTCAGAGAAGATTTTTATAGAATTTCCTAGAAAATTCCATTGGTTGCCATGGCAACCAGAGTTTTTGATGGAATCAATTTTGTGTACAATTTTTAAAGAGGACCTCCCAAGGAACATTCCAGCCAAGTTTGGTCCAAATTGGCTGAGGGGTTTAGGAGGAGAAGATGTTTAAAGAATTGTTGACACCACACGAGTGCAAAGAGCCCCCCCCCCACCACGGCCATGTTTTTCTAATTGGTTGCCATGGCAACTAGAGTTTTTGATGCAATTGAATTCTGTGAACAGGTTTTAAAGAGGACCTCCCAAGGAACATTTCTGCCAAGTTTGGTTGACATTGGCCCTGTGGTTTAGGAGGAGATGATATTTAAAGAATTGTTGACGACGCATGATGGACGACGCACGACGAACGACGGACACAGGGTGATCCTAAGAGCTCCCCTTGAGCACGTTGTGCTCAGATGAGCTAAAAATAGCCTGGAAGTTAACAGTTTGCCTAAAAATACCATACAGGGTATATACACATACCTATGTATTTTCATGTTTTGGATACTATTTTTTTCGAAACCCTGGTGATGATGGGATTTGTCTGTGAAACTGTAGAAAATAGTGTAAGGAAAAAAAAAATGGTGATTAATATTCTTTCTCTTTTTTCCAAAAAAAAAAAAGAAAAGGTTTCGAAAGCTTTCTTCCTCAGGACCGTCAAAATAGGAATTGTTTAGTAAGTGCTTGAACAGTGCAAAACAAAAGCATGTGATTTTTTAAATAAGATAAATAGTATATAGTTATGTTGTTCATTTCTTTGATTAGAAAGAATAATAAATGATAGTAAAATCACAAAAGGAAATAATTATGCCCAAGCAATATGTAATGTGAACAGCTAATTATCATAAAACCACTCTTGTTTTCAGTGTAATACAGCCATTACGATTTTTGAAAAATTTGACTTTAGACTTGTTCAGATCAGATTTTGTTACGTCATCAGATCAATATGTGCTATCATTTTTAAAGCATTGTATTCCTACCAGCTGTTTCCAAAAGAGACCAAACACAAGCTTTTCAGTTTCTTCAATTGTGAAATTGGTTCAAGATACATCTTTACTCGTTTTCATTCAGTATTTTTACCGATTTCATCTTTATTTTATGAAACCTATAACTATTCTTGTAACTTCATGCCAAATGTTGACCCTGACGGTTCCAAGGTTACACAGATTACGACGGATAGAAAATGCATTTGATTCTCCGGAGGCTACCAAAGACATCACTAATGTAGTTTCCAGTTTTATTGATTGTTTTGTCTTTGAAACTGTAGAAAAAAAATTGTTGGAAAAGAAGCAAATGCTAGGTTACAAACATTTCGTGTTTTCCAGATATTTTAAAGGGAGAAATTTCCCCATCTTTTGGTAAATGGCAGGGTGACGATAAGCTACTTGAAAACGGTAACAAATATCTCACAGTCAAGATCAAATTTTCAGTTTTTTGCAGTCTGATCTTGATCCTAATAGCCAACAACAGTAGTTGGTCTAATGCTCGGCATTTCTTACCATCTAGCAAACACTTTTGTGCTTTAAAGACCCTAAGGAGGAGTTCCTTTTCAAAGTAAAGATTTCTATTGAGAAAATGTTGATGGCTATCATTTTTCCTTTTCCCACAATGGTATCTACTTCTTTTTTCATAACAGAGGCCACATCTATTTTGCCATCTGCAAATTCTTCCGATTTGAAAAAGTATAAAATGTTATCGTTTGGTAATTGAGTTAAAGATTGAACACCATTTTTAGTACTTCCACCTTTTTTTCTCGACTATTTCCATTCATTACCTTTTAGAGAGAATTCTCTTTAGCTCAGTGGTTAAGGTGTTGGTCTTTTGAATCTCAAAAAATGAGGATCTTTTACGCACGTGTTCGAATCCCGCTAGGTGCGGTTTCAGCTATGCAATTGTTGCGAACTTTCATGTTCGTAAGAGATGTCAATGAAACGTAGCCAGAAATATGGTGTCAGTGGAACTTACACCAGTAGCTGCTTCTCCAGGTGTCCCATGAAGGTATTGGCGTATGATGGAGACATTTTTGTGCCCATCGCTGTGCCTTGTATTTGGAGATAATGTTTTTTGTTAAATTCAAAATTGTTGCATGTCATCGCAAGCATTAGGAGCTCAACAAGTATTTCTGTGGGAGGGTCTGTAGTTTCTCTGTTATCCCAGACGTCTTTGCAAGCTGCAATTCGGTCTTCATTGGGAATATTGGTGTATAGAGACGTCACATCAAGCAACACCAATACGGTGTTGTTTGGGATCGGACTCGACTCTACTTTTTTTTAAGGTTATTTATCATGTCTTGTACATATAATGGTAACCTTGCTACAAAAGGTCTGAGATGGTAATCCACAAATTCTGAAATCTGTTCAGTTGGATGACCGTTAGCGGATACAATGGGACGGCCTGGATTGCCGGTCTTGTGTATTTTTGGCAGGAGATAGAACCTTCCTGATTTTGGGTGTGGTACAGAGAGCTATTCAAAATTTTCTATACTTATGTATCCAGAGCTGAGCAATTGATTCAGAGTTTCGCTGACTTTGGTTTAGAATTCTAATGTAGGACCTTAGTCAATTGGTTTGTAGAATTGCAAATAGTTGGCGTTCCACTTCGTAGATGTAATGTTCTTTATCCAAAACCATGACTGCAGACCCTTTGTCGGTGAGTTTTATGATGATATCCGTATTGTTTTTCAGGGTTCTAAGAGTTTTTCTTGTTTGGTTAGATTTTTTTCGAGATCTGGTGTGTGGGATTTAGGATGCAATATCAGACTCAACGTTATGAATGAACGTCTCTAAAGCTAGAGATTGTTTGGGTGGTTCCCATGCCCTTTTGTTTTTGAATTTTGGGTATTTTGCATCCTCAGACTGGAAATGAACTTTGTTTTTCTGGGGACTAAACTTAACAGTTGGCTGTATGTCGGTTCGTTTTTTGATTTGTCCAGTGGTGTCAAGCTGTTGTCGTAGATACATGTAGGTTCGGCTTTTAAAAAGTGGGACTTTAATCTAAGTCGTCTGCTGAATGCTTTGTTGTCTAGTATTAAACCCATCTTACATCGATTTAGAAACAATTTCATACAGCTTATAAATACTAATCTCTCTCGATTCTGCTTCCTGGGAACTACAACAGTACTCACCCCAAATATGTGGGCCAACGAACAATCCCAAAGTTGACACCCGCTCCTTGGTATCGAACACGGGACCTTATGGTTACGAGGCTGACGATAATAATGATAATATAAAGTAAAAAGAAATAGCATGGCTGAGGATCGAACCCTGACAACCCCTTTATTATTACAAATACTATCATTTTATTATTATCCATTTTACTATCTTTTTTCTATGCTTTCAAATTTCTGAATACTTCATACATGTTTAGAATATCATAAAGCAATGTTGTCTTAACCACGGTCGAAATGTGGTGTTTAAGGACAGAACTTTAAGCCTTTCGAGAGTAAAGATATTTCATTCTCTGACAATTGGGCACTCTGTGTGTGTGTGTGTGTGTGTGTGTGTGTGTGTGTTATATTGTAAATTCCAGCTCTTTCCGTAGTGGGTAAGACGGCTAGTCTGACTCTTTTTGCTTCTGGTGGGGTGTTCATTGGTTCGATCCCCAGCCATGCCATTTTTTTTACTTTATTATTATTATTATTAATTCTATTATTATTATTACTACCATTATTATTATTATTCATTTTTTTTTTTTTTTTTTTTTTTTTTATTCTTTCCAGTTTCTGAATACTTCATACATGTTTAAAATATCATAAAGCTATGTGAGAAAAAACAAGAGGGCCATGATGGCCCTGTATCGCTCCACTGACTAATACGTAAAATCCCTACATGCCAAACATTACAATACTTGGCCAATTGGTTTTGAACATAAGACCCCTGAGACAGTACTAAAATTGGTAGCCCAAGTTCTTGTGGTAAGTAACAAGAAGATTTCTAAAGATTTCAATACATAAGCCCATGTAAAACTTCTGACCCCTGGGGTGGGGTCAAATTCGATCCTAGGGCTATAATTAGGGTACTCTTGGTAGAGGCCCACTAGATAAAGCCACATGCAAAATTTGGTAACCCTAGGCCATATGACTGAGAACAGGGAGACTTCTAAAGTTTTGTCTATATAAGCCCATATAAAAATTGTGACTCCTGGGGCGGGGCCGATTTTGACCTCAGGGCTATAAGTTGGGCTCTCTTGGTAGAGGCCCCCTAGATAAAGCCACATGCTCAATTTGGTAGCACTAGGCCTTATGGCTAGGTGCAGGGAGATTTCTAAAGTTTTCTCTATATAAGCCGGGGTGGGGTCAAATTTGACCCCAGGGCTATAAGTTGGGAAGATTTTCAAAGATTTCCAATATTTTTAAGTTTTGTTGCCATGGCAACCAGAGTTGTTGAAGGAATTAAATTCTTTCAAGAAATTCTGAAGAGGACCATGGCAGGATCATTTCTGTGAAGTTTCATCAAAATTGGCTGAGTAGTTTCAGAGAAGAAGATGTTTTAAAAAAAAGTTAACACATGGACGGACGGACGCAGGACGGACAACGGGCCATGACATTAGCCCGCTGGCCTTCGGCCAGTGGAGCTAAAAAAATTGTTATTTCTCAATGAGTAAAATTAACGTATCATGCGCTTAATTGGCATTGACAGAGACATACAGCATAAAAAGTCTGTATGGTAATAAACTTACTTTGAAAACATAACCTCCACCCCGCCCGCCAAACAAAAACAGTCATATCTTTTTAAATGCAAAGATAATACAAGCAGGTTTATTCATTAGCATGAAAGGTAAAGTTCTGAAAAAATTTGAGTGATAGAAACCTAACTTTAAATTAAACATTCCATTCATGTGAGCATAACCATTAGCATCAAAATAAATCACTCTCCCTTAAAACAAAACATTTCCTCTCCAAAAAACTTGAATACCAAGCTCCAATAATGTGTAAGTGCAGTTTGATAATCAAGGGAGGTAAAGAGTAACAAACTTTATCTTGTATAACAGGAGTTATTTCCCTTGATTACTATTTTAAATTTCAGTCACTATATAAGCCCATGTTAAACTTGTGATCTCCGGGGCAGAGCCAATTTTGTCCCCAGGGCTATAATATGAAGGAATTTGATAGAGGTCCATTAGATAAAGCTACATGCCAAATTTGGTAGCCCTGGGCCTTATGGTTTCAGACAAGAAGATTTTCAAAGATGTTCATATTTCTTTCAGTTTTGTTGCCATGGCAACCAGAGTTTTTGAAGGAATCACATTCTTTCAAGAAATTCTAAAGAGGACCATGGCAGGATCATTTCTGTGAAGTTTCATCAAATTTGGATGGGTAGTTTCAGAGAAGAAGTTTAAAAAAAAAGTTAACGCACGCACGGACGGACGCACGCATGTACGGACGGACGCACGGCTGACACCGGGCCATGATATAAGCCCGCTGGCCTTCGGCCAGTGGAGCTAACTAGAGGCGCTTGAGCACCTGTATCGCTCCACAGGCCTGATATTTCTATAATGGCGAAAGGAAGTTTTTAACAATTATCATTCAATCCTGCATTTTAGCTCACTGAAGAAACAATTTGGTAGACAACCACCATAGGAACTTACCTGCAAAACAACAATGAAATCCAATGAATAGTTTTAGAGAAGAAATTTTTCAAAGATTTTACTTTATACCATAAAAGGAAAATGAGTCTCCCATAAAAGCCATGTTTTTTGACAGATCTTTTTTTTTTTTAAGGAATTCTGTGAACCTGTATCTAAGGAACATTCCTGCAAAATAATAATGCTATCCAAATAGCGGTTTGGGAGGAGAAGATTTTTAAAGGTTTTTTACTTTGGTTGCCATGGCAACCAGAATTCTTCATGGAACACAATTATTTGAAGGAATTTGAAAGAGGACCACCAAAGGAACATTCCTGTGAAATTTGGTAAAAATCCAGTCAATAGTTTCTGAGGAGAAGTTTTTTAAAGAAAAAGTTTACGGACGCACGCACGGACGAACGGACGGACGGACGCACGACGGACACAACGCCATGACAATAGCTCGCTGGCCTTTGGCCAGTGGAGCTAAAAATTTAAAGAAAGGAAAAAGAAGAAAGAAGAAGAAGAATCTGCGTACTTGATAATATATTATGATACAATTTGAAAAAAAAAAAAAATTGAAAGAAAAAAAAAAAGAAGATGTCATACTTGTATTAAGCATACCATAAAACAATATAAGAAAAAAAATGAAGAAGGAAAGAAAAAAGGAAGAAAGAACAAGATGCAGAGATGATGAACAAGAAGAAGAAAAAGAAAAACCCTTCATACTTGTTATGAAGTATATCATAAAACAATGTGAGAAAAGTATTTGAAAGAAAGAAAGAGAGAAATAAAAAAAACAGAAGAAAGACACAAGGCCATGACACAAGCTGGCTGGCCTTTGGTCAGTGGCGCAAAATATTCAATCATTACCTGAGTAAGATAATCAAGGGATTAATGGCTAATGGATGTAATAAACACAACAACAATGTTATCTCTAAAACGATTCTTTATTCAAGCTGCATTATAAAGATATGGTAATGGATGTCAAAATATGAAAGGTAACCCTAGCATCATAAAACTTGTCATAGTTCCAAGAACTCTTAAACCCTTCAACAGTTGTTTTCATTTAACTAGTATTGTCTTATTTGATAGGTCACTCACTTGGAATGAAGCTACAAAAAAGTACATGTATGTGAAGTAAGCTTATAAAGACAGCCAAGTTACTTGCTGCATGTATTATCTTGTATGGGTAACTTCAAACTCAGTTACTTGAGTTCATTGCTACTCTATGATTAAAGTTTGTAGTTGAACTCAAAAGTAATCAAAGTACAGCAAAGGAGAGGGAAAAATAATGGTTTAGAAAAGACGAAAAGGCCTACCACCACAGCCTACATAAACGTTTGATTAAATCATTTCTTCGAAGATCGGCAAATTTAGTAACTTTTCTAAAGTACCAGTAGATCTGTTTCAGAACTAAAAGTGATGTTCAATGGTAAATAGAAAAAGAAAATTCAGTGTTTCAGTCTGAAACATAGGCAAAATAGGAATAGTTTACCAAATAACTGACGCTACCGTTGCTTACGATCCTGAATTAAGAATATGCAAACATTGCAGTGAAAATGTTTTCTATGTTCTTTTGGTACAAGGAGTGTTTTCATGTGCAACGTGCAACCGCCTGGTCACCCACCTAGGCACTAACCATAACACACACTGCTTACGGAAAGAAATACATCAAACCACATCGCATGATGATAGCTCAACAGCGAGGCAGGTTTGAAGTGCTTATATATCTAACCTCTCTCTGTTACACGTGTAATGAATTCGTTGGAAGAGGATTATACACCACTTTCAATGGTCTATCACAACAATAAAAAATCTCACTTATTGTTGCCTTTCTTGGTTTCACCAGCACCAGACTTGGCCTCCGCAGTGCTTTTCCCAAGAACAATTCTTGTAAGGAGATTTATCTAAATACATAGCATTATGTGACTTATAAAGCAAAATATAAACACAACACCCACACATTTGTCTAACATTTGAGCCTTGCTCCCATATTAGTATACTGGCCTTTAATCACAAACATAGAACCATTCTTACCAAACAACAAAATTTTAGACGAGTCCAAATTGAAAGCATTTACAGAAAACAAAATAGATGTGGCTGCAAAATTGAAATTTGTTTTGGGAAGGGTAGGAAATATTGTAGGAATAGGAGAAAATGCTGGTTACTAGCATTTTCTACTATTCCCACCATGTTTTCAAAAGGCTTCTTTCTCTGAGTCGTTAAAAGAGGGGATTGTGTGGTAGTGTTTACCCTTTGGACAGTAGTCACAACTTTTTACTACTTTTTCCAGCCAGTCTAGACCATGATCAAACTGACTTAACTCTTAACCAGACAACAAATTTTTAGACTGGTCCAAATTCAAAGCGTTTACAGACGACAAAAATGTTCACTCAAAAATAGAAATTTGTTTCGGGAAGCGTAGAAAAAAATTGTGGGAAAAGGAGAAAATGCTGGTTATCAGCATTTTCTCCTGTTCCCTCAATTTTTTCAACAGGTTTTTCCCTCGGGGTCGTTAAGTCATGACTGTGGTAATGGGTTAACACTTTTCACACAATCCTTAGTTTTAACAACCCCTGGAAAGAAGCATTTTTTGGAAACATTGTTCGAAAAAGAGAAAATGCTGGTTTCGAACAATGTTTTCTACCCTATCAAAGACAAAAATCATCATTTGAGCAACATTTAAATTGTCATCTGCATAGAGTGGTAAGTCTACAATTTTGTCATGTAGTAAGAGTTTACTCTTTTGCTACCGATTAAAATTATTCAGTCACATTTATTTTCTGCAAATGCTTTCAATTTGAACTGGTCTATAATTTTGTCGTTTGGTAAGAGTTAATATAATTATCAGACAGTGCTGTACCATGATCACACTTTACTTTCTGCAACTACTATCCTAAGTTCCGTCTGCAATCCCATGCTCTGCGTGCAATCCCAAGCTCTGTCTGCAATCCCAAGTTCCTTTCTCCTTAGCACTCTAAGGCTAGAGAAGATCCTATGTAGTGATAAAATCAAATACCGTACCCTTTCATACAATACTGACTCACATTTACCATACTCACTTCAATCAAGTCTATCCGACTTAATTCTTTACCACAGAATCCCAAGTTTTAACTACCCTGAGGAACTTGCCTCTTTAAAAACCTTATGGGAAAAGGAGAAAATGCTGGTAACCAGCGTTTTCTCCTTTTCCCACCATGTTTTCAAAAGCCTTCTGTGTCAGGGTCATTAAAACTTGGGGTCGTGTGGTAAAGGTTAAAACAATTGAAGATTATAAGAATCAGAGGACATATTCACCAACCATTCCTAAAAACAGTTTTAGTCTTTATATGTGTGATTTTCTTAATTTGAAAGGAACACAATTTCTTATTGGCTAAACAATTTGGTTTAGCTAATCAGAAGTTGTGTTACTTTCAAATTTAGAAAATCGTTGAGAGTAAGAATAAGAATGTTCTGAAGAATGGTTGGTGAATACTGAACTTGATTAAAGATCCAAACTCCTTTACCATCACGCCATGGAGGACCCTAATTTTTTCTGGATGAGCCTCAATTCACTGGGTAACTACATGTACTGTACTAAAATTGCCGAGCCCCAGTAGCTCAGTTGGTAGCGTGTAGAACTTGAGAACAGGGGTCCCTAGTTTGATCCCTGGCTCAGCTAATTTCTTTCCAAGGATTGATGATTAACATTGGGACAGGATTCATTCCTCTCTCACCACTTACAGTTGTTTTGATAATAGTTATGTGGGGAAGCAGCCAGTGGCCTTGAAAGAATATTGTGTGGAGTCCTGGTAAAAGAAATTTCAGGAAAGCATAGATAGGTGCACTGGCTGCCGCACTGTAACTGAAATAATGTTGAAAAACAGCTTTTAACACCACACAATCATCTAATGAAATGATGATGTTATGAAATATCATGAAAATGAGGGTAAAATTATGAAAGCTAAACAATTATGGAAACAGCAGTTTGTTAATAAAGGATACAAGAAATAACAGTAACATGTACATTTTTTTTTTCTCTTTTTTTTTATTTGCTTGTTTGTCTTGACTTTTCTGTCACTTTCAACAATTTTTTTAGCCAAAGCATGGCTACAGCTCACCTCTTTATGGCTAGCCAAGTTTTGCCAATGACAGCATGGGACTCAACGGTACCTTCTGCGAAATATCTAGCAGTTTACAAAAAACACCTTAGTTTAACCCTTTACCTAACAAATCCAACTTTTCATGACCGTGAGAAAGAAGGTTTTTGAAAACATTGAGGGAAAAGACAAAAATGCTGGTAAACATCATTTTTTCTATTTCCACAATGTTTTCTACCATATCAAATACAACTTTCGTCTCTTGAATGAGATTTAAATTATCATCTGCAAATGTTTTTAGTTGGACAAGTCTATATTTTACTTGTGTAGTAAAGGGTTAAAAGACCCCTAGGAAAGTGCAGTTTAAAGACATTATGGGAAAAGGAGTAAATGCTGGATTTTCTCTGCACTTTTTCTGTTTCCCAAAATGTTTTGGACTTTTTTTCCAAAACTTGATCATTCAAGCCATACTCAATTTGTCATCTGCAAACAGTATCTATTTGGACAAGTCTCAAATTTGGTTCATTTGGTTAGTGTCTGACTCTTTACCAAGCGACAAAATTTTAAACTTGACTAAATTGAAAACATTTGCAGACAACAAATTAAAGGTAGCTCAAATGACAAAATATGTCTTTGAAAGGGTAGAAAAATATTGCGGGAAAAGGAGAAAATGCAGGTAACCAGCTGGTTACCCGCATTTTCTCCTTTTCCCACAATGTTTTCAAAAGGCTTATTTCTCAGGGTCGTTAAAACTCAGGATTTTGTGGTACAGGCTTAAAGGTATTCCAACAAATCTTGCTCTAACTTGGCAAAGAGATGTTTTTAATGGGTCATGTGTGTCATAATTATATGTAGCTGTCTACAAAACTAAACACAAGTATAAAACTATTACAAGTTTGGTCATGTGATTTTTTACAGACTCAAAATATAATTGCGAAAAAGCTACAGATTACATTAAAAACGAAAACCAAAAATTCACAGAGCGAAATGAAAAATACAAAGGTTAGCGTCAATCCAGATACAAAATTCTTAATGTACAAGCACAATTGATTCAAACTTTACACCGTTGTTGAGTTACGAAATATAAGTACTTACAATGCAACCTCGATAGTTTAGTTATATTAATATCCAAAGACTAATTTATAATTATCCATGAGCCTTTCGGGATCATGAAATAAAGCGGTTGAATGGTTCATTAAAATCTTATGAAATTTCATTGTGTATTTAACCCCTTCAACACACAATACCAAAATTAAACAACCCTAGGAAAGACGACTTTTTAAGACAATTAAGGAAAAGGATAAAATGCTGGTAACCAAGATTTTCTCCTTCTCTAAAAATGTTCCTTACTTCCTTTTTGGAAGGGTAGAAAACATTGAGGGAAAAGGAGAAAATGCTGATTACAAGCATTTTCTCCTTCTCCCAAAGTGTTTCAAAAGGTTTCTTTCTCAGCCTGATCAAAACTCAAGATCATGTGGTAGAGAGTTAATTTGTTGTCTGCTAATTAAATGATACTCTGTATGAGGCTACAGTACTGACATTTATTAAAGACTATACCAGTAAATTTAAATTATTCCATAGTAGAATACACGAGGTTCCACTGTAGGTTTGTCCTCTTTAACTTAAGAGGACCTGTCCTCTTTTCAGAGGACTTGTAGTACTTCATATAATCTATTTACACGAAAAGAGGACTAAGTAAAGACCATGCATACATATCATAATACAATACAAATTATCTATATTATTTGTAAACCCCACCCCTATCCCCATCCTACTTTTTTGAAAGGAATACTTCATGTTTTTGTAACTCCTAAGAATTAAGAATTATTTCTATGAGCAGAGACCAACTTGCGGTACTTATCGTGGTGCTTATCGTTTTCTATTTTATTATTGACAAATGACTAAATGGTGTTTAATGCTGCTTTCAACATTATTTCAGTCATATCACGGCAACTGCTCACTTATTCATGTACGCCCTGGATTTCACCAGTACTACGCAAGGGCTTTAACATATCTTGCCCAAGAACACTCCCATGAAAAAACCCGGTGCATCCAGTGAGGCTTGAAGTTACGAGTCCTACACTTTACTACATAGCCAACCAAGACCCCGATGAAAGAAAATGCTGCTCATTACGAGCCAGGATGTTACTGGATGAACTGCCTGGGGTCGGCTGATTTACGGTAAATACTAGTATAAATATGTTTGTCATGGTGGTGATTAAGTCCCACCAAACCTGAGAAACATGACTGGATCCACGCAGGCAGTGTGCTATAAATCCGAGGTTTTTTTGTTGTTCTACTTTAAATTTGCTGTCATGAATTTGATAGCAGGACTTTTTACAACACTTACAAAAATCTAAAATTCTCTGTAGGCTAACCTCAAATTTACATGTAGATGGAGGCCAGTTTAAAAATGAAAACTCCATACGAGACAACAAAATTTTAGACCATGCTTACTTGAAGGCATTAAAAGACTACAAATCAAATGTATCACAAATGATGCAAATGGTCTTTAAATGGGCAGAAAACATTGTGGTAACAGGTAATAATGTTGTTTACCAGCATGTCCTCCTTTTCCACAGTCCTTATCTCGGACACATTCAAAATCATGATTTTTCTGGTAAAGGGTTTACCCTTTAACACACAATCCCAAATTTCAACAAAGACGGCTTTGCAAACAATTCTCACAATGTATTCCACCCTATCAAAGACAAACACTATCAATTCAACAACAACTGAATTGTTGTTGAAATGCTTCCAGTTTGGAAATGTCCAACATTTTGTCATGTGGTAAAAGCTTAAAGATTATGCAACTCTGTTCAGCAACTGTTAGTATAGATCTATGCTAGGAAAACCTATGGCACACTTTCAGTATTAGCATCTATGTGAATCTCTTATAAATGTTTTTTAGAGATGCCAAACCTGAAAGGTTGGGGTTTGCCCGATCGATTCATTAGATGAATTTGATCGAGACAGGATTTAAACTAGAAACAAAACATGAGTTTGCAAAGTAAACCTTTCACAATACAGATTCCTTAAATAGGTTTTTTTTAAGTCCTAACTCCCGTTTGAAACAAACTTAGAGCAAATTATTGTATGTACTTCTGAAAATGTCAATACTTTACCACACAGCAAAATTTTAGACATATCGAAATAGAAAGAAATTTGTACGGGACAAATTCAATTTGACTCGCATGATTAGATGTCTCAAAAGAGTATAAAACATTGTGGCAAAAGGAGAAAATGCAGGTTACCAGCATTTTCTCCTGTTCCCACAGAGTTATCCACCCTTTTAAATATCAATAGCCAATATGACGCCTGTCTACAATTTTGTTGTCTGGTAAGGGTTCAAAACTGGTTCTTTAAATATATAGTAAATTACCTCTCTTTTTTGTATACAGACTGGATTTCTTGACATTTCCTACTGTGTAGGATTTGTATGTTCTGGTTTTTACTTTTTGGAGAAACTAATTTCAAAGCATGAAAACGAAGTGATAGACATAAACTATGATTAGAAAAACTTTTACCTTACCTATACTGTAACATCATTACAATACTCAAACAATAAGACTGTTTTATCAATAATAGTATTGGAATAGAAACGAATCCTTGCAGTACTCCTTGGAAACAAAATTCTGAAATTCAACTCATGAGCTATTTTTTACCCTATGGAATAATATAATGAATCAGAACACTTGCAATTAATCTTTACAAAGTATAGACTGTTGGCTACAAAGATAGAGAGCGAGATACGCTTAGCGATAGAATTCTCTTTCAGATTAATAGTTCATACAATACTTAAAGCGTTTACAAAGTTGCAGTACAAACCATGGCTACACATTTTTGAAATACAATCATGGATTTATATACAGTTCAAAAGATTAAAGCATTTAACAAGAAAAGTTTGAAGATCTATAATTCCATTTGTTCCATTCCAAATATAACTTACATCAAAACATGTACATATAGTCCCCTTAACCCTTTACCTACAACCCTTGGCAAAACAGCTTTTGAAAGCTTTGTTTAAAAATAAAAGAGCCGGTAAGAAGCATTTTCTCCATTTCTTGACAATGTTATCTACCCTTACTGGACAAAACCTATCACTTGAATCACATGAAATCATATTTTTGATTATCATCCTGTCTGGAAAAACTTTTAACTTGGACAAGTCTAATATTCTCTTATGGTAAAGAGTTAAGGGTTATACTATATGAAATTATGCACTAAACACCCGTCAACGACCATAACGTTATAAGATGCTGTCAACAGAGTCATTGTGACATACATGTTTGCTGTGTAAATCAAAACAACTCGAAAAATATAAAATATCACAGATCTTGTAAACATTTTTGCAAAAACCCTCTTTGTCCTCTATGGTGTGTTCAAATGTTCTTTGTTACTTTGGCGGCATTTTAATCTTCCTATTTACACTTGATACTTCAGGTAATCTAAGCCTGTTTCTTTACAAGATCTAGCTACTGTTCAACCTTTCATTTCCTTAATTTATCTTGGCTGGTGATTTCCACACATAGTACAATAAACCTGTTATTACAATTATATTCGTCCATTTCCATCATCTTGCCTTTCATGAGGGAACTACCATATCCGACAGCAAACTTTGATTGTGTGGCCCAGCCTCGACATGACTTTTTATCCATCATATTGCCTTTCATATCAGATCCGTGCCACACTACTTTCATTGGCCTGAAAGAAGAAATCAAGACATTTTCATACATATTCAAACTGACTAAAGTAGATCTATATAATGATCTACAGCTAGATCCAATGATGGCCTCATTCGTATTAAGTTCTTTGGGCAAATCTCGATTTTCAACAATAACACTACTGTTCAGCAAATCATGAGGCCGCACATTTACCATTGTCTACATGTTGAAATATGGTATAAAAATATGGCAGGATTACAGTATATTAAGGTCTGCAGCCTCTAACTCATTGGTAAACATCAACGTTTTCGTAAAGGCTATTCGGCCATTCTCGGCAATTTCCGTCCTTTAACATGAGCGTAGACTCACTAACTCATCGGTAAATATTGTATAACATCTACGTTTTCGTAAAGGCTATTCGGCTGATCTTGGCAGCTTCTGTCTTTTCATATGAGAGTTAGGGGCCGTAGACCTTAAATTTCATTAGAATTACTGTAATACTCATTCTTTACTTTCAAATTTTCTGTGGGCCCATGTTTGCCTTCATGAACATGAAAGCAGGAGGTCAATTGGCTGACAGAAAGGTCAAATGAAGGTGAACCCTTTAATAAGTTGTCCTAAAGACCCAAACCTGAAGATGAGCTGATTCTTCTCAAATAAAGAGACTGTTAACCCCTAAGTGCCAAAATATATGGCTTGCAACATGCGAAATGGGGCATTCGGATATTTGCGTAAAGTGTCGTCTCGGATCAGCCTGCGCTGTCGGCGCAGGCTAATCCGAGACGGCACTTTACGACTACATTAGATTCTGTGCTACAGTAGACTTGTGCAAAACAGAAAATTACATAAAAATGGAAAGTGTCGTTTCGGATTAGCCTGCGCGGATTGCGCAGGCTGATCCGAGACGACACTTTACGCAAATGTCCGAATGCCCCTTTTCGCGTATTGCAGGCCATACGAGCCATACTCTGGCAAAAGGAGGGTTTACTGCATTTCCATGGTGCATGATACCAGTCAAGTCATCACATTATTAGGGATACATAAAATCCATTTTGTCTAACAATCCACTCAAAGAGGAGCAACACTGGTTCTTTCACATGCACATATGCTAACCACGTAGAAGACCAGTCCTTAACAAAGAGATATTTCGAATATAATTACTTACCATTTTGGAGATTCTTTCACATTTTCCCCACTGAAGGAATAAATTGCAGTGCGGCCATTGAACTGTCCACCCCCTCCATTTAGTAGTTCATTCCATGAATTAAAAAGAACATCATCCTAGTCAGAAAAGAGTTAGTATAAATTTGCAGTACAATTAATAACCATGTAATTAAGAAATAGTTTTCTTTCTATTGTGGTTGGTCTTTCAATAAACCAAGGTTGTGAGTTATAAGGCACAATAAATAAACCACAGGGGCAATATCACCCTTGTGGTTTATTCATTGCACCTCATAACTCACAACTTAGGTTTACTGAACGACCAAACATGAGAGAAAGAAAAATTCAAGGATTTACCGATATTTACTGATTTTGATAAATATTGACAATGATGGAACTACTTCAAATGTTACCAGTTAACATGTGTTAAGTGTATTTGATGTTGAAGATTAACATCAAAATTGGCCTGTGTTACATTTGAAATGGGATTGCGAGTTAAGTTCACAAATTTCATGTGGATGAAATGATAAAGTTTATTTCCTGTATGGTAGAAATAGAGGATATTTGTTTTTTACGGTGAAAGATCGAAATTGATTTCATCGAGTGAACATCATCGGTAATATTTTCACAAGTGGCACAGTCACGAGTGAAAATATTACCGATGATGTTCACGAGATGAAAGACATTTCGATCTTTCACCAAATAAAACAAATATTCTATTTATTTCATGCTTTTAACCTTTTCGGGGGGAACTTGCATCAAAATCCAGTACAATTTTTTTCGGTTTTTCCCTGTTGTATACCCCCTCCGCATAGCAATGCATTACAATATTACGTCAAGCGCGAGAAAAGTAGGGTATATGACGTCATATTTCCATCTGGTTGAGAGGCACATGCATTTTACCTGTTTCCACCTTCAATTGAAGAGTTAGAATACAAGAGCGCCAAGATGGCCCTGGATCGCTCACCTGAATTTTTGAGAGGACCATAGCCAATTTTATTTTTTTTTTGAAGTATTGAAATTTTGGAAACAAAATCATTATTTTGCCAAGCAATTTTGAAAAGGTCACCTGTGAAAATCATTTCAAAATCTGTCACCACTCCTACAATCATCACCACAGCCATGTTTTTGACAAATCAGAATTCTGCAAATATTTGGGATAGGTCACCCAAGGACCATTTCTTGAACAAGAGCACATGCCCGATAGTGGCTAAAAATATTAAGTCGAACAAGAGCACCGCAAGCGGGTGCCAACGATTGGCTGTTGGGTGCTGGATAGTAAATTAAAATGCTAAGTCGAAAAAGGGGCATAATTTGAACAAAATGATTTTAGAGTTATCTGCCCTTGTTGTATGGGTTGCTCTTTTACTAGTGAACATTTTTTCTAAGTTTCAAGTACATGTGTTGAGTGGAAGCCGAGATATAACAAAATGTCAAAGTTTTTGCACAACGACAACGACAACAACGCAAACGACGACAACAGGGCTGTGACAATACCTCGATGTTTTCTTTGAAAACAGCCCAGCTAAACTAGAGCTGTCACTGAATGTGACTTAATACCCCCGCCAGCGCTTTGACAGAAACAGGCAATTTAACAAAAATTTTTCTAAGTTCTAGGTCAGATTACCCTTCAATCATAGGGAGTAGATGATTGAAAACTGTGTGTTGCACAACTTCAGTATACGATCAATGTATCAACAAACTTTCAATACAATAGCAGCAAAACTGTAGGAGGAGTTCGCGACACAAAATTACTAGTATTTTGTACACAGACGGACACACGGACGAACACACGGACGGACAGACAGGCTGATTCCAGTATACCCCCAAAAACATTCGTTTTGCGGGGGTATAAAAAGGGGCATAATATAAGGATCATTTCTGTGAAATTATTTCAAAATCTGACCAGTGGTTTCAGAAAAGAAGAATTTTGAAGAATTTCTTCATGTCCGTACAGTGCAAATAGCTCCCCCCCCCGCCACCACAGCCATGTTTCTTGACGGATCAAAATTTCGCAAACAACATTTCAAAAGGGGCATCCAAGGAAAATTTCTGTGAAATTATTTCAAAATCTGACGAGTGGTTTAAGAGGAGAAGAATTTCAAAGAATTTCATAAAGTCCATACAGTGCAAAGAGCGCCCCCCCCCCACCACGGCCATGTTTTTTCGACGGATCAAAATTTCACAAACATTTTTTGAAAAGGGTCACCCAAGGAACATTTCTGTGAAATATTTTCAAAATCTGACCAGCGGTTTCAGAGGAGAAGATTTCTAAAGAATTTCTTAGAAAATTCTATTTGGTTGCAATGGCAACCAGAATTTTTAATGGAATCAAATATGTCCTTGAAAGCGTAGAAAAACATTGTGGGAAAAGGAGAAAATGCTGGTTACCAGCATTTTCTCCTTTTCCCACAATGTTTTCAAAAGGCTTCTTTCTCAATAGAAAATTCTATTTGGTTGCAATGGCAACCACAGTTTTTGATGGAATCAAATTCTGTGACCAATTTATAAAGTGGAACGCCCAAGGAACATTCCAACCAAGTTTGGTCCAAATTGGCCAAGCGGTTTAGGAGGAGAAGATGTTTAAAGAATTGTTGACACCGCACGACGCAAAGAGCCTCCCCCCCCCACGGCCATGTTTTTCGACTTTATCAAAATTTTACGAACAATTTTTGAAAAGGGTCACCCAAGGAACATTTCTGTGAAATTATTTCAAAATCTGACCGGCGGTTTCAGAGGAGGAGATTTTTAAAGAATTTCTTAGAAAATTCCATTTGGTTGCCATGGCAACCAGAATTTTTAATGGAATCAAATTCTGTGAACAGCTTTTGAAGAGGACCTCCCAAGGAACATTTCTGCCAAGTTCGGTCCAAATTAGCCTAGCGGTTTAGGAGGAGAAGATGTTTAAAGAATTGTTGACACTGCACGAAGCAAAGAGCCCCACCCTCACCACGGCCATGTTTTTTGACGGATCAAAATTTCGCGAACAACCTTTGAAAAGGGTCACCCAAGGAACATTTCTGTGAAATTATTTCAAAATCTGACCAGCGGTTTTAGAGGAAAAGATTTTTAAAAAATTTCTTAGAAAATTCCATTTGGTTGCCATGGCAACCAGAGTTTTACATAGAATCTGATTCTGTGAACAACTTTTAAAGACGACCTCGTAAGGAACATTCGAGCCAAGTTTGGTCCAAATTGGCCCAGCGGTTTAGGAGGAGATGATGTTTAAAGAATTGTTGACACTGCACAACGCAAAGAGCCCCCCCCCCCATCACCACGGCAATGTTTTTCGACGGGTCAAAATTTTGCGAACAGTTTTTGAAAAGGGTCACCCAAGGAACATTTCTGTGAAATTATTTCAAAATCTGACCGGCGGTTTCAGAGGAGGAGATTTTTAAAGAATTTCTTAGAAAATTCCATTTGGTTGCCATGGCAACCAGAGTTTTTGATGGAATCAATTTTGTGTACAATTTTTAAAGAGGGCCTCCCAAGGAACATTCCAGCCAAGTTTGGTCCAAATTGGCTTAGGGGTTTAGGAGGAGAAGATGTTTAAAGAATTGTTGACACCACACGAGTGCAAAGAGCCCCACCCCCACCACGGCCATGTTTTTCTAATTGGTTGCCATGGCAACCAGAGTTTTTGATGCAATCAAATTCTGTGAACAGTTTTTAAAGAGGACCTCCCATATATACACATACCTATGTATTTTCCTGTTTTGGATACTATTTTTTCGAAACCCTGGTGATGATGGGATTTGTCTGTGAAACTGTAGAAAATAGTGTAAGGAAAATAAAATGGTGATTAATATTCTTTCTCTTTTTTCAAAAAAAAAAAAAAGAAAAGGTTTCGAAAGCTTTCTTCCTCAGGACCGTCAAAATAGGAATTGTTTAGTAAGTGCTTGAACAGTGCAAGACAAAAGCATGTGATTTTTTTAAATAAGATAAATAGTATATAGTTCTGTTGTTCATTTCTTTGATTAGAAAGAATAATAAATGATAGTACAATCACAAAAGGAAATAATTATGCCCAAGCAATATGTAATGTGAACAGCTAATTATCATATAACCATTCTTGTTTTCAGTGTAATACAGCCATTACGATTTTTGAAAAATTTGACTTTAGACTTGTTCAGATCAGATTTTGTTACGTCATCAGATCAATATGTGCTATCATTTTTAAAGCATTGTATTCCTACCAGCTGTTTCCAAAAGAGACCAAACACAAGCTTTTCAGTTTCTTCAATTGTGAAATTGGTTTAAGATATATCTTTACTCATTTTCATTCAGTATTTTTACCGATTTCATCTTTATTTTATGAAACTATAACTATTCTTGTAACTTCATGCCAAATGTTGACCCTGACGGTTCCAAGGTTACACAGATTACGACGGATAGAAAATGCATTTGATTCTCCGGAGGCTATCAAAGACATCACTAATGTAGTTTTCGGTTTTATTGATTGTTTTGTCTTTGAAACTGTAGAAAAAAAATTGTTGGAAAAGAAGCAAATGCTAGGTTACAAACATTTCGTGTTTTCCAGATATTTTAAAGGGAGAAATTTCCCCATCTTTAGGTAAATGGCAGGGTGACGATAAGCTGCTTGAAAACGGTAACAAATATCTCACAGTCAAGATCAAATTTTCAGTTTTTTGCAGTCTGATCTTGATCCTAATAGCCAACAACAGTAATTGGTCTAATGCTCGGCATTTCTTACCATCTAGCAAACACTTTTGTGCTTTAAAGACCCTAAGGAGGAGTTCCTTTTCAAAGTATACATCTCTATTGAGAAAATGTTGATGGCTATCATTTTTCCTTTTCCCACAATGGGCTCTACTTCTTTTTTCATAACAGAGGCCACATCTATTTTGCCATCTGCAAATTCTTCCAATTTGAAAAAGTATAAAATGTTATCGTTTGGTAATTGAGTTAAAGATTGAACACCATTTTTAGTACTTCCACCTTTTTTTTCTCGACTATTTCCATTCATTACCTTTTAGGGAGAATTCTCTTTAGCTCAGTGGTTAAGGTGTTGGTCTTTTGAATCTCAAAAAATGAGGATCTTTTACGCACGTGTTCGAATCCCGCTAGGTGCGGTTTCAGCTATGCAATTGTTGCGAACTTTCATGTTCGTAAGAGATGTCAATGAAACGTAGCCAGAAATATGGTGTCAGTGGAACTTACACCAGTAGCTGCTTCTCCAGGTGTCCCATGAAGGTATTGGCGTATGATGGAGACATTTTTGTGCCCATCGCTGTGCCTTGTATTTGGAGATAATGTTTTTTGTTAAATTCAAAATTGTTGCATGTCAACACAAGCATTAGGAGCTCAACAAGTACTTCTGTGGGAGGGTCTGTAGATTCTGTTATCCCAGACGTCTTTGCAGGCTGCAATTCGGTCTTCATTGGGAATATTGGTGTATAGAGACGTCACATCAAGCAACACCAATACGGCGTTGTTTGGGATCGGACTCGACTCTACTTTTTTTTAAGGTTATTTATCATGTCTTGTACATATAATGGTAACCTTGCTACAAAAGGTCTGAGATGGTAATCCACGACTTCTGAAATCCGTTCAGTTGGATGACCGTTGGCGGATACAATGGGACGGCCTGGATTGCCGGTCTTGTGTATTTTTGGCAGGATAGAGAACCTTCCTGCTTTTGGGTGTGGTTCAGAGAGCTATTCAAAATTTTCTATACTTATGTATCCAGAGCTGAGCAATTGATTCAGAGTTTCACTGACTTTGGTTTAGAATTCTAATGTAGGACCTTAGTCAAGTAGTTTGTAGAATTGCAAATAGTTGGCGTTCCGCTTCGTAGATGTAATGTTCTTTATCCAAAACCATGACTGCAGACCCTTTGTCGGTGGGTTTTATGATGATATCCGTATTGTTTTTCAGGGTTCTAAGAGTTTTTCTTGTTTAGTTAGATTTTTTCCGAGATCTGGTGTGTGGGATTTAGGATGCAATATCAGACTCGACGTTATGAATGAACGTCTCTAAAGCTAGAGATTGTTTGGGTGGCTCCCATGTGCTTTTGTTTTTGAATTTTGGGTATTTTGCATCCTCAGACTGGAAATGAACTTTGCTTTTCTGGGGACTAAACTTAACAGTTGGCTGTATGTCGGTTCGTTTTTTGATTTGTCCAGTGGTGTCAAGCTGTTGTCGTAGATACATGTAGGTTCGGCTTTTAAAAAGTGGGACTTTAATCTAAGTCGTCTGCTGAATGCTTTGTTGTCTAGTATTAAACCTATCTTACATCGATTGAGAAACAATTTCATACAGCTTATAAATACTAATCTCTCTTGATTCTGCTTCCTGGGAACTACAACAGTACTCACCCCAAATATGTGGGCCAACGAACAATCCCAAAGTTGACACCCGCTCCTTCGTATCGACAACGGGACCTTATGGTTACGAGGCTGACGATAATAATGATAATATAAAGTAAAAAGAAATAGCATGGCTGAGGATCGAACCCTGATCACCCCTTTATTATTACAAATATTATCATTTTATTATTATCCATTTTACTATCTTTTTTCTATGCTTTCAAATTTCTGAATACTTCATACATGTTTAGAATATCATAAAGCAATGTTGTCTTAACCACGGTCGAAATGTGGTGTTTAAGGACAGAACTTTAAGCCTTTCGAGAGTAAAGATATTTCATTCTCTGACAATGGGCACTCTGTGTGTGTGTGTGTGTGTGTGTGTGTGCGTGTGCGTGTGTTATATTGTAAATTCCAGCGCTTTCCGTAGTGGGTAAGACGGCTAATCTGAGACTGTTTTTGCTTCTGGTGGGATGTTCATTGGTTCGATCCCCAGCCATGCCATTTTTTTACTTTATTATTATTATTATTAATTCTATTATTGTTATTACTATCATTATTATTATTATTAATTTATTTTTTTAAATTCTTTCCAGTTTCTAAATACTTCATACATGTTTCAAATATCATAAAGCTATGTGAGAAAAAAAATTGAAAGAAAGGAAAAAAAAAAAAGAAAGAAGAAGAAGAAGAATCTGCGTACTTGATAAAATATTATGATACAATTTGAAAAAAAAAATTGAAAGAAAAAAAAAAAGATGTCATACTTGTATTAAGCATATCATAAAACAATATGAGAAAAAAATGAAGAAGGAAAGAAAAAAGGAAGAAAGAAGAAGATGCAGAAGATGATAAACAAGAAGAAGAAAAAGAAAAACTCTTCATACTTGTATGAAGTATATCATAAAACAATGTGAGAAAAATATTTGAAAGAAAGAAAGAGAGAAATAAAAAAAACAGAAGAAAGACACAAGGCCATGACACAAGCTGGCTGGCCTTTGGCCAGTGGCGCAAAATATTCAATCATTACCTGAGTAAGATAATCAAGGGATTAATGGCTAATGGATGTAATAAACACAACAACAATGTTATCTCTAAAACGATTCTTTATTCAAGCTGCATTATAAAGATATGGTAATGGATGTCAAAATATGAAAGGTAACTCTAGCATCATAAAACTTGTCATAGTTCCAAGAACTCTTAAACCCTTCAACAGTTGTTTTCATTTAACTAGTATTGTCTTATTTGATAGGTCACTCACTTGAAATGAAGCTACAAAAAAGTACATGTATGTGAAGTAAGCTTATAAAGACAGCCAAGTTACATGCTGCATGTATTATCTTGTCTGGGCAACTAAGAACTCAATTACTTGAGTTCATTGCTACTCTATGATTTAAGTTTGTAGTTGAACTCAAAAATAATCGAAGTACAGCAAAGGAGAGGGAAGAATAATAGTTTAGAAAAGACAAAAAGGCCTACCATCACAGCCTACATAAACGTTTGATTAAATCATTTCTTCGAAGATCGGCAAATTTAGTAACTTTTCTAAAGTACCAGTAGATCTGTTTTGGAACTAAAAGTGATGTTCAGTGGTAAATAGAAAAAGAAAATTCAGTGTTTTAGTCTGAAACATAGGCAAAATAGGAATAGTTTACCAAATAACTGACGCTACCGTTGCTTACGATCCTGAATTCAGAATATGCAAACATTGTAGTGAAAATGTTTTCTATGTTCTTTTGGTACAAGGGGTGTTTTCATGTGTAACGTGCAACCGCCTGGTCACCCACCTAGGCACTAACCATAACACACACTGCTTACGGAAAGAAATACATCAAACCACATCGCATGATGATAGCTCAACAGCGAGGCAGGTTTGAAGTGCTTATATATCTAACCTCTCTCTGTTACACGTGTAATGAATTCGTTGGAAGAGGATTATACACCACTTTCAATGGTATATCACAACAATAAAAAAACTCACTTATTGTTGCCTTTCTTGGTTTCACCAGCACCAGACTTGGCCTCCGGAGTGCTTTTCCCAAGAACAATTCTTGTAAGGAGATTTATCTAAATACATAGCATTATGTGACTTATAAAGCAAAATATAAACACAACACTCACACATTTGTCTAACATTTGAGCCTTGCTCCCATATTAGTATACTGGCCTTTAATCACAAACATAGAACCATTCTTACCAAACAACAAAATTTTAGACGAGTCCAAATTGAAAGTATTTACAGAAAACAAAATAGATGTGGCTGCAAAATTGAAATTTGTTTTGGGAAGGGTAGGAAATATTGTAGGAATAGGAGAAAATGCTGGTTACCAGCATTTTCTACTATTCCCACCATGTTTTCAAAAGGCTTCTTTCTCTGAGTCGTTAAAAGTCGGAATTGTGTGGTAGTGTTTACCCTTTGGACAGTAGTCACAACTTTTTACTACTTTTTCCAGCCAGTCTAGACCATGATCAAACTGACTTAACTCTTAACCAGACAACAAATTTTTAGACTGGTCCAAATTCAAAGCGTTTACAGACGACAAAAATGTTCACTCAAAAATATAAATTTGTTTCGGGAAGCGTAGAAAAAAATTGTGGGAAAAGGAGAAAATGCTGGTTATCAGCATTTTCTCCTGTTCCCTCAATTTTTTCAACAGGTTTTTCCCTCGGGGTCGTTAAGTCATGACTCTGTGGTAATGGGTTAACACTTTTCACACAATCCTTAGTTTTAACAACCCCTGGAAAGAAGCATTTTTTGGAAACATTGTTCGAAAAAGAGAAAATGCTGGTTTCGAACAATGTTTTCTACCCTATCAAAGACAAAAATCATCATTTGAGCAACATTTAAATTGTCATCTGCATAGAGTGGTAAGTCTACAATTTTGTCATGTAGTAAGAGTTTACTCTTTTGCTACCGATTAAAATTATTCAGTCACATTTATTTTGTTGTCTGCAAATGCTTTCAATTTGGTAAGAGTTAATATAATTATCAGACAGTGCTGTACCATGATCACACTTTACTCTCTGCAACTGCTCTCCTAAGTTCCGCCTGCAATCCCATGCTCTGCGTGCAATCCCAAGCTCTGTCTGCAATCCCAAGTTCCTTTCTGCTTAGCACTCTAAGGCTAGAGAAGATCCTATGTAGTGATAAAATCAAATACCGTACCCTTTCATACAATACTGACTCACATTTACCATACTCACTTCAATCAAGTCTATCCGACTTAATTCTTTACCACAGAATCCCAAGTTTTAACTACCCTGAGGAACTTGCCTCTTTAAAAACCTTATGGGAAAAGGAGAAAATGCTGGTAACCAGCGTTTTCTCCTTTTCCCACAATGTTTTCAAAAGCCTTCTGTGTCAGGGTCATTAAAACTTGGGGTCGTGTGGTAAAGGTTAAAACAATTGAAGATTATAAGAATCAGAGGACATATTCACCAACCATTCCTAAAAACAGTTTTAGTCTTTATATGTGTGATTTTCTTAATTTGAAAGGAACACAATTTCTTATTGGCTAAACAATTTGGTTTAGCTAATCAGAAGTTGTGTTACTTTCAAATTTAGAAAATCGTTGAGAATAAGAATAAGAATGTTCTGAAGAATGGTTGGTAAATACTGACCTTGATTAAAGATCCAAACTCCTTTACCATCACGCCATGGAGGACCCTAATTTTTTCTGGATGAGCCTCAATTCACTGGGTAACTACATGTACTGTACTGAAATTGCCGAGCCCCAGTAGCTCAGTTGGTAGCGTGTAGGACTTGAGAACAGGGGTCCCTAGTTTGATCCCTGGCTCAGCTAAATTCTTTCCAAGGATTGATGATTAACATTGGGACAGGATTCATTCCTCTCTCACCAGTTACAATTGTTTTGATAATAGTTTTGTGGGGAAGCAGCCAGTGGCCTTGAAAGAATATTGTGTGGAGTCCTGGTAAAAGAAATTTCAGGAAAGCATAGATAGGTGCACTGGCTGCCGCACTATAACTGAAACAATGTTGAAAAACAGGTTTTAACACCACACAATCATCTAATGAAATGATGATGTTATGAAATATCATGAAAATGAGGGTAAAATTATGAAAGCTAAACAATTATGGAAACAGCAGTATGTTAATAAAGGATACAAGAAAAAACAGTAACATGTACATTTTTTTTTTTTCCTTTTTTTGTTTATTTGCTTGTTTGTCTTGACTTTTCTGTCACTTTCAACAATTTTTTTTAGCCAAAACACGGCTACAGCTCACTTCTTTACGGCTAGCCAAGTTTTGTCAATGACAGCATAGGACTCAATGGTACCTTCTGCGAAATATCTAGCAGTTTACAAAAAACACCTTAGTTTAACCCTTTACCTAACAAATCCGACTTTTAATGACCCTGAGAAAGAAGGTTTTTGAAAACATTGTGGGAAAAGAAAAAAAATGCTAATAAACATCATTTTCTCCTATTTCCACAATGTTTTCTACCCTATCTAATACAACTTCCATCTCTTGAATGACATTTAAATTGTTATCTGCAAATGTTTTTATTTCGACAAGTCTATATTTTACTTGTGTGGTATAGGGTTAAAGACCCCTAGGAAAGTGCAGTTTAAAAACATTATGGTAAAAGGAGTAAATGCTGGATTTTCTCTGCACTTTTTCTGTTTCCCAAAATGTTTTGGACATTTTTTCCAAACCTTGATCATTCAAGCCATACTCATTTTGTCATCTTCAAACAGTATCTATTTGGACAAGTCTCAAATTTTGTTCCTTTGGTAAGAGTTTAACTCTTTATCAAACAACAAAATTTTAGACGTCCAAATTTAAAGCATTTGCAGACGACAAATTAAAGGTAGCTCAAATGACAAAATATGTCATTGATGTGGTAGAAAACATTGTGGGAAAAAGAGAAAATGCTGGTTACCAGCATTTTCTCTTTTTCCCACAATGTTTTCAAAAGGCTTCTTTCTCAGGGTCATTACAACTCAGGATTAACAGGGTTAAAAAGTACTGCTACAAATTTTGCTCTAACTTGGCATAAGAGATGTTTTCAAGGGGTCTTATGTGTCACATGTGTCATAATTATTATGTAGCTGTCTACAAACTAAATACAAGAGTAAAGCTATTACAAGTTTGGTCATGTGATTCTTTACAGACTCAAAATATAATTGCGAAAAAGCTACAGATTACATTATAAACGAAAACCAGAAATTCACAGAGCGAAATGAAAAAATACAAAGGTTAGCGTCAATCCAGATACAAAATTCTTAATGTACAAGCACAATTGATTCAAACTTTACACCGTTGTTGAGTTACGAAATATAAGTACTTACAGTGCAACCTCGATAGTTTAGTTACATTAATATCCAAAGACTAATTTCAAATTATCCATGAGCCTTTGGGGATTATGAAATAAAGCGGTTGAATGGTTCAATAAAATCTCATGAAATTTCATTGTGTGTTTAACCCCTTCAACACACAATACCATAATTTAACAACCCTAGGAAAGAGGACTTTCGAAAACATTCAAGGAAAGGATAAAATGCTGGTAACCAAGATTTTTTCCTTCTTTAAAAATGTTTCTCACTTCTTTTTGGAAGGGTAGAAAACATTGAGGGAAAAGGAGAAAATGCTGATTACAAGCATTTTCTCATGTTTCAAAAGGCTTCTTTCTTAGGCTGATCAAAACTCATCATGTGGTAGAGACTTAATTTGTTGTCTGCTAGTTAAATGATACTCTGCATGAGGCTACAGTACTGACATTTATTAAAGAGTTTACCGATACATTCAAATTATTCCATAGTAGAATACTCGAGGTTCCACTGTAAGTTTGTCCTCTTTTACTTTAGAGGACCTGTCCTCTTTTCAGAGGACTTGTAATACTTCATAATAATCTATTTACACGAAAAGAGGACTAAGTAAAGACCATGCATACATATCATCATACAGTACAAATTATCTATATCATGTTGTAAACCCCACCCCCACCCCCATCCTACTTTTTTGAAAGGAATATTTCATGTTTTTGTAAATCCTAAGAATTAAGAATTATTTTCACGAGCAGAGACCAACTTGCGGTGCTTATCATTTTCACTTTTATTAATGACAAATGACTAAATGGTGTTTACTGCTGCTTTCAACATCATTTCAGTCATATCACGGCAACTGCTCACTTATTCATGTACATCCTGGGTTTCACCAGTACTACGCAAGGGCTCTAACATATCTTGCCCAAGAACACTCCCATGAAAAAAGCCCGGCGCATCCAGTGAGGCTTGAAGTTACGAGCCCTTTACACTTTACTTCCTAGCCAACCAAGATCCTGATGAAAGAAAACAGTGTTCATTACAAGCCAGGATGTTATTTTATGAACTGCCTGGGGTCAGCTGATTTACGGTATATACTAGAATAAATATATTTGTCATGGTGGTGATAAGGCCCTACCAAACCTGAGAAACATGACTGGATCCAGGCAGGCAGTGTGCTATAAATCAGAGGTTTTTTTGTTGTTCTGCTTTAAACTTGCTGTCATGAATTTGAAAGCAGGACTTTTTACAACACTTACAAAAATCTAAAACTCTCTGTAGGCTAACCTCAAATTTACATGTAGATGGAGGCCCGTTTAAAAATGAAAACTCCATACCAGACAACAAAATTTTAGACCATGCTTACTTGAAGGCATTAAAAGACTACAAATCAAATGTATCTCAATGATGCAAATGGTCTTTAAATGGGCAGAAAACATTGTGGTAACAGGTAAAAATGTTGTTTACCTGCATGTCCTCCTTTTCAACAGTCCTTATCTCGAACACATTCAAAATCATGACTTTTCTGGTAAAGGGTTTACCCTTTAACACACAATCCCAAATTTCAACAAAGACGGCTTTGCAAACAATTCTCACAATGTATTCCACCCTATCAAAGACAAACACTATCAATTGAACAACAACTAAATTGTTTTTGAAATGCTTCCAGTTTGGAAATGTCCAACATTTTGTCATGTGGTAAAAGCTTAAAGGTTATGCAACTCTGTTCAGCAATTGTTAGTATCTATGCTAGAAAGGCCTATGGCACACTTTCAGTATTAGCATCTATGTGAATCTCTAAAAAATGTTTTTTAGAGATGCCAAACCTGAAAGGTTGGGTTTGCCCGATCGATTCATTAGATGAAGTTGATCGAGAGAGGATTTAAACTAGAAACAAAACGGAAGTATGCGAAGCAAACCTTTACCGAGATTCCTAAAATAGATTTTAAACTCATTACCTCCCCTTGAAATAATTTTATAGCAAATTACAACAAAATTTTAGACATACCGAAATAGAAAGAAATTCGTAGGGGACAAATTCAATCTGACTCACATGATTAGATGTCTTGAAAGAGTATGAAACATTGTGGCAAAAGGAGAAAATGCAGTTAACCAGCATTTTCTCCTTTTCTCATAAAGTTATCCACCCTTTCAAATATCAATGGGTAATATGACGCCCGCCTACAATTTTGTTGTCTGGTAAGGGTTTAAAACTGGTTCTTTTAGTATATGTCCTGCAACAAGCGAAAAGGGGCATCTGGACATTTGCGTAAAGTGTCATCTCGGATCAGCCTGCGCAGTCCGCGCAGGCTAATCCAAAATGACACTTTCCGTTTTTATGTAATTTTCTGTTTTGCGCAAGTCTACTGTATCACAAAATCTAATGTAGTCATAAAGTGCCGTCCGAATGCCCCTTTTCGCGTGTTCCAAGCCATATAGTAAATTACCTTTCTTTTTTGTATATAGACTGGATTTCTGGTCATTTCCTACTTTGTAGGATTTGTATGTTCTAGTTTTTACTTTTTGAAGAAACTAATTTCAAAGCATGCAAACGAAGTGATAGGCATAAAGTATGATGAGAAAAACTTTTTCCTTACCTATACTGTATTACAATACTCAAACAATAAGACTGTTTTATCAATAATAGTAACAGAATAGAAACGAATCCTTGCAGTGCTCAAAACAAAATGCTGAAATTCAACTCATGAGCTATTTTTACCCTATGGAATAATACAATGAATCAGAACACTTGCAATTGATCTTTACAAAGTATAGACTATTAGCTACAAAGAGAGAGAGAGAGATACGCTTAGAGATAGAATTCTCTTTCAGATTAATAGTAATACGCTTAGCGATAGAATTCTCTTTCAGATTAATAGTTCATACAATACTTAAAGCGTTTACAAAGTTGCAGTACAAACCATGGCTACACATTTTTGAAATACAATCATGGATTTATATACAGTTCAAAAGATTAAAGCATTTAACAAGAAAAGTTTGAAGATCTATAATTCCATTTGTTCCATTCTAAATATAACCATCTACTTACACCCAAACATGTCCATATAGTCACCTTAACCCTTTACCCTATAACCTTAGAGGAAGGGGCTTTTGAAAATTTTGTTGAAATAGGAGAAAGGGCTAGTAAGAAGCATTTTCTCCATTTCTTAACAGTGTTATCTACCCTTACTGGACAAATCACATGAATCACATGATATCATATTTTTTATTATCATCTTCTCTGGAACAACTTTAAACTTGGACTTGTCTATTATTCTCTTGTGGTAAAGAGTTAAGGGTTATACTATATGAAATTATGCACTAAACATCCGTCAACGACCATAACGTTATAAGATGCTGTCAACAGAGTCATTGTGACATACATGTTTGCTGTGTAAATCAAAACAACTCGAAAAATATAAAATATCACAGATCTTGTAAACATTTTTGCAAAAACCCTCTTTGTCCTCTATGGTGTGTTCAAATGTTCTTTGTTACTTTGGCGGCATTTTAATCTTCCTATTTACACTTGATACTTCAGGTAATCTAAGCCTGTTTCTTTACAAGATCTAGCTACTGTTCAACCTTTCATTTCCTTAATTTATCTTGGCTGGTGATTTCCACACATAGTACAATAAACCTGTTATTACAATTATATTCGTCCATTTCCATCATCTTGCCTTTCATGAGGGAACTACCATATCCGACAGCAAACTTTGATTGTGTGGCCCAGCCTCGACATGACTTTTTATCCATCATATTGCCTTTCATATCAGATCCGTGCCACACTACTTTCATTGGCCTGAAAGAAGAAATCAAGACATTTTCATATATATTCAAACTGACTAAAGTAGATCTATATAATGATCTACAGCTAGATCCAATGATGGCCTCATTCGTATTAAGTTCTTTGGGCAAATCTCGATTTCCAACAATAACACTACTGCTCAGCAAATCATGAGGCCGCACATTTACCATTGTCTACATGTTCTGATATGGTATAAAAATATGGCAGGATTACAGTATATTAAGGTCTACAGCCCCTAACTCATTGGTAAACATCAACGTTTTCGTAAAGGCTATTCGGCCGATCTCGGCAATTTCCGTCTTTTAACATGAGCGTAGACTCACTAACCCATCAGTAAATATTGTGTAACATCTACGTTTTCGTAAAGGCTATTCGATCAATCTTGGCAGCTTCTGTCTTTTAATATAAGAGTTAGGGGCCGTAGACCTTAAATTTCATTAGTGTAATACTCATTCTTTACTTTCAAATTTTCTGTGGGCCCTTGTTTGCCTTCATGAACATGAAAGCAGGAGTTCAATTGGCTGACAGAAAGGTCAAATAAAGGTGAACCCTTTAATAAGTTGTCCTAAAGACCCAAACCTGAAGATGAGCTGATTCTTCTCAAATAAAGAGACTGTTAACCCCTAAGTGCCAAAATATACGAGCCATACTCTGGCAAAAAGAGGGTTTACTGCATTTCCATGGTGCATGATACCAGTCAAGTCATCACATTATTAGGGATCCATAAAATCCATTTTGTCTAACAATCCACTCAAAGAGGAGCAACACTGGTTCTTTCACATGCACATATGCTAACCACGTAGAAGACCAGTCCTTAACAAAGAGATATTTCGAATATAATTACTTACCATTTTGGAGATTCTTTCACATTTTCCCCACTGAAGGAATAAATTGCAGTGCGGCCATTGAACTGTCCACCCCCTCCATTTAGTAGTTCATTCCATGAATTAAAAAGAACATCATCCTAGTCAGAAAAGAGTTAGTATAAATTTGCAGCACAATTAATAACCACGTAATTAAGAAATAGTTTTCTTTCTATTGTGCTTGGTCTTTCAATAAACCAAGGTTGTGAGTTATGAGGCACAATAAATAAACCACAGGGGCAATATCACCCTTGTGGTTTATTCATTGCACATCATTACTCACAACTTAGGTTTACCGAACGACCAAACATAAGAGAAAGAAAAATTCAAGGATTTACCGATATTTACTGATTTTGATAAATATTGACAATGATGGAACTACTTCAAATATTACCAGTTAACATGTGTTAAGTGTATTTGATGTTGAAGATTAACATCAAAATTGGCCTGTGTTAAATTTGAAATGGGATTGTGAGTTAAGTTCACAAATTTCATGTGGATGAAATGGTAAAGTTTATTTCTTGTATGGTAGAAAAAGAGGATATTTGTTTTTTACGGTGAAAGATCAAAATTGATTTCATCGAGTGAACATCATCGGTAATATTTTCACGAGTGGCACAGTCACAAGTGAAAAATATTACCGATGATGTTCACGAGATGAAAGACATTTCGATCTTTCACCAAATAAAAAAAATATTCTATTTATTTCATGCTTTTAACCTTTTCGGGGGGAATTTACATCAAAATCCAGTACAGTTTATTTCAGTTTTTCCCCGTTGCGTACCCCCTCCGCATAGCAACGCATTACAATATTACGTCAAGCGCAAGAAATGTAGGGTAATTGACGTCATATTTCCATCTGGTTGAGAGGCACGTGCATTTTACCCGTTTTCGCCTTCAATTGAAGAGTTAGAATATAAAAATTGGTATTTTTCACTGGTCGTAACCATGAAATATCGAAAAATATTTCACCATTATTTCTCGATAACCTACCAGAAAGCATGAAATAAAACGTAGTATTCAGCCATATCACAGCTAAAGCCGACCTTTTCATGTCCTTTCTACACTGCATCATGATTAGGATAGGGCTCTGCAGTGTCTTGCCAAAGAAAACTCCCACATGACAAATGCCTTTACTGAGAACTCCTTACTGCTAACCCTGAACTCTTTCCCAAACGACAATATTTCAGACGGGTCTAATTTGAAAGCACTTGCAGATGACAAAATTTATAAGGCACAAATGATAAAATTTGAATCAGATAGTCTAGAAAACATTATGGGAAAAGGAGAAAATGCTGGCTACCAGCATTTTCTCCTTTTTTGACAATGTTTTCAAAAGGCCTACTTCTCAGAGTCGTTAAAACTCGGGATTGAGTGGTAAAGGGTTAAAGCTCCTTTCACAACTTTACCTGCCTTTCTGGCTAGTGTAGATCAAGATCAGACTGCAGAACTTGTGCTTTCTGATCTTTGATATACACTGTCTGCTTTGCTACAACATCCTGGACTAGACCAATCTTGATAATTGCAAGACTGTTACTATTTGGGTCTCATTCATTTCTAAACTGAAAATGTGAGTTTATTCCATGCTTTAACCCTTTACCACACAATCCAGAATTTTAATGACCTTGAGGAAGAAACCTTTTGAAAACATTGAGGGGAAAAAGGAGAAAATGCTGATAAACAGCATTTTCTCCTTTTATACATTTTTTTCTACCCTATCAAAGACAGAAGTCATCATTTTAGCAATTAATGTATTTCAATTGTCATTTGCAAGTCTTTTAAATTTGGACCAGTCTAGAATTTTGTCTTTTGATAAAGGGTTAAGGACTAACAACCATTTGGAAGTGGGAGACAGAGAATATCAACAGAAACAATGTCACACCTTTGCGTTCACAATTGGAACGTTTCTGTCAATGGGATAGTATACGAGAGAATCCAGATTTTGGTCCGATGACGACAGGAAAGCACGGAACGTTCCTTTCATACCACTGCTTCTTGCTTCCCTGTGACAAAGGCTGTCTGCACCTCTTATACCTCTCATTCTACCATTGTGTGGACGGTTCAGTGCAACCAGGTGTAACTGTAATCAGAAGAGAAAGATCTATTAGGTGGTAGATAGATAGAATTTTGACCATACAATCCCGAATTTTAACGACCCTGAGAGAAGGCTTTTGAAAATATTTTGTGAAAAGATGAAAATGCTAGTAACCTTCAATAGATACCAGATAAAAAGATAGATGTTTGACCTTTTACCATATACTCCTGAGTTTATAAGATCCCGAGTGAAAAAGCTTTTGAAAAACATTGTGACCCATTTTGACTGGGACTATATGGCTTGCATCACGCGAAAAGTGGCATTCGGACATTTGTGTAAAGTGTCATCTCGGATCAGCCTGCGCAGACTGCGCTGCGCAGGCTGATCTGAGACGGCACTTTATGATTACATTAGATTTTGTTCTTCAGTAGACTTGCGCAACACAGAAAATTACACAAAAACGGAAAGTGTCGTTTCAGATTAGCCTGCGCAGACTGCGCAGGCTGATCCGAGACGACAATTTACGCACATGTCCGAATGCCCCTTTTCGCTTGTTGCAGGCCATATAAAGACAAACAATCTTACGAAATTTCATGAGCACTGGACTAAATATGTAGCCTCTGTAGTACACAGAGGATATCCTTAGGCTTGTCCTAGCAATTTTTTCTTGAAAGGAGATGGTGCATTGTTAGGCTTGTCAAAGATACTAGCTAGACAAACATCCATAAACATACGGCTTATCTCTGAAGTGAAAACAATTGTTTCTCTGATGTAACCATTTTACTTACTTTTTGACAAAAGATAACCCGTTTGAACTTGGTCGATCATTAAGACAAAAATCCTGATCAAGTTTCATGAGCAATTGACATATCTTTTGCCTTTAACTTGTATGTAGAGTTTTATTTATAACTGACCTATGTCTTGACTGAAGATGACCAAGTCTCATAGCCATTTGAGATATGATCCAGACAAGCATTCTGACCAAGTTTCATGGCTGACTGATTGCATGTTGTTTTACGCTGCTTTCAATAATATTTCAGTCACATCACGGCAACAGCTCACATATTTCAAATATTACCTGTATTTCACCAGTACTAGGCTAGGGCTCTGAAGGGTCTTACCCAAGGGTACGTCCACGAAAAACCCTGTGGATCCAGTGCGGCTCAAACCCAGGGCCTCCTAGTCAAGAGACCTAGACTTTACCATGGAGCCATGCAGGATGCCAAACTTTCATGAGTACTCGACTAAAAATGTGGTTCTTAACCCTTTATCACACAATCCCAACTTCTAACAACCCTGACAGAAAAAGTTTTTAAAAACATTAAAGGAAAGAGATAACCATTACAACTGGTAGCCAGCATTTTCTCCTTTTCCCACTATGTTTTCCATCCTTTCCGATACAAATCCCATCACTGGCATCATTTAAGCAACATCTGTTTTGTTGTCTGCAAATGCTTTGAATTTGGACTAGTCTAAAATATTGTTGTTTGGTGAAGAGTTAAACACTGGACTGAAAATGTGACCTTTATGGCTCAAAAGTGCACAAAGGCTTTACTAAAATTTGACCTTGCAACCTACTTTCGAAAACACTGTGACCCAAATTCAAACTCAACCCAAATGCCATCAAGACAAACACCAAACCAACATTCATGAGAACTGGGCTGAAAATGTGGCCTCTACAGCGCACACAAGGTAAAAGTTGATGACTGACGGTTTTTAAACAGATGACACAAAACGGACACTTGACACATAAAGATCACAAAATCTCACCTTGGGGAGTTGGAGTATCAACTATTCACCAGGCCAGTTTAGAAGGCAGAGCATTCCTGATATATTTGGTCCCAACTACACCCAACAATAATAGATGACCTTTCACAAAAATTGGCATGATTTAAAAATTTTATATAGGCCCTAGATACTTTTCAATATACAATGTAGTACATAAGAGTAATTATGAAATAAATATCAAGGAAAAGCCTCCAAATTGCTAACAAAAAAAAATCCTAAAAAATACTGACATACTGCAACTACTTACTCTTGGTCCACTTCGAAGTTTAGCCTCATCTGCAACATTACTGATTGGTGGAGCTGTAGAAGGCTGAAAAAATAAAACAGACCTAAATGAGGCGATGAAACATGAAAAATATTCTTTTTATATGCTGGTTCATCTTTTCATTTCTCTTTAGCTCCAATTAAACAGAATTAAAGATTACATAATTATGAATCAGCCCCACTCTGGCAAAAGCGGATTATATGAATCTCCATTGTACCAAGCAAGTCAGCACATAATTCTTGATCCATAACACTAATTCTTCTCTGACAACCGATAAAAACATGACGTAGACTTGTCCTTGGACACAGATGAAATTAAAAAATAGCAAAAAAATTAAAATCAGGTCAGCCTGCGCAGACTACCTAGATAGATAATTTTTGCAAATATATCAAACCCCTTTTTCACAGCACATGGATAAAATGTTTACGCTGCTCTAGAACACAGGTATTGAATTTAGTAAGTAACAGGGGAGTTATAATGAGCCATGGAAGGCAGATAATCTACTTTACTTCTCACCCTTGGCTGAACCTATCCATCACAATTTGTAAATATTGTGATAAGTAACCATCTAAATTTAAGTGATTATTGCCACATGAATTACAAAACCCATATACAGTCAAACGCCACATGACATGACTATTTTACAAATCACATCCTTAAAAATCCCATTAAACTGAAAATCTATATGACCATTTTGTAAATCACATCCTTAAATTTCACTATAAACTGATAATCTACATAACCACTTTGAAGACCAAATCATTAAATTTCCCTTTGAACTGAAAATCTACATGACCATATTGCAAACCACATTCTTAAATTTCCCTTAAAAAGAAAAATCTACATGACCATTTTGCAAACCATATCATTAAATTTCCTTTTGCACTGAAAATCTACATGACCATTTTGCAAACTACATCCTTCAAAATTTCCCTTTAAACTGAGAATCAACATGACCATTGTGCACACCACATCTTTGAATTTCCCTATAAACTGAAAATCTATAGACCATTTTTCAAACCACATACTGAAACTTCCCCACATACTGAAACTTCCCTTTGAACTGAAACTCTTCATGACCATTTTGCAAAACACATCCTTAAATTTGTCCTTTAAACTGAGAATCTACATGACCATTTTGCAAACCACATACTGAAATTTCCCTTTGAATTGAAACTCTTCATGACCATTTTGCAAACCACATCCTTAAATTTCCCTTTGCACTGAAAATCTACATGACCATTTTGCAAATCACATCCTTCGAAATGTCCCTTTAAACTGAAATTCTACATGACCATTTTTCAAACCACATCCTTCAAAATTTCCCTTAAAACTGAAAATCTATATGACCATTTTGCAAACCACATCCTTAAATTTCCTTTTAAACTGAAAATCTACATGACAATTTTGCAAAAACACATCCTTCAAAATTTCCGTTTAAACTGAAAATCTACTTGACCACTTAGCAAAGTTTGTCATTGAGTTTCTCTTTAAACTGAAAATCTATATGACTATTTTGCAAACCACATCCTTAAATTTTCCTTTGAACTGAAACTCTTCATGACAATTCTGCAAACCACATCCTTAAATTTTCCTTTGAACTGAAACTCTTCATGACAATTTTGCAAACTATATCCTTAAATTTGTCCTTTATAATTGAAATTTTGAATGACAACTTTGCAAACCACTTCCTTAAATTTCCCTTTAAACTGAAAACTTACATAAATATCCTGAGTATGGGTTCAAAAATCATTCTTTACTGCATCCTTACTTTAATTCTAGATTTAGAAAGTAACAAAACTTCTGATTTAGTAAACCGTTCTTTTCAGCTAATTAGATACTGTGTTACTTTGAAATTAAGAATATTCTTAACCCTTAGTCTGATCTTGGATCTACACTGTCCAATTAGTAGATATTTAGCAGGTTAAAGGTTAAGATTTACACTAAAGACTGCAATATAGAATGCCTGGGGAATACAGGTTTCTCGTGTGTTGCACTCTCTGCATGCAAGACACTTTTTCTATGCTCTCTTTTCTACATGTTACTGATGTATAATAACTTCAAAATCCAAGGTTTTTGATTTGGGCTGTCACAAGCAACTAAATTCAGAGAAAATTTGGAAAGCTGGAAATACAAAATTTGATTCAATCGGCCTAAGGTGATTTAGAGAATTGTAGTGTATTGCCACTTTTAAGTTATCATCTCCATTGGGAAAGTAGCCTGGCACATACCTGATTCATAAACTAGTTTAAAATATATGTAAAGATATATTTTTAAGCTCGTGTCTCTAGACTTTGACCCTAAATGAAAGAGAGAATAAACTCAATCCTGTAATGTATTGGCAGACAACCTTTCGATATATAGAAAAGCTTTATCCTTAGAAAATAAAGATAAATAGAAATAATAGAGATCCACAAATTAAGCTCACAGTTCTACAAGATGGAAAGAAAATACAAATATCTTATTACATATAACGTTAAAAAGAAAGAACTAGACTCAAGCTAACAGGCTGTAAATCACTGCTCTACATTAAATTTTGTGTTAGTATTTTACACTACTGTTTTCAGTCTACAGTGCCTACAGCATGAACACAACTTTCACAATTCATAAATTACTGTATAATTCTTGCATGATTCTGAATGTGTAAAATGAACTTTCTAAGCTCATAAACACAACTTTAACAGCTCATAAATTACTGTATAATTCTTGCATGATTCTAAATTTTGTCAAATGAACTTGCTATGCTCATAAACACAACTTTAACAGCTCATAAATTACTGTATAATTCTTGCATGATTCTAAATGTATCAAATGAATTTGCTTCTCACGATTTAAAATATCTTTACAAAGCTCAAATAATAAATAGCTTTTACAGATCAACTTTGAGAGTAATTCAGCCTTGTCACAACATGAGAGTATGAACTAAAAATTAGGCAAAAAACGACATAGAACTAACAGAAGATCTAAAACTAATACATGTACAGGGTTAATAATCTCAATCATTTCTTATCGTCAAAGAACCCAAAACAATCTTTTTAATTCTTATTCTTTCTTGTTCTCGATGATTTTGTTAGATTGAACGTGCTAATGATGTCTCAACAGTATTACCATCAAGTGTAAATGTATTAAAAAGAAGACAATTACTATCTCCAGTTCATGCTATGTGTCTTCAGTCAAAAACTATTATACCTTTCCTTACAAAATAATTATACAAGTGATGCTGAAAAAGCAGCAAACAGTAAACCTGACAATGCATAGAATACTTTCATAAAGTACAATGTATATAAACACTATAGTAAATTAAGTAAGCTTTGCATTGAGTTTGTTAAAGTTCTAAAGTCTGAAAAGTATAACAGGAGGTATCAGGAAAACCAGGTATTGGCAAAAAGATACTGAAGACACTATATAGCAAGAATGGCTATTAAAGATATCATTAGAGCCTTAGACGAAAAATCAAGAGAGACCAAAGATAAAAGGCCAAGACATTTCACTGTTGCTTGACTGGAAGTTTGAATACCTATGGAAATCTATTTGAATTAAAATACAAGCACACACTCATTTTAAGATGCTTCTTTACAGGCCAGCTATCTTGACCTCCTAAATGTATATAGCTTTTTACATCTTTGATGAGCTCCAGAAAACATCTTCACAAAGTATCGACCATGTCAGCCTACACGGTCCTAGTTTGAGATCGATATCAAAGGAACAGTCTACCTCTCAATTTGGCCTATTTTTCGCCAAAATGGATCAAAATTATGCAAAAACTTGATAAATATTGCACAAAGCAGATGCACTAAAACTCAGTTTCCCAAAGTGCCACAAATATCTTGACGCAAGCGTTTTCTCTTCAAAGCTTATCTTTTTTTCCTGCATTTCCTTACACATAATAAATATATATCACTACATTCCACCAAGCATTTAAAATAAAAAATATGAGTTTTAAAAAACTTTTTGAAACAAAAATAAATTCTTTGTCAATTTCTTGTTTTCTTTTTATACGTTTTATCAGGCATTTAGTAGATGTGAAAGGCAAGACAAAGTACATAAGGTGCACTGAGAGGATAAAAGCGTGATAGCAGTGAACAAGAACAAGTTTTAAAGTTTCTAAACAAGTGTTTTTCAATTGTTAAAATTATCATCACATTTAAAGAACAGCAAAGAAACTTAAGAACAATCATGTAAACAAGCAGAACAGGACTGATGTTTGACTAACAAAATACAAAATAATATTAAATTCAAAAACAGCGTTCATACTATTTTGTATGCGAGACAAAAACAATTCATAAATGTTGCAATTTGTAAATTCAGTGTGTACATTTTGTACAACTAATGAATAAAAATGTTTTATTATTCAAAGATCTTTTTTATTTAGAACAATTCTTTTTATGTGTTGGTATCAAATTTATATAGATTATTTTTTTCCCTTAAATAAAATCTTTCAATTGCAACATGAAAACAATTATTTGGAACACCAATATTTGACAAATACTTTAAGCAGAGGTTTATCCAAGGTACCATCTGTTGAATGGAAAATAATTTTGCCATAGAGTGAAATCCAATAAAAACCCCTCTGCTTTTCACAAAGATGTAGGTGTGGATAAAAAGCAAAAAAAAAAAGCACCTGGCAGTAAAGCTGAACACCTCTAAAGAAACTGCTAAAAACATATGTTTACACTTTGTGTATGTACATGTATATCCATTAAATTTAATGTGCTCAGGCACAAAAAAACATCAGTTGATGAAAATTTCTGGAAGAAAAAGCTAGGTGAAAAAACAGCTAGAATATACCGGTAGTCTAAATAATTAAAAAGTCCTGAATTTACTTTTTCTCCTTTTAAGAATACATGAAAAGACAGAAAATTCTTTAACAAAATGGTCATGCTGGCCTTGAAGAACTCACCTGAAATTTCAGCATCATATACATTATAGTTGATGAACTCTTCTCAAACTTACCCTATGTAAATTGTAAAACATGTTAACCCATCGTGGACAGGGCAATCCTTAATGCCCCACAGGTAAGACAGTGTATATAAAGTACTACTTTTAGATGAGAAGATCTACCAAAAGTTTTTATTTTTATAAAAAATGGCCCCTTGAAAGATGTGAAGATATTTAACCAATGATACACATTGGGTGCCAGATCATGGCCAAACCTGTGAGAGCTACTTATGAGCAATTCAGTTCAGGAGGCTAACAACATAGTTATTTCCTTGTAGCGCCCTGAAGCATCAACCATGCAGTAATTGTGTGGCAATAGCCTTAAGCACTTGAAAAGAAGCCTCTGCAAAGGGGTATTAACATATAAAACAACAGGACCAGGATGGCCAAGAATCGCTCCACTGCTTAATACCCGTAACTTGCATATGCCATACATGTAATTGACATTGACAGCCATGGAACTGTTAGAAAATTTGTATTGCAACGAAATTTCATAGAAAAAATAAGCTTAGCTCCCTGAAAGAAAATCTCTTTCACAAGCCACTTAAATGATTTTATTGAATACAGGCAGGGCTAATCTAGTGTCCTTCATAACAAATATCATAAAACTCTGACAAGGAGGATTTTGAAAAGAAAATTTCTAATAAAATGGTACAAAAGGCCCTTATGGCTCACCAAAGCTATTTGTGAAACCTCTCCTCCCCTTATGGGACCTATTTTTAACCCAATGGCAATAATTTGAACAATCTTGTTAGAGGTCCCCAAAAATCATGCACCTACAAAACATTACAACCATTTAATAGTTTGGAACAAGAAGATTTTTAAAGTTTTCAAAGTCTACATAAAAGCTGTGACCCCTTGTGTGGGACCATTTTTTTGACCAAAGGGCTATAATTAGATGAATCTTTGGAGAGGTCCACTAGATGAAGCTACAAACCAAATAACACTGATTTAGGCTTAATAGTTATAAACAAAATACTTATATGTTTCTATAAAATGAAGACCATGTAGAACATGTGACCTTCAGGGCCGAGCAAATTTTGACCCCTAAGCCTTCTGGTTTCCGATAAGAAGATATTTTTAGATTTTTAATATTGTTCAATATTTATGCCATGGCAACCAGAGTTTATGACCAGAATTTTAATTCTTTGAAGGAGCTCTCAGAAGGACCATGGCAGGATCATTTCTGTGAAGTTTTGTCAAAATTCAATGGTGGTTTCAAAGAAGATGTTTGAAAAAAATTGATAACAGACCTGTGCACGGACAACACACTTCAGATAAGATGTTTAAAATAAAAGAAAATATACAATTGCAGGCACAGACAGACACATAAGTGACATCTAGCCATGACATAAGCTTGCTGGCCTTTGGCCAGTAGAGCTTGAAACCATTGAACATGAAAGTTGAAAAAATCAATTATGCAGGTCAGTAAAACATGTTACTTGGTTTGCACCAATACTTAAAAGCTCTAATTAATAAACTTTCTTAAGTAGATTTAATAACATCTTTTTCTTAAGTAGAGTATAATAACATCATTTTCCTAAACATTATTCTGATGAGCTTTTCCTGCCAAACAACCTAAAGCCATCACAGCAGTACAGCCCAGCAAATCCTATCTCAGTTAAAACCCTGGACACGGCTTAAAGTGATGCTTCAAATAATGTTGATCATGATCAGGCTGCACAAAATGTGCATTCTGGCCTAAACAACTTTTGAGTAGCTATATGTTGGCTTTTTTTTCTATTTGAGACAGTTAATTTCTTTATTTCACAATCCCAAGGGTTAAGAAAATATTCAACTACAAGCAACAAAAACAAACTAGGACAGTTAAACAGACCACAAATGATTATGAAAAAAATCTTGTGACAATTGCTTTTGATTTCCAATGAATATTAACTTCTAGTCCTTTGACCAATTACTGCCTAGAACTTTCTAGAAATATCAATTTATTTTGTGACACATAGGAGGGATATTCGAGGTAAATACAAAAAATCCTATTTTGACAGTTGATCATGTAGCCTCTCCGCCACTCCCCCCCCAAAAGATAGTTTTCTTACGTAAGAGAGAGTACAGGATACTGGGTGAAACCCATCCTAAGTTCTGCCTGGTTCTACAACTTGCTCAATGTATAGCACCGTCACATGTTACCTAGGTTTAATGTCTGATTCGAAATACTCTTTAGTTATTTTAGATGGCCAGTCCTTGGGATCAAACCCACACCCTCAAGTGGCCAGAGATTTGACATTCATAAATCCCATGCTCTACCACCTGAGCTATTGGGGCTGGTCTATTTTTTCAATTGTGGAACATTACGAACAATATGCTAGCTACAATCAGTGGCCCCCTTCTCTGTTTTCAATATATAGAAGGAATGTAACTGTACAATAACGGATGAAAATGCCGACAATATGTTGTTTAAACAAGAGCACCATATGCGGATGCCGTCGTTGACTGCAGGGGCTTGACCTTAAGTGAAATTTCTAAGTAGAAAAAGGGGCTAAACTGAATCAAAAACACTTTGACAGTTACCTGCCCTTGTTGTTTGGGCTACCCTTTTGATAGTCAAGAGCTTGTCCTAGTTTGAAGTAACTATATTCAGTAATAAGAGATATTACAAAATTTCAAAGATTTGCACGACATAGACAATGACCCAGAAGACGACGCAAGACATATGACAATAACTTGTCGTTTTTCTCAAAAACAGCAAAGCTAAAAATGTATCCCAAAATCAGCTGCATAAAATTCGCAAGAACTCCTGTCTTTATTTTGGTACAAACCCTGCAGCAATGCTTACGCTGACCATGCCCTTTACCCTTAGAGCGCTGTGTTAATAAAATGGACCACTTCTTCTCTGAGAAACAGTCATAAAACTGCTATTTCAAGGTTGTGTTAGCCAGAACATGTACCATAAGCCAAATTGATAGAACTTGCAGACAACAATTCAAATTTGACCCAAAAGATGAAATCTGTTTTTGATAATGTAGGAATCGTTTTGGGAAAAGCAGAAAATGCTGGTCAGCATTTTCTCCTTTTCCCACAATGTGTTCAAAAGGCTTCTTCCTTTAGGTTGTTGAAATTTGTGATTGTGTGGTAAAGGGTTAAAGTAATAGATACTGTAGATTCAAAATCAGACTGCAAGTTCTGTGCAATCCGATCCTGGTCTGCATTGTCCATAAATCCAACATAAGCCATGTCCAGCGCTCTAAGGGCTATGTTAACAATGTGAGTAATCAAAGAACAAGATTTAAAGAAGACGAAGATTAAGAACAGGACAGTTTTGTTACCGGGCGAGAAGTTGTTAAAACCGTCTGAAATAGTGTAGAAATCATAAAACCATTATTACAGTAACAGAATTCAGCTATTCCAAGTTAAGGACAAGGCCCCATGTCATTCACAAACCATCTGAAGTAGCACAATTAGTGTTATTTAAAGTTTGAAAGTGACACAATTCTGATTGGCTAAAGCACTTGATTTAGCCAATCAGAAGTTGTGTTACATTGAAATTCAAAAAACTTTTGGAAACAAGAATAAGAACGCAGTTGAAAATGGTTGGTGAACAGAGCTCTAGACTTCTTGTTTAACTTTTTAAAAAACAATACATTTTGAAACTAGTCCAAATTGAAAGCATTTGCAGTCGACAAAATAAATGATAATCAAGAATGATTTTTTTTTTTGAAAGGTAGAAAACATTGTAGAAAAAAAAAAAGAAAATGCTGGTTACTCTCTTCTTTTACCACAATGTTTTTAAAGGCTTTCTTTCTTGTCGTTAAAATTTGGAATAGTGTGGTAAAGTATTAAAATACTTTATCCTTCAACCATTTACCACACACCCAGAGTTCTAATGAAAAAGCTTTTCAAAACATTGTGGGAAAAGGAGAAAATGCTGGTTCTTTCAAAGATATATTCCTCGATCTTAGCCCAATGTAATTTGTCAACGGCAAATTTTTCAATTTGGACTAGTCTGACATTTTGTCTTGTGGTAACTTGCAAACATTGTATTTGTTCATCTTGCAGCAGACCACATAAAAAACCATTGAGGCAGAAGAATAAATAAACAAAAAGTATGTTCTTCTTCTGTCACAACGTTTTCATGTATACTCATGTACATTGAACAAAATGCTTTCAACACTATCTGCTGCAAATCTGTTTCAGGAGAAAAGTTAAGAGTCAAAATTAATAGATAGTTAAGAATCCTGTAAAAAGAAAAAAAAAAAACATAAATCATGTGTACAAAACTATAAAGTCTTCAAACTAATAGATAGTTAAGAATCCTGTAACTGTATTGATATCAAATGAGTACCAAATAGAATCCTAAATCTAAATATGTTTTCATTGTATTGATATTAAATGAGTACCAAATAGAATCCTATACCTAAATATGTTTTCACTGTATAATATAAAATGAGTACCACATAGAATCCTTTATCTAAATCTATTTTCACTGTACTGGTATCAAATGAGCACAAAACAGAATCCTATATCTAATACTGTTTTCACTGTATTGATATAAAATGAGTGCTAAATAGGATCCTTTATGTAATAAAATGAATACCAAAAGGAATCCTGTATCTTAATCTGTTTTCACTGTATTGATGCAAAATGAGTACAAAAAAAAAATCCTGTAACTAAATTTGTTTTCACTGTATTGATATAAAATGAATACCAAATAGAATCCTATATTTAAATGTATTTTTGCTTTATGATATAAAATGAGTACCAAGTAGAACCCTTTATCTAAATCTATTTTCACTGTATTGATATCAAATGAGTACCAAATAGAATCCTATACCTAGTTTCACTGTATTGATATAAAATTTGTACAAAACAGAATCCTTTATCTAATACTGTTTTCACTGAATTGATATCAAGTGAGTACCAAATAGAATCTATATCTGGTTTCACTGTATTGATATAAAATGAATATCAAAATAGAATCCTATATCTAAATCTTCCTTCGCTTTATTGATATAAAATGAGTATCAAATAGAATTCTTTATCTTATACTGTTTTCACTTTACTGATATAAAATGAGTTTCAAATAGGATTCTGTATTTCAATCTTTTGTCACTATTGATATCAAGTGAGTACCATATAGAATCTTATTAGAATTCTATACCTAAAACTGTTTTCCATAGACAAGATATATCTACAACAGATCTATTGCAATATGTCTGCTATGACTCTGTATTGAGAAATTAGTTCAACAATACATTTAACTATAAATCTAAACCATTATTAATTTTGTAACATTCTCGCTAATGATTTATTGTAATGGCAGTCTACAAAGTAATGCATGTAACACATTATATATGAGTAATCCTCTGTGAAAACAGGGTTAAATGCATCTGCAAAAAGTATCGGTCCAGGTCAGCCTGTGCAGTTTGCACAGGCTGACCTGGACCGATACTTTTTGCTATTGGTCAATATTCTGCTGGACCAGTCTGCCTCATGATTAAGTCTCTGGGTATACAAAATGGATATTATGGATCCATCATTATAAGATGACTTGGTTGGTATAATCAGAGGCCTCTGAAACTCCATTGGTCTATCAAGGGGTAACTGAATTTTCATTATCGGACACTGTTACTATAAATAGCACATTGGGGATTCCCTCTGTATAGTATATATAGTAAGACAAGGTGTGCAATGAAATCGAACAAAATTTGACCCCCGTCCCCTTTCAGAGATAATATTTAAACGAAAACGGATAAATGAACCTAGTTACCATTGCAGATAGGTTCATCAATGGTTTTTCTTCTGTACCCTGACCTTCGAAAGTTCCAAAAGGCTCTTGCCATCAAGCATAGCTCTCATCTCAAAAAAATTAAAAAGCTTCCATATTTTCTGGATCACCATGTGCTGATATCACACGATTTGTATTCCTGCAGCGAATAAGAATTAAATTCTTTTTTTCAAACATAGATCAAAAAAATTTTTGTTGGTGTATTGATGAAATTATTAAATTAACATTTCGTCTGATATAATTTATCTTTTCATCTAATCCAGTTTCGCAATTTTCATCGCCCATTTCGCATATTTTCACATGCGTTTTTACCATTCATTGGTCAAAAACTTTGGCGCGTCTTTTGATAGCAAACTCACGTGAGTTATAATTTGCTGCGTCATAACAAATTGTGTTACGTCAGCGCATGGCGATCTGGAAAATATGCAAGCTTTTTAATTTTTTTGAGATGAGAGCTATCACTTGATGATAAGAGCCATTTAGAACTTTCGAGGGTCAGGGTACAGAAGAAAAATCATTTGTGAACCCATCTGCACTGGTAACTAGGTTTATTTTTCCATTTTCTGTTAAATATTATCTGTGAAAGGGGACGGGGTCAAATTTTCTTCGATTTCGTTGCACACCTTGTCTTACTATATACGATATAAAGGGAGTCACCATTGTGCTATTTATAGAAACAGTGTTGATGAAAATTTGAATATATATTCCGTGATATACAGGCGATGCACCAATGTGCTACAAGTGTTCGATGATCGACCAAGGACAATTTTAGTGTTCCGTGACAGACCAGTAGCGCTTCAAAGGCCTGTGGTATGATGCAACATGGAGATGCAGTAAGCCCCCTTTTGTCACAGCATGGCTCATTTAATTTTTATCTATAATCAATAACTATTTATAACTGATCTCTCGTACTATATAACTGCCAAACAAAATTTCAAGGCACCACTGCAGACAACTTTGTCTTCTAAAATTAAACTACTGTTGCAAACCATGTGTCAAATTAAGAAATTGCCTCTGACAAGCAATTTTTCCATCAGGCACAATATATTCACACATACAAGTAATTTTCTAAAGTTAAGATATTGCATATTTTTTATTCAGGAGGAAATATGTATCATGAGGTAATCATGTCCCTTGACAACAACAACATTTTAGACATGTCCAAATTGAAAGTACATTTATTTGCACATGACAACATAGATGCAACTTAAAATTTGAAATTTGTTTTGGGAAGCAAACATAACAGTGAGAAAAGGAGAAAATGCTGGTTACCAGCATTTTCTCCTTTTCCCACAATCTTTTTGAAAGGCTTCTTCTTGAGGGTCCTTAAAAGTAGGGATTGTGTGGTAAAGGGTTAAGCTCTTTTTCACACAGCATGGCTCAAACAAATTCTATGTACAACTTTAGTGTACATGTAGTATTAATACTGAACAAAATTTTGATCCGACCCAAATTGAAAGAATTTGCAGACGACATACTTAAGATAGCTCAAATGACGATTTCTGTCTTTGATCAGGTAGAAAACAATGTAGGAAAAGGAGAAAATGCTGGTAACTAGCATTTTCTCCTTTTTCTACAATTTTTTCAAAAGCCTTCTTCCAAAGGGTCATTAAAACATGGGATTGTTTGGTAAAGGGTTAAAGCGCCTTTCATAACTACAGTTCCCTTTATGGCAAGTCCAAAACAAGAACAGACTGCACAAGAAATGCTGTCTGATCCTAGATCTACACTGCACTAATTTGGATTTTATTTCTAGTCTGACAATAATCTGTTTTTCTTTTTGTTAAATTGTTAAATAGATGTATTAAAGTTATAAATTTTACTTATGCTAACTCTTGTTTCTTTGATCCCATTGAAAGGCATGTCTCCTGCTACCATTCAATTTCTAACATACACCAGGGCTCATACTTCTAAGAGCACGTCCTTGCACCATTGGCGCATATTTTTCATGACTGGTTCATCAGAGAAGTCTTAACTCTGGGCTGAACTGGCACATTTTTTTGTAAGGTGTTAATTTAATGAAAAGAATTTGTTCTCCAATTCACACTATTGAAGAATCAAGTGCAGCCAAGATATGACTAGTGAATTGTTACTAGGGCTTTTATTGGTTATTTCTGTGGGTATGTCACTCTTATCATCCAATCAAAAGCAGTACACTTAAAACCTAATGCAACCTAATGAATATTCAATTCAATCTCAAAATGAGACAGAAAGATGTACATTCAATGGGATCCAAGATAAACAATGTATTACTCATTACCCATGGAAACAGTAATCTATGACCAAAATTGTCCACGCCAATGTAATAGTTCTGGCACAAAGAAGAAGTAATATCCAGCATTAGCATTATTTCCTAAGAAAAGGGGCTTTTGAAAACAAGAGAAAAAGAAGAAAATACTGGAAATCAGCATCTTCACCATTCTACTGTGTTTGATTGTACTTCATGTATGGCCTGCAACACACGAAATGGGGCTTTCGAACATTTGCGTAAAGTGTCGTCCCGGATCAGCCTGTGCAGCCCACGCAGGCTGATCCGAGATAACACTTTCCGATCGTGTTTGATTTTCTGTTTCAGGCAAGTATACTGTGGGACAAAATCTAATGTTGACATAAAGTGCCATCTCGGATTAGCCTGTGCGGACTGCGTAGGCTGATCCTGGATGACACTTTACGCAAATGTCTGAATGCCCCTGTTTGCATATTGCAGGCCATATGATAGTACTCGAACAAACTGACATGAAATAAATGACCTCTATTACCAAATATTACATGCTCGAACTACTGTCCAAACTTAGCTTCGGCTATTGTCATCTGCATGCGGAACTATGCGAATGATTTTCAACTCTTTATGCAGCTGATAAATTTATAGTGTCTTTAAATTATACTTAAAACTCCACCTGAAATGAACATGATTTTGTTGGTTCTAATTGGTAATATCTGGCAGGTGACATAGATCTAAGATGCACTTTCTTTGCAGTCTGATCTTGACCATGTCATTCGCAAAAGCTGCTTATTTTGACTATGGCAATGAAAGGGTCAAAACCAACATTTACCGTGACCAGAATTTCCGTACCGTCCGATTATACCCAATGATAAAAATATTCACACTCTAATTATTCTTTGCACAGAGGTCAATTTCAGGTCAATTTGTTCGAGTAATACCACTGATATTTGTTTACACATGGTCCCGGTAACTCTAAACACACTTTTAACATGAAGAGTTCTGCAAATGGAAATGAGAGGTATTACAGACTAACCATATCTTGTAACAAAGGTGTGTTGTACTATTTAAAGTTCAACTAAATACTGGGGGCCATTCTTCAGTTATTTCCCTTGATTCCTCTCCAGTACTACATTGGTCCTGATAAAGGGATTACTTGGTTTTTATCCTTGATCTTCTTGCACTACACAGATATGTTCTTGAGGTTATATCTCAACTAAATCTGGTTACATTGTTTTACAAATCAAAATATACACATTTCTCTGATATTTGAGAGCAGAATTTGCTTTAAAACCAGTAACGGCGACCTTACAAATTATCATAAATCAAATTATATTTATCGCTACACCCCCAAAGCAATCAAGGATAAAAACAAAGGAATGCAGGTCAAAGGACCAATCTGTTGTTTGGTTACCTTTAGACTTTATCTTGTAAGTTGAGATAAGCTGACTTACAGGAATGGCCCTCATTGTGGCTATCATATTTTGTGTATTCTCTTTCACCCTTTACCACACAACAAAAATGTAGACTTTTCCAAATTTAACCCATTTGAAGAAAACAGTTTAAATGTGGCTCCAATGATGGAAATAATCTTTTATAGGCAAGACAGTATTGTTGGAAAAGGAGAAAACGCTGGTTACCAGCAATTTCTCCTTTACCCACAATGCTCTAAAAAGGTTATTTACTCAGGGTTGTTAAAAAGTCAGATTTGTGTGGTAAAGGGTTAAAAGACAGCATCTGAAGAAAAATTGCTCCATCAAGCCGTAAGGAATATATTTGCTTTATCTCCTCCCCACATGACAAAATTTTAGACTCATCCAAATTGAAAGCATTTGCAGACAACAAATTAAATGTAGCTCAACAGATAGTTTCTGTTTTTGAAATGGTAGAAAACATTGTGGGAAAAAGAGAAAATGCTGAATACCAGCATTTTCTCTTTTCCCACAATTTTTTCAGAAGGCTTCTTCCCCAGGGTCGTTAAAACGTCAGATTGTGTGGTAAAGGGGTAAAAAAAAGCTGTAGAAAAATCGCTCCATAAAGCTGTAAGACTAAGAAATAAATCTGCTTTAAGCACCACCATACTGTATACTGTCCATTCAGACATGAGGACCATAAAGGTACTACATTGCTCACCTGGAAATACAAGAATGGACTTCTAGACAATAAAAAATAGGTCACCTACCAAACTAGTTTGTTTGTTTGATAGTATGGTGTTTTATGCCCATTTCAACATTATTTCAGTCATATTACAGCAACAGCTCACATATTCATGTATTTCCTGGGTTTCACCAGTACTAGGCTGGGCCTGTTAAACTAGAACTTGCGCCTTACCTTTCTATATTTTTACTTATAAAGCCTTAGACAGTAGTTACATGTACCTTAGCTATATGAAAGGACACAAAAACTTTGCATAACAATCACCATCACAATTGCAAAACTTCATAAATCTCAGTCAAAGATTGTTCAAGTTTTTTCAGGTTTGATTTTTTTCCTATTTTCAGTTGCACAAAACTTTTACTTGACCAGAGACTTACAGCTTTCAACTATTGACAGGATCAACATTATAGGAGTAAGACAAATTGACAAACAGAAAGTGCGCAAATCTTTGGTTGCAACTCTTGAAACAAGAGGCGGGAACCAATAAAATTAACACTTTGTTATAAGTAGAGTATCTTTGTAAATTCTACATAGCCAACAAGAATTTATATTTTATACACAAATAAATGGACAGATACTATGGCAAAGGAGAAACTACTTGTCATAGGCATATTCTCCTTTTGTAACAATAAGTCATACGCTGCATGAGGAACAAAGTTGACTACACCAGATTGAAGCAGTATACAGTATGGTGTTAGAATTCCTTTGCAAAAGGTTCAGAATAAGCTGCATACCTTGTACGGTCTCACTGGTGAAACTGGCTGCAAACATTATCAAAGAAACTGCTTTAAATCTCTCATTACCAGTGTCAATTCAAATACTTTTTTGGGACAATGTAGATCAAGATTAGACTGCAAGGAATGAGCAGTATTCGTATCTACTCAATCTTTTACTGGATACTAACGTGTGGGCCACAACCATATTCAATTTAAGAAGAAATCTACTCTAACTCTTTACCAAACAACAAAACTTTAGTCTTGTTCAAATTGAAAGCATTTCCCCAATAAACTAAATATGGTTTAAATGACTGGGTTTGCCTTCAGTAAGTTACAAAGACAAGAGCACCGCATGTGGGAGCTGATGCTCTGCTCCAGGTGTTTGATTTTCAGCTAAAATTCCAAAACGACAAAAAGGCATTACTGTGTCAAAATGTTATGATGGTTACCTACCCTACTTGTATGGGTTCCTCTTTTGATAGTTAACAACTTGTTCCAGTTTGAAGTAATTATTTTTGAAGTAAATAACAGATTTTATAAAATTTTAAACTTTCTGGAAAATTCTAAATAGAAAAAAATGTCAAAGTTTTTGCATGACAATGCAGAGAATGACAACGCAAACTTAGATGACTTCAAAGACAAGGGCAATACCAGGGCTACAATACCTCAACATTTTCTTTGGAAAACAGCCAAGGTAAAAATTGTGGGAAATGGAGAAAATAATTGATTAGGAGCTTATCCCCCTATTTTTGAAAATTTAGAAATTATTTGGTAAGGGCTCAAGGCCTCAAAAACAGTCAAAATTATATGTGATCAGCACCAGTTAACTCACCTATGCTAAAACCTTGGGTTTACAAACACATCTCTCCGTATGTGTACCATACATAATTCATAGGGCAAAAGGCAGCCAAGTGACCGAATCTAATTGATCTATTTGTTATCCAACTTTCTATCTATGACTCTTTACCACAGAGCAAAATTTTGGACTTGTCTAAATCCATTAGGCATTTTGCAGATTACACATTAATTCTGGCTCAAAAGAAGGGGTGTGTTTTTGAAAATACAGAAAACATTACTGATTTAGGAGAAAATGCTAATTACCAGTATTTTCTCCTTTTCCAACAATATTTTCGAAATTCTTCTTCTTTAAGGTGATTAAAACTTGGACCTGTGTGGTAAAAGATTAAAATTCTTCTACCCTTTTTGGAAGAGCTAACACTCCTTATTACTGCAGTTGCCATATTTAGACAAGTTCATTCAACTAGATTGACCTACTGCTAAAATGCCTGCACCTCTTAAAACTACATGTCGGAGAGGATTTCCCAAGTTATTATTTGTAACAAAAGAGGGAACAATCCTACCTATAAAACACTCTTAACACCACATGTCGAAGAGGGTTCCCTAAGTTATTATTAGTAACAAAAGAGGGAATAATTTTATCTATAAAACAAAAGTTTCACCATATCATGAACATTTCAACAGACTGTCAAAATCTTTTCTGACATATCAAGTATCTAGACAAAATGAAATTTTGCAAATCAATTATTCCATCAATAAAATGATAAATATATGAAGTTGAATGCAATATTTGACATCAAGGTTTCCATGGATGGTTGGTAGAGACTATGTAACATATGTTCCCCATGCAACTCCCAACTGGTAGCAAAATTTCAAAGTTATACAGATAAAGGATATGTTAACAACATTCATGTTCTTTATCCAAACCTTTGGCCAAACAATTTAATGTTTCACATCAGTGTTTCCATGGATGGTTGATAAGAGACTGCTTAACATTATTATGTATCCCTTACAATCCCACACTGGTATCATATAACAACAATTCAATGGTACACTGATATAGACTGTGCTAGAGAATTTGCCATAATAAACAACAATATTTATGTTCTACACCAAACTTTTGGCAAGACAATTCAAATGAGAACAAGACAAACATTACAGATTTTGATGCAGAGCTTAAGCTTTCAACCCTTCACCAAACAATCCTGTGGGTAGTTGATAGAGACTATATTAGTTGTACGGTCAGGTGGCAGGGAACTTGGAAACTTGTTCACGGCTGTGGTGAATCATGTCGTCCCAAGCCGAAGGCGAGGTGGCGACATGATTCACCACAGCCGTGAACAAGTTTCCAAGTCCCCTGCCACCTGACCGTACAGCGAATTTATTATACTGCAAAGTTTTGCCATTCCAACCTGTATTAAGCAAACTTTACCTGTTTTTTGGTTTCAAAAATTGAGTACGCCAACGAAGTAGAATTTCCCTTCTGAGTGCCCCAATTCAATGAAGGCTGACATCACTGGGAACTGACGTCACTGAAACCTTGGTAAAACATGCAGTTTGGTGCATAATCTTGATGTTAATCTTGATCGACGCCGCCATTTGGGATGTTGTGTTAAAAGTGTAGTCATGTATACGGGGCTCCCGAAAGGGAAACTGCTTTTACGTTGGTTTTGCCAGTGTACATGATACATATGTTCGGGGCAGATTATCCAATCAGATCACGAGAAATTTCTTTGCAGTATAATAATGTTAAATGTTTCCCTTGCAATCTCCAACTGGTATCATATAACAAGAATTCCATGGTATACAGATATAGAATGTGCCATAGAATTTACCATAAAAGTTAACAATATTTATGTTCTTCACCAAACCTTTGGCCAAACAATTCAAACAAGGAGAATATTATAGATTTTGATGCAGAGCTTTAGCTTTCAATGCTTCAACATTAACAATCCTGTAGATGGTTGGTAAAGACTATGTAACATATGTTCCCCTTGCAATACCAAACTGGTATCATATGACAACAATTCAAAGGTATACAGATATAGAATGTGCTATACAATTTGCCATGAAAATTAATAATATTTACGTTATTATTAAACCTTTGGCCAAACAATTAAAATAAGGAGAACCATTATAGATTTTGATGCAGAGCTTAAGCTTTCAACTCTTCAACATTAACAATCCTTTGGATGGTTGGTAGAGACAATGTAACATATTAACATGAGTTCCCCTTGCAATCCCCAACTGGTATCATATAACACCAATTCAAAGGTAAACAGATATCTTTTAGGATGTGCTATAGAATTTGAAAGTTAACAATAGTTCTGTTTTTAATCAAACCTTTGACCAGACAATTCAAACATGACAAACATTGTAGATTTTGATGCAGAGCTTGAGCTGAGCTTTCAATCCTTCACCAAACAATACTGTGGATGGTTGGTAGAGACTATGTAACATTTTGTTCTCCTTGCAATTCCCAACTAGTATCATATAACAACAACCTTAAAGGTATACAGATGTAAGATGTGCTGTAGAATTTAAAAGTTAATGATATCCACATTCTTCACCAATCCTTTTGCCAGGCAATTTAAAGGAGAAACATTACAGATTTTATAGCAGAGCTCAGGCTGCTAACCCTTCGCCAAACAAACCCGTGTTTTAACCCCGTACCACACAATCCCGAGTTTTAATGACCCTAAGAAAGCTGTTGAAAACATGGTGGAGAAAGACGCGTTGTTAAAGTTCAGGACTGTTTTGGTCAAGGATTTAACTCTTTCCCAAACGACAATATTTTTAACGGGTCTAATTTGACAGCACTTGCAGATGACAAAATTTAGATGGCACAGATGATGGGATTTGTATGATTTGGTCTAGAAACATTGTGGGAAAAGGAGAAAAAGCTGGTTACCAGCATTTTCTCCTTTTCCCACAATGTTTTCTAAAGGCCTACTTCTCAAGGTTGTTAAAACTCGGGATTGTGTGGTAAAGGGTTAAAAGTGTATATTGTTAGTAAGTGCTTATAGAAAAGTCTTCTTTCATCTGAAATATTTCTAACTTCAACTAAAATTTTAACCCTTTACATGACAACAAATATTTGAACTTGGCAAAGTTGAAAGCATTTGCAGACTACAAATTAATTCTTTACTAAACAACAAAAATCTTAGACATGTCCAAATTTAAAGCATTTGTAGACAGTAATCTAAAATTATTGTGGCTCAAATATGGAATTTGCCTTTGAATGGGATGTAAACATTGTGGGAAATGTAGAAAATGCTGGTTACCAGCACTTTCTCTATTTCCCACCTAGTTTTGGAAAGACCCCTTCATTAGGGTCATTAAAATCTAGGATTATGCGGCAAAGGGTTAAAGCACCAAATATATCGAACAGACATTCTGCAGTCAAAAAGTAAGACTTAAAATAACTGCAATTTCAACATTACTAGAAACTTGTTCAGAATGTCTCAGCAGAACATAGTTATTACTATGTAGATCAAAGATCAGACTGTTGGTTTTGTGCAGTCTGACCTTGATCCACACTGGTTGCAAAGGCAAATCCCAGCTGTGAAAGGTGCTTTAAAGGTTAATGTACTTTTGGAGCAAACAAAATGTTCCACCCATATAACCCTGTGTTTTGTGCAATGACTACAATAAGCTTTAATATTAAAGTACCTTCACTGGACGAAATCGGTTCTGCAACACAGAAATAATCATGCACATTATTGTGAACTTATCAATTAAAAAATTGGTTTTGTTAGTTTCAGTATAACTTATATGTATAACATATATGTATCACTAATCCATTTAATCCATTACCTCCTGTAGACTGTTTAACTTTCTAACACAGAACAAATTTTGGACTCTTCCAGGGCCAATATAGTCTTTGCAGACGACAAATTAACTCTTTACCAAACGATCCCGGGTTTTCACAACCCTGAGAAAGAAGCCTTCTGAAAACATTGTGGGAAAAGGAGAAAATGCTGGTAACCAGCATTTTCTCCTTTTCCCACAATGTTTTCTACCCATCCCAAAAACAAGTTTCAGTTTTTCAGTCACATTAATTTTGTCGTCTGCAAATGCTTCCAATTTGGACTGATCTAAAATAATGTCATTTGGTAAAGAGTTAAATGTGGTTCGAATGATTGAATTTGTCTTTGATAGGGTCGAAAATGTTGTGGGAAAAGGTAAAATGCTGGTGCTGGTTCTTTTCCCACAGTTGATTCAAGAGGTAATGAAGTTTCTTTCTCATGGTAACTATAAAATACAGGTGCAATGGGTCACATCATCAAACCTGTATTTTGCAAACAAATATGGATAAATGAACCATTATCTCACATCTATTATACATTAAACTTTGTTCTCCATCTATAATACATTCTCATTAAAATTAGTTTTAAGGTCCTACTTTATGAGAATGGTTTACTGCAATGGATACAATATACAATGGCATATCATTCTACACATCCATTAAACTTAAATGCATTTAACGTTCACAACAAAAATCCAGTCATACCAATCACTCTTCATTTAACACCCATCCCCTCCCCACCTCATGAGTTTACCAATGAAAGCTGACCAGTGAAGAGAAAGTCTTGTCCGGAAACAGTTGTATTACATGTATTTCTGATGATTTGACCTCGGACTCTGACAGCCGTGGGCATGTGACTCTTTCATGGCCAATGACGATATAAATAGCTTTTGCAGACAGCCTAGATCAAGATCAGACTAAACAGTTTGAAGTTTGTTGTATTTCACATGGTTGAAAATTGTATTCAAATAGAATGTTCCATGACAGTCTGATCAATGGATTGATTTTCAGTTACAAGACTGGGGTGGGGGGGGGGGGCATTAATTGGGAGAGGGTGCTAAATGAAGACTCCTTGATGTTTCTATATCTAGATCAAATGAGGAAGCCTAGATATACAGTATATAAAATCACAATTACATGATGAAATGCTTTTGATCACCATATTATATCTACAGAGTTTATAGTGATAAGACTATACACTTACCTCTGGTGTTTCCTCTAACAATGGCAGAAAGTCATCTCCAAGCTGCGAAAAGAATGACAAACACATAGAGGATATTTGGTTTTTTTTTTTCAGTGAAAGATCGACTTTTTTTTTTTTCATCTAGTGAACATCATCAGTAATACTTTCACAAGTGGCGCAGCCAAGAGTGAAAATATTACTGTTGGTGTTCACCAGATGAAATAAATTTTTATCTCGCACTGAAAAAAAAAAAATTCTACTTATTTCATGCTTCTAACCCCTTTTTTGTTGGGACTTTCGTCGAAATCCAGTACAGTTGTTTTCATTAACATATTACAATATTATGTCATATTTACATCATTCTGGTTGAATGGCATGCACTGTTTTTCTAGGTAACTAGCGCGCAAGAACTACGGTTTCCGCCTTCAATTGTGGAAACATTTAAGGTTAATTTCAATGATCAAAACCATGAATTATCAAACCTTATAATCCACCATTACTTTCAGATAAATTACCGAATAGCATGAAATAAACAGCATAACAGTAAAATCAATAGACAACTTTTTACGTCTTGTAGCAGACCACTTTAGAAACAGTGTGGCAAAAGCATTATTAAATTTCTGTTGTTGCAATTATGTATTAATCAATCAAATGTATGTTCATATATATTACAAATGCAAGAGTGCAGCCTGGAAGGTAATGCATTACTATGTTATAAAACTACAAACTTACATTAATACTTCTGCATCCTTGTGACACGCGCAAATAAAGGGACTCGGTGTTCATTACAAATGCCAGGGAGCCAACAGGAATTGTCCGGGCCATTCTCTGTAGTTCACCCACATCTGCAAACTGTACTGGGGCCTGCAAAAATAAACAAATGAAGCATAATGAAGTAATATTTCCTTTAACCCTTCGGCTGCTAAGCATGACTCACTGACCCTTTACGGACAGTATAGATCAAGATCAGACTGCACAGAACGTGCAGTCTGATCTTAATCTATACTGTCCGATAGGAGCATATTGTCCCCCTCCAAAAAGATACCTTTGAAACAGCAAAATTTGGGTTGTTATTATCAGCTAAAAAAATTTTCATTTCACTTATTTAGACAGAAAAGGGTTATACACAACCATTTTTTTTTTTTCAAATGAGGCACCTGTAGCTAGGGCTGCCACCTTTAAATGTGTTGTAAGACTTGTCCAAATTTGTCAAATTTGCAGACGACAAATGAAACATAGCTCAAATGGTGGGATATGTCTCTGGCAAGGAAGAAAACATTTTGGAAAAAGAAGAAAATGCTGGTTACAATGTTTACAATAGGCTTCTTTTTCAGTGTTTACGTTTATGTTTCAGGACACAACTTCCCTAGTTTTATATGCATTTCATGAATTCTGATCCTAGTCTACACTGCCACTAATGAGGCAATCAAGTTTTTCTGTTGCTCAAATAATGTAAAATAGGCACTTACAGCTGATACAATACCGGGTCCACTTACTCCTCCACCGCTGCCTGGAGGGCCTGGAGGTCCTGGGGGGCCAGGTGGTCCAGTGATAAGAGACACATCTCCTGGAGGTCCTGGGGGGCCCATTGGACCCCTTTCACCAACACCATCTCGTCCTGGAAGCCCATCTCTACCTGGGAAGCCTGGTAACCCTCTTGGTCCCTGAAATCAAAACAACTGTTGATTAATTGAATGTTTGTTTACGCAGCTTTCAACATTATTTTAGTCATATCATCGCAACAGCTTACTTATTCATGTATGTCCTGGGTTTCACCAGAACTAGGCTAAAGCTTTGAAGTATCTTGCCCAAGGAAACTCCCATGAAAAGCCCAGTGCCTCCAGTGAGGCTGAAACCCGAGGCACCCAGGTTACGGGTCCCATACTTTAACACTGAGCCACACAGGACCCTGAATTCAAAATGGAGGGCAATGTGTTTTAGCCCTGTTTTTAGCATACGAGATCACTAATTCCTTACCGCATAGCTTTTTCCCATATTCAATACCTAACAACTGCATTGGAGAGATTTCTCTATGGCTCAGTGGTTAGTGTGTTGGTCTTTTGTATCTCAAATAACAAGGATCTTTACAGCATAAGTTTGAACACCAGCCAGGGCGTTTGTATTTCAGCTATGCATTTGTTGTGAACTTTCAAGTTCGTAAGATTGGGGGCTCGTCTGGGATTGGCAATTGAGCCATTTGTTGTCTAAATAATAGACTGGCTGCCTATTAAGGCTTTCTGTCGTCCAAATGATGACCTTTAAGAGGGGATGTTTTACAAGAGATCACTCCTTCATTACATAATGGCTTCTTCCCGTATAAAATCAATACCTAACAGCTGTGGGAAAATTCTCTTTAACTTAGTGGTTAATGTATTGGTCCCTTAAACCTCAATAAAAGAGGATCTTCACTGCACTGGTTCGAATCCGAGGCGATTTGTATTTGAACTATGCATTTGTTGCGAACTTTCATGTTCGAAAGAGCCCATATACATTAATGACATTCTGACATACATCCCTTTAATGAATGATGCAGAAGGTGTAGATTAAGAGCAGCCCATGCATGCCCACAGCCTGATCTTGGTCTTCCCTCCCTAGTTCTTTAAAAACATGTTTTATTCCAGCTACAAGTTTTGCAAGCAGCTGAAATAAAAACACACAAAAAAAGTACAGACAGTGGACATGACCCAAGAGTTTACCCCTTTACCAGACAGTTCCAAGTTTTAACAACCCTGAAGAATAAAAACTTGCAAAAATATTGTGGGAAAAGAAGAAAATGCTGGTAACCAGCATTTTCTCCTTTTCCCACAATGTTTTCAGCTCTTTCAGAAACAAGCCTTATCCTTTGAGCCACATTTAAATTGTTGTCTGCAAATGCTTTGGACTTTGATATTGTCTAACACTTTGTTTTATGTGATAATTAGAATTTCACATTTGTATCATCATTTTTATCATACTCGTTGACTAAAATGTATGTGACGCATGCAAAGGCTCACATCATGTAATCTTATTCAACTTGTTCCATAATGATCAAAACGCATAAACACTCATGTATGATCCTCTATGTGCCAAGCCCTGGTAGCTCAGTCGGTAACGTGCAGGACTTGAGAACAGGGGGTTGTGGGTTCGATCCCTGGCTCGGCCAATTTCTTTCCGCATTTTCTCCTTTTTCCACAATGTTTTCAAAAGGCCGTTAAAAGTCGGCATTGTGTGGTAAGGGTTACAAAACCGTACCTGTGGTCCAGTCATAACAACAGGTTCATCACTTGCAGCGCCTGGCAACCCTGGTGGGCCTCTTGGGCCAGGCTCGCCTCTCTCTCCTTTTGATCCCTGCAAAAATACAAGATTTATTTGATACAAAACTGTAATGAGCCATGCTCTGTGAAAAGGGGTTTCAATGCATCCACAAAACGTATCAACCTTAGTCAGCCTGCACAGTTGGCAAAGGCCGACTTGGACTGACTGGGGCTGATGCTTCTTGCTACTGGTCAATTTTCTGCATGTTAAAGGACTACCCTACCTCTGGATTCAGCTATTAGCTGGACAACATGGATTTTATGAATCCATAATTTTTATGATGACTTGCTTGATATAATGCATCACAAAAATGCATTAAACTCCCTTTTGCCAGAACATGGGTTATACACATTTTAGCCGGAGAACATTGCCGAAAAAGGAAGGACAATGCTAGTCTTTCCTACAATATTTGCTACTCCTTCAAAGACAAATCTCATCATTTTAATCACATTTAATTTGCCATTTGCAACTGCTTTCAATCTGGACAGATCTAAAATTCTGTTGTTTCATAGTTAATTGTGAGGATGACAGTCTGCTTTGCATGGTTGGTTCAAGTGGTAGCTGCTGGCAGAAAAATGGATCTTAAACTTCTTAAAATGTTGTTAGGTCTCTCTATCTTATGTTTCAATTTTTGCCAGCCTTAAAATTTCATTTTTCTGCCAGCAACTAACACTTGCACCAACCATTCAGAAACAGTTTGCCATCTTCACATTTATTTTCATACTTGGAAATGGTATGATTTAAATTTAAATGCATTTTTATACCTGCATTGTTTACTTTTGGCCGCTACTGGATTTAGAGAAAAGGCCATCCTTAAGTGACATTTTAGATCAAGATCAGACTTGTCAGAACATGCATCTTGAATCTAAACTGTCTGCTATTGTGTGACATACCAGTACTCTGGCAAAAACACCCTTGAAAGTAAACCGCTCTGTTCCGTTTTACCTGATTCAGAGTGTCCATTTATTTTTGAAAATTTTTATTCCTAACTAAACAATCCAATTTTTTAATGACCCTTTGGATACAGTCAGAATTGTGGGGGGAAAAGAGAACCAGAGCTTTTCTCTTTTCTCCACAATGTTTTATCCTTTTAAATATGAATCCTATCATTTAGCCTACATTTAATGTGTCATCTGCATATGCTTTCAAACTGGACAAGTCTGAAATTTTGTCGTACTTATAAGATATACTTACATCTGCACCATCAAAACCATCTTGACCTGGGTCTCCCTGAAAAAAATTTAAAAAGTAAATTTTACTTCTGTAAACATGCTGCATAAGCCCAATCTCATGCAAAAACCAAGGTTCATGCCCTACTTCATATTGAAACATTATGTGAAAGGAGTATAGAAATTTTCTTATGTGTGTGTGTGTGTGTGTGTGTGTGTGTGTGTGTGGGTGGGTGGGTGTATGGGTGGGGGGGAAAAGTATAGAAATTTTCTTTTGTATATATGTCAAATAAGTCACGGGGGTCCAGTTTGTGGAACCTTAGCTGGTGTTTCTGTCCTGATATTCTATCAATTTCTCATCACAGTAGTTTGAAACACTTTCTGTCAATCTGTACCATACTTTCACGGAACTCTATCACACAATCCCGACTTTTAACTACCCTGAGAAAGAAGCCTTTTGAAAACATTGTGGAAAAAGGAGAAAATGCTGGTAACCAGCATTTTCTCCTTTTCCCACAATGTTTTCCTACCCTTTCAAAGAAAAATTGCACCATTTGAGCCACACTGAAATTGTTGTCTGTAAATGCTTTCAATTTGGACAAGGCTAAAATCTTGTCATCTGGTAAGGGGTTAACTCTTTACCACACCACAAAATGTTAGACTTGTCCATATTCAAAGAACTTACAGACAACCAATCAAATGTTTTTTTTGAAACTAATATTTGGCAATGAAAGAAAACATTTTAGGAAGAGGAGAAAATGCTGGTTACCAGCATTTTCTTCTTTTCCCACAATTTTTTCAAAAAGCTTCTTTCTCAGGGATGTTAAAAGACGGAATTGTTTTACAAAGGGTTAAATCTTTTACCTTCTCCCCTTTCAATCCTTGGTGATTGTCACTGAAAAGCACATCCCCTGGGGGTCCTGGTGGACCTGGAAGCCCGGATTCTCCTTTCCTACCCTGGGAACCAAAACCTCTCTCCCCCTTTCTGCCAGGGAACCCTCTATAACCTCTTGGTCCCTGTGGAGAAAGAAAATATGAAAATAAACAAGAGCTGGTATTTTGTACAGCAGGAGAAAGTGTTCCTATGACCTTGAAACTTAAATTGTACTTTTTTTCGGGTTTTTAAGTCAGAAAAGGGGCATAACTATAGTTTGATGCTTACCTGCTCCTGTTATATGGGTTCCGCTTTTGATAATCACCAATTAGAAGTACATGTAAATATCTTCAGTAATTACAGAGATATTATGAAATGTCAAAATTTTTGCATGGTAACGCAGGCAAAGACGCCAGGACTATGACATGGTAGTGTCCACTAGATGAGTGGACAAAATATACTACAAAATATAATATTCGAAATTTGCTAGGGATCACCCATATTAGATTCAGCTGATATGGATGTGAGGCATGTATGCAGGCATGCTTTTTTCCATATATTACATTGCCGCACTAATGAAATAAACCACAAGTCAAAATGGGTGTTTTTTTGCAACTGTACTTTAAAAACACATACTTCTATTAGAATATTTGAATGATCCCCACTGAAGTTTGAGCAGTATATATTACAGCTCTAGTATAGCTGTTTAGAACAATAATATTTTTAAAGTTTTTCCTATATAAGACTATGTAAAACTTTTGACCCCATGGGCATCATTTGAAGACACTTAGTAGAAGCCTACAAGAAAGCTCAATGCAAGATTTGGTAGCCCTTGGCCTAACAATTTTGGACACGAAGTTTCTTGAACATTTACCACATTTCCCCTCTTTTTCTGCCATAGCAACCATAGTTGTGCTTGGGTTCCGATCTTTTGAACAACTTTGAAAGACCTTGACCCAAGCAACATTCCTACGAAGTATGGTTGCAATCAGCTTCATGGTTTACAAGGAGAAGACGTTTTAAAAATTGTTGATGATGGAGGACGAATAAAGGTAAAGGGCAGTCACAAAAGCTCACCATCAGTACTTTGTGCTTTGGTGGACTAAAAATTGCAAATTTATTATAAATCTAGCTCAAACTTTTTTAAAGGTATTACAGAATCCATTTTTTATATAAGTGACCTTTCATTGAACTTAGCCTGTAAGGTCTGCAAAAGCAACTAAAACTTTGACAGACTCAGGATTAATGCAGAAAGGTGTTACATGTAAGTGTAAATGAAATTACAAAGTAATTCTCTTTGTTCTACATGCATTCATATGCTCTTACATCTCTGAAAAAAAAAAAGCTGTGCATCTGTGGACATAAGTATAGCATACAGTTCAAACAACTGAATATAGAGTTGAATTACTCTTTTCCAAACACCAAATTTATAGCCTTGTCTAAATTGAAAGCATTTGCAAAGGACAGATTTGTTATTCAAAACAAGAAATTTCTATTCCAAACAGTAGAAAAAATTGTTGGAAAAAGAGAAAATGCTGGTTTACCAGCATTTTCTCTTTTTCCCATAACGTTTTCAAAAAGGATTCTCACCTAGGGTCGTTAAAGGTCGGAATTGTGTGGTAAAGAGGTAATTACAGTTAATCTTCAAAACAAATGGGGAACCTTACCGGAAATCCTGGGTAGCCGATCTCACCACGTTTACCTGGAGGTCCTCTAGGCCCTGGGCTACCATCTATGCCTGGTGAGCCCGTAGGGCCAGCTTCTCCTGGTTCACCCTAGATAGAAAAAAAAATAATAATATTATATATATGAAAAGCAAAACCTGATTTGTTTGGTTTTTATGGTGTTTAATGCTGTTTTCAACATTGTGTTAGTTATATCACAGTGGCAAGTACACCTATCTATGCTTTCATTGAGTTCATTTGACCAGTAGTTCACACAACTCTCTTTCCAAGCCACTGGCTGTTTTTCCACATGATCATCATCAAAACAATTATCAGAATGATCAGTGGGAGAGAAAAATGTATCCTATTGCAATAGCCATCATCAATCACAACTATAGTTGCTTTTGTGGTCACTGTAGATCAAGATCAGACTATACAAAACATGCAGTCTGACCTTTGATCTACACAGTCAGATTACTTAGGACTTATTTCTAGATTGAAGATGTCTCTTGGGTTAATTTAGCACTTCAAGGGTTAACTATTGGTTTCTTCTGCAATATGCATGTTCTGTATACCTGCACTCAAAAGTGGTATGAGTAAAAAATTTTATCTTTCAACTAATGGAATATCTGTGCAATAGCACCTATGCGATATTTATTTTTGATATGCCACAGATATTTAGAGAGCATGAATTGATACATCACAGATATTTATTGAACATAAATGAATTTTCTGCAGGTAAACGTCAACATCCTTCATGAAGTCATTATTATAGAGAATCCATATCCGACTGAATTGAATAGATCTATTTCACTTGAAATAACGCACATATTTTTCACATCTTTTTCAGGATGAGTAAAAACAGACGTTGAAAGATAAACAGAATACGTACATGATAGTGTTTTCGTATATCAAAAATATTCAACTCAGTCATGAGAATTCTATAATTGTCATGCTAAGGCTTGACAATTATCAATTCTCCCAACCTTGTTAGATTTTAATATACATGTATACCACAACACTATATACAAATTCTCTATATCAAGCATTGTTCAATGTGTTATATTTGTGCAATAATGATGTAACTGACTACTTACTGGTTCCCCTTTTACACCTGGGCTTGTTATAGCTCCTATAGGATCAACTGGTATTGGGGGACTTGGGGGGCCAGGAGGACCAGGGGGACCTTCGGGACCAATGGGGCCAACATCTCCTCTTACTCCTTTGGGACCCTACAAAAACAGAATAAAGTCTAACTGTGACCCTTTACCACACAAACCATGTATTAACGACCCTACAGAGGGAGGTTTTATAAGACATTAACCCTTTTACCACACAATCCAGAGTTTTAACAACCCTGAAGAAGGCTTTTGAAAAAAATGTGTGGAAAAAGGAGAAAATGCTGGTAACCAGCATTTTCTCCTTTTTCCACTATGTTTTCTACCCTATCAAAGACAGAAATCATCCCATGAGCAGCAGTTATTTTGTTGTCTGTAAAGTGTTAATTCTTTACAACATAATCCTAATTTTTAACGAGCCTGATGTAGAATGCTCCAGAAAATATGGGGGGAAAAGGAGAAAATGCTGGTAACCAGTATTTTCTCCTTTTCCCACAATTATTTTCTCCCAATTCATAGACTGCAGTCATCTTTTGAGCAAAAATGAAATTTTTTCGTCTTCAAATGATTTCGGTTTGGGCAAGTCTAGAATTTTTTTGTGTGGAAAAGAAATAAGGGAAAAGGAGAAAATGCAATTAACCAGTCTTCTCTCCTTTTTTCGACAATGTTTTTTACCCGTTGAAAGTGAAATCCCATAATTCACAATCTTATTGTATTGTTAAATGGATAACACCCTCCTTTTTGTGTCTCTTTCATACAAATACGTTGACTAATCAAGATCTGTAAAGCACTGTGAGAAAAGGAGAAAATGCAAGTAACCAGCATTTTCTACATTCCCCAAATTGTTTTCTAACCTTTAACTCTTTACCACACGACAAAATTTAAGACTAGTCCAAATTCAAAGCATTTGCAGATGACAAAATAAACATGGCTCAAAAACAAAATTTGTTTTGGGAAGGGTAGAAAACATTGTGGAAAAAAGGAGAAAATGCTGGTTACCAGCATTTTCTCCTTTTCCCACAATGTTTTCTAAAGGCTTCTTTCTCAGGGTCGTTAAAAGTCGGGATTGTGTGGTAAAGAGTTAAGAAACAAATCGATCACGTGAGCCACATAAGATTTGTCATCTGCAAATGCTTTCAATTTGGACCAGTCTAAAATTTTTTGTTTGGTAAAGATTTAAAGGCCCACTAGCACCCAAAAGTAAATAATTTGGGGCTCAAATTGGAGGCAAATTTCATTCATAATTATCATTTAACCCTTTACCAAACAATCCCAGGTTTTCACAACCCTGTAGAAGTTGCCTTATGAAAACATTGTGGGAAAAGGAGAAAATGCTGGTAAACAGCATTTTCTCCTTTTTCCACAATGTTTTCTACCCGATCAAAGTAAGATTGCACCATTTGAGCCACATTGAAATTGACGTCTGCCAATGCTTTCAATTTGGACTAGGCCAAAATTTTGTCGTCTGGTAAAGGGTTAAAAGGTATGGATATTGTTATGAGTCCAAAAATGTGTTATAGTACAGTACAGTCTGTCAAGCTTCCAGTTGTTTACCAGCATTTTCTCCTTTCCCCACAGGTTCCTGCATGGCTCAGTGGTGAAGTGTGGGACTCGTGACCTGGAGGCCCCGCGTCCGAGCCTCACTGGATCTTTTGGGTTTTCCATGGGAATGTCCTTGGGCAAGACACATCAGAGCCCTAGCTTAGGGTAAAACCCAGGAAATGCATGAATATGTGAGCTGTCGCCATGATATGACTGAAATAATGTTGACAGCATTGTAAAACACCATTCAATCAAACAATCCTCTCTCTCTCTCCCCCCCCCCCACGTGTTTCCAAAAGGCTTCTTTCCTCAAGGTTGTTAAAAGTTGGGATTGTGTGGTATAGGGTTAATCCTTAAAGCACCGAAAGTGACATCCCATGCTTTCGTAGACATTCTAGATCAAGATCAAACTGGGAAGAATGTGCAGTCTGATCAAGGATCTAAATCTTCAACTACTGTGTTACACATTCTGGCCAAGATGACTTTGACTTTGAAGTAGCATTTTTTTCTTTTGCTATTTTTCTTAAAAAAATGTATAATCATCTCAGGCTTAATAAAAACAGATTCAGAGTTATACTTACCATTACACCTCCCACTCCAGGCTCTCCTTGTGGTCCAATGATACCTGGTGCCCCTACTGGCCCTGCATCGCCTGGCAAGCCCATTCTTCCTGGTATTCCTTGGTCGCCCTTGTCTCCCTTGGGTCCTGGCAAACCAGGTTCTCCTTTGGGTCCTGGTTGCCCTGGGCTACCAAATTCTCCTGATCCTTCAATATCCACAAAGCCCACATCTCCAACGTAAGATCTTCCTGGTTGTCCTGGGGGTCCTGGAGGGCCAGGTGGCCCGTCTCTCCCTGGTACAGACACACCCGGTAACCCAGGCTCACCCTGATCTCCCTTCACACCCTGTTTAATAAATATAATAATGATAATAGCTATACATAGAGGATATGTTTTTTTCGGTGAAAGATCGAAATTTATTTCATCGAGTGAACACCATTGGTAATATTTTCATGAGTGGCGCAGCCACGAGTGAAAATATTACCGATGGTGTTCACAAGATGAAATAAATTTCGATCTTTCACCGAAAAAAACAAATATTCTATTTATTTCATGCTTTTAACCCTTTCTTGGAGGAGCTTTATCAAAATCCGATAGTTCTTTTCAATCATTCCCCGTAGCGTACCCCTCACGCATAGCAACGCATTACAATATTACGTCAAGCGCGAGAAATGTAAGGTAAATGACGTCATACTTCCATCTGGTTGTGTGTTGTGCGCAATTTACCTAGGTAACTAGAATATAAAAATCGGTATTTTCACTGGTCGTACCCGTGTAATATCAAAAAATATTTTCACTGCTATTTCTCGATATCCTACTGGGAAGTATGAAATAAAATAATATCAAAGATTCCACGTTTGAGTCTGGTGATAAGCGGGCTTACGTTTGGAAGTACCCACATCACTTGTAAACTCTTTATCAAAGGACAAATTCTAAGGCTCTTAAGTATTTCTATTGTCCTATGTATCAGTGGACAGATAAATCATCATAGAACATGATTAAAGCATCAATAATTTCACTGCAGAGGATCTTTACCAAAGGAAAAATTGAAAGCATCTGCACATTCCAAATTTGAAAGTGATACCAATGAACTTAAGTACTTTGACAGGGTTGAAAACATGGTGGAAAAAGGAGAAAATGCTGGTAACCAGCATTTTCTCCTTTTCTCACCACGTTTTCAAAAGCTTTTTCAGAGTTGTCAAAACTCTAGATTGTGTTGCAAAGGATCAAACATCCAGACTGATTAATATAACTTGTTTCACAATCCATGTATTGTCAATCAACCTGTTTTTGAGAGGTATCTTTTTTGAACCCAAAAATCATCAGAACTGTCTTGGAAACTATGCAGTCTGTCCCTTTCAATGCTCTCCCAAAATTAATGAGTAATTACATAGAACTGTTCATTTATATTGTTAACCCTTTACCAGTTTTAACGACCCTGAGAAAGGAGGGCATTTGAAAACATTGTGGGAAAAGGAGAAAATGCTGGTTACCAGCATTTTCTCCTTTTCCCACAATGTTTTCTACACTTTCAAAGACACCTTTAATATTTTGAGCAATATCTAAATTGTGATCTGCAAATACTTTCAATTTGGACAATTCTAAAATTTTGTTGTGTGGTAAAGAGTTAAAGTAAGTCCTTCTGGTGTTAATTAGTGTTTTACTTGAGTTTTGGTACATAACAACCCTCAGGCTACTAAGTGCGACTCACTGACCTTTTGCAGACAGCGTAGATCATGACCAGACTGAAAAGAACGTGCAGTCTGATCTTGGATCTACACTGTCCACTAAGGAGATATTATTCCCAAAAACATACCTTTGAAAAAGCAATATTTAGGTTTTTACTATCGAATTGAAAGTTTCATTTTAGTTATTTAGCAGGGAAAGGGTTAAATTTTTCAGGCCTTTAGAAATGAACTTCACTAAAAATATAGAAAGCCTCAAAAAAAAAGGGGGGGCATGTTTTTTTGGCGGATGCCATTATGGTTTCTGGTAAAAGATTGCAGGATGGAAAAGTATTCGCAGATGACAATTCAAATGTGGCTTAAATGGTGGAAATTATCTTTAAACCTGTGTAAAAACATTGTAGCTTTTCCCACAATGTTTTGGAAAGCTTTCTTCTACAATGGTTGTCAAAACTCGGGATAGTATTGTAAAGGATTCAAAGCCCTTTCCATTGATCAAATTAAACTGTTGTCGGGAGTGTGTGGTAATGAGACTGGACTGGACAAAATTTAGATCATTTGCAGATGACAAATTAGAATTTTCTTAACATGATGATTCCTCTGTGACAGGAATTTTGAAACCATTGCGGGAAAAGGAGAATATGCTGGTAACCAGCATTTTCTCCTTTTCCCACAATGTTTTCTACCAATCAAGGACAGAAATCATTAAGTATGCAACATTCAATTTGTCTTCTGCAAATGCTTTGAATTCGATCCAGTCCAAAAATATGTCGTTTGGTACAGAGTTAACCCTTTACCACACAATCCCGAGTTTTAACGATCCTGAAGAAGAAAACTTTTGAAAACATTGTGGGAAAAGAAGAAAATGCTGGTAACCAGCATTCTTCCACTCTTCCCAAAACAAATTTCAATCCTGGAATCACATTTATTTTGTCGTCTGCAAATGCTTTCAATTTGGTCCATTCCAAAAATTTTGTCATTTGGCAAAGAGTCACCATACCTTCATGCCTGATTTCCCCAATAGACCTGGCTCCCCTGGTGACCCCTGGAGACCTGGTACCCCTGGTGGGCCTCTCTCTCCTGGCAGACCTGCTGATCCAGGCACACCATCATTTCCCTGCAATACAATGATCATATAACTCATGAACAATGTCCTACAGATGCTGAGATAACTCTGAATCCCTTATGAAAACAAGAGCACCACATGCCCATGCTAACGCTTTATTGTTGTTGCTTTTTAAAAATTCCAGTGAAAAGTCAAAACGGGGCATAACTGTGTCAAGAGTGTTTTGATGGTTACCTGCCCCTTTTGTAACATTCCCTCTTTTGCCAGTTAACCCTTTCCCACACAATCCTGAGTTTTAACGACCCCGAGGAGGGAAGTGTTTTGAAAACATTGTGGGAAAAGGAGAAAATGCTGGTAACCAGCATTTTCTCCCTTCCCCACAAGGTTTTCTACCACAACAAAGACAAAATCCATCATTTGAGTCTGCAAACCCTTCCAATTATACCAGTCTAGATTTTTGTTGTGTTGTAAAGAGGTAAGAACTAGTTCAAGTTTCAACACAGATAACGAAAAGGCTATGAAAATATCTTGACCTTTTCTTCTGAAAGAGCCAAGCTTACAATCAATGTTTAATCACCTCGAGGAAATAACATTAAATTTTGAAAACATTATGAGATAAGGAGAAAATACTGGTAGCAGGATGTTCTGCTTTCCTCTCGGCATGCTCAATCCATTTCATGGACAAATTCTATCATTTGACCCGACTTCAGTATGTCCACTGCTAAATTCAATGCTTTAGATAACAAGAGTGCCGCATGCGGGTGCCAACCCTTGGCTGCAAGTGCTTGATTTTCAGTGGATATTCTAAGTTGAAAAAGGGGCACAACTGTTTCAAAAAATATATTGATGGTTACCTGCCTTTGTTGTACGAGTTCCCCTTTTGCAAGTCAAAAACTTAACAAGCTAAATATATGTTGTCTGGCAAAGATTTATAAATTTGGTCACTCTATGTCCATGAACAATGAACTTTGATCAATACATTTCCGTGATCCATGGTACCAAGCAAGCCATCACATACTTATGGATGCAAAATAGCAATTTTTTAACAAGCGACTAAATCATGAGGTAGACTGGTCGTTGGACATACAGAAAATTGACCAATAGCGAAAAGTTTCGGCCCAGGTCAGCCTGTGCGGACTGCGCAGGCTGACATGGGTCGATACTTTTCGCAATGCCTGAAGCCCCCTTTTCACAGAGCATGGTTCAAATAAATATTGAACCATGACCCAATAAAAAATTCAACCCTATACCACAATAACAGTCATGATAAAATTTTAGCTTTGTCCATCTTGAATGCATCTGCTAACAACAAACTGAATATGGCTCAAATGGTGGAATTCGCCTTTGAAAGAATTAAAAACTTTATTTTCTCCTTTTTCCAACAATGTTTTCAAAAGCCATCTTCCTTAGGGTGGTTAAAACATGACTGTTTGTTCTAGAGTTAAGTCCTATTAAGGGATGCCAAGCCCCAGTAACTTAGGCAGTGGCGAACAAGACTTGAGAACAGGGGGTGGCTGGTTCGATTCTCAGCTCTGCCAATTTCTCAGCTCTTCCAAGGATTTATGATAGTCATTGAAACAGGATTCATTCCTCTCTCACCGCTGACCATTGCTTCGACAATGATTATGTGAGGAAACAGCCATTGGCTTGAAAAGAATATTGTGCAGAGTACTGGTAAAAGAAACTCAAAGAAAGCATGGATAAGTGCACTGGCTGATGCAATATAACTGAAATAATGTTGAAAAAACGTTAAACAACATACAGTCAATCAACCTATTAACCCTTTACCACACAATCCCGACTTATAAAGACCCTCAGGAAAAAGCCTTTTGAAAACATTGTGGGAAAAGGAAAAGGTAACCACCATTTTCTCCTTTTCCCACAATGTTTTCCACTCTACCCAAAACAATTTTCAATTTTTGAGTCGCTTCTGTTTTGTCGTCTGCAAATGCTTTGAATTTGGACAAGTCTGAAATTTTGTTGTTTGGTTAGGAATTAAGAGATAGGTTTAGAACATTGTAGATAACTCACGGCATCACCCTTGAATCCTCTTGCACCTGGAATACCTGGTTCCCCACGTAGACCTTCTGGTCCCTGTGGTCCCCTGATTCCTGGTAAACCACGGAGACCAGCTGGACCTGGTAGACCTCTTGGACCTTGTGGGCCCTCTGGACCTTGAGGGCCAGGTTCTACAGCAACATCGTTACCTGGGCTTATCTAAAATGAGAACAGCAATCAGAATATTTACTCATCGTATAAAATGACTAATAACCATTAAAGTGTTGAAAAAACCTGATGGACTTTTTCAGTCCTCGACAAATCACTATGAGAAAGAGGAAATTTTGTTGTTAAAGGCACTCTAAGGGTTAAAATGGTACCTTACAATAAATGAAACAACACAAACCTCAACAACTGGGCCTGGTGGCCCTGGCGGACCTGCAGGACCTGGAGAGCCGACTTTTCCAGGGGCTCCATTGAGCCCATCTCTGCCTGGTTCCCCAGCTGGTCCCCGATATCCTTGTGGGCCTGGAATTCCTGGTTCTCCTGGCAGACCATCGTCTCCCTTAAAAAGACCCAAGAACTTTGTTTGTTACCTCATTCAACCCTACACCACACAATCCTGAGTTTTTATGATGCTGAAGAATAAAACTTTTGAAACATTGTGGGAAAATGAGAAAATGCTGGTAACCAGCATTTTCTCCTTTTCCCAAAATTTTTCTACCATTTAGAAGTCAGTTCTACCCATGTAAGCTAAACTTAGTTTGTCGTCTGCAAATCCTTTCAATTTGGACTAGTCTTGAATCTTAGAATCAAGAGGCACAAAGCTTAATAAAATAATGGTTTGATAACTTTTGTTATATACTACAAGATGTATACAATACTACAACTTATCATATACCTCAATATATAATACCACAAATTATCATATACCACAAGAGGACCAGTTGTTATACACTATAAGAGGTATTTAATACCACAAGTTATTTTATACCATAAAAGGTATATGATACAATTTATCATAAGCCACAAGAGGTTTATAATACCACAATATACACATAATACCACAAGCTATCATATACCACAAGAGGTAATAATACCACAAGTTTACACATAGTGCTGTTTAAAAAATCATGCAAATTTCCTGGTCCCATTAAAAAGTTATACACATATTCTACAAACATAAGAAATGACCTTTATACCATGAGGTATACTACACCACAAGTAATATACTGTGTACTCTTCATAGTTTCCAAAGAACAAGTCCAGTTAGAATGAACAAGGTTGTAATAGAAATCAAAACCTCTGTTCAGTGGAGAAAGAATTATTTCTTGGCATTTTTGGATTTTATGGTGTTGAGATCCAGAAAGTGAGTTATTCATTATCTTGATCATTGCAAATCTAGACAGCAGCTGTGGCACTAAAGAATCTACATTTTTGGGAACTATTGTAAAAGGCCACTTTACATACACTCTAGATAGTAACTGTGTCACTTTAGAATCTACATTTTTGGAGACTATTGTAAAAGAGCACTTTACATACATTTCTATTTCTTCTTTGTAGTGAAAAATATATGAGCCACGCTCTGTTAAGAGAGAAATGTAATGTTAACATACCCTTGAACCTTTAAGCCCGGGTGTTCCTGGTTGCCCATCTTGTCCTGAGGCTCCTGGCATACCCTAGAAGGTAGAAAGCAAAGAATTTATACAATATTTTGTAACAGACTCTCACGTATAATTCAAATCTGTAATACATTTCCCAATCTTAAGTATGAGCAGTGTGCAAAATCTCTACAGTGGGCTAAAGCAAGAATTCAAGATCAAAATTTTTTTTTTCGTAAACTTAAACAAATTACCAGCACCTATGATGTTTAAAGCATTTTAATCACTCTTAACTCTTTACCAAACGACAATATTTTGGGCTATACCAAATTGAAAGCACTTGCAGATGACAAAATAAAAGCGGCTGAAAAATTAAAACATGTTGTGAGAAGGGTAGAAAACATTGTTAGAAAAGGAGAAAAAGCCGGTTACCAGCATTTTCTCCTTTTCCTACAATGTTTTCAAAAGGCTTCTACCTTAGGGTCATTAAAACTCGGGATTGTGTGGTAAAGAGTTAACCAGTAACAATGATGTTAACAAAAGCCTTCATTCTTCTGGGTCCTTAACCTTTTACCATACAATCCTGAGTTTTAACAACCCTGCAGGAGAAAGCTTTTAAAACGTTCCTTTTCCCATAATGATTTCTAAAAACCTTACAAAGAAAGATCACATCATTTGAGACACATTTATTTTGTCATCTGCAAAAGCTTTCAATTTAGACAGGTCTACAATTCTGTGAAGTGGTAAAGAGATAAAGCATAAGATTAAACAATAAAAGAATTAAATACAACAAAATACACTTAGTACATTTAAAAACGCAACACTCATAATTTGTAAACAAAGCAGGCAAGTTTTGATAAATGTAAGGAGTAGCCATAATCAATGGTAATCATGTGACTTTTTGATTTGTGAGTTAGGAACTTTTTGTACCATTTTCCATTTGAAAAACTTTGAGCAATTGAATAAAACTTTAAGAGTCACTCAATGGAATAACAATGAATTACATTAAAGGTAAATTTGATCAAAACATGTTATTTTCCGGCTAATTTTCAAACAACAGCTGGTGTTGTGTTTTTAAATGTACCGAGTATATTAAACAAAAGGAAGAGAGAATACAACACCTTTAAATTTAGTATACTCACTGTTCATCCTTGAGGCGTAAAAATCAAGGGTAAAAAAATGAAATCATTAGGATGAAAATATCAGTTAGCTGTTTCTTTTTGTAAATGGCATAGATCAAGATACGATAGCATTGAGAGTGCAGTCTGATCTTAGATCTACAAAGCTTATTGCATTCTACTCTTACACCAACTTGTCATTTTCAGCACAATCATACTATTTACTGTTGAAGAAAGTTTTGATCAAATATGAACCATACTCTGGAAAAAGAGGGTATAATGCATCTCTGTGATGCATTACAACAAGCAAGTCATCACATGATCATGAACCCATAAATTCCATAGTCTAACAATCTTGAAGTACAATGGTCCTTTGACATGCAGAATATAGACCTATAGCAAAAAGTTTCCATTTAGGTCAGCCACGGCAGACTGCCCAGGCTGACCTGGGTCAACACTTTTTGCAGATACATTAAGCCCCCTTTTCCCAGAGCAAGGCTCATATGTTCTGTGCAAAGAGGGAACCTGCACAATCCTGGGCACTTTGTTGGGCAATTCTAATGTTGTATCAGTGCTACTCTAACATTGCGCAAGGCATTTTATTGATTTTTTGTGCATAAGTCATATAGGATGAGTCTCTGCACAGAGACGGAATGCTTGGGACAAAGTAGGAATTTTAAACTGATTTAAAATAGTGAAACAATTATCGTCTTGTTCTCTTTTAATGCCTACTTCATTTAACCTGACCCAGGTCAACATCATTTACATTAAATTCTATTTTCTATTTTTACCCCCCCCACCCCCAAATCGCAGGGGCCTGCCTTTAGCATAATGTCCCGAATGGTCACGGAAATATTTTGTATGGTATGTGCAAATTAATTGCTTACCTGTGTATACAAAATACCTTCCAATGTATATATGACTTCCCGAATAATAGTCGAAGTTATATTTACATGCCTACGTATATATTCTGCATAAAGGTCAGGATCAGGTTAAATGAAGAGGGCAATATGTCTCTCTTCTCTGTTCTTCATATGTCTTAATGTTTGTGTTTTTGCTTCATTTTCTCTTTTATGTAAATTAAACATTATTATATCTTCAATGCTTTAGGTCTAAAAAGATGATTTCATTCTTTAATATGGTTAAACAGAGAAACCACTTTGTTGCCATAAAAGTTAAGCTTTCACATAAAATGTGTCATTGACAAAGATCAGCAAAAGTGATAATTACATAATACAACCCTTCAACTGTTTTACCACACAATGCCAACTTTTGACAACCCTGAGAAAGAAGCCTTTTGAAAACATTGTGGGAAAAGGAGAAAATGCTGGTAACCAGCATTTTCTCCTTTTCCCACAATGTTTTTTTTACCCTATCAAAAGAAAATTGCACCATTTAAACCACATTGAAATTGACATCTGCAAATGCTTTCAATTTAGACAAGGCTAAAATTTTGTTGTCTGGTAAAGGGTTAACTGTTTTACTGTACATACTGGACTATAAGACACATTTTCTTCCCCTAGAATTTTGAGCTTGATGTAGGGGGTTTGTCTTATAAGCGCATCTTCAAAGGACTTTGTTAAATTCCACCTTTAAAACCTTTTCTGACTGATTAATACAAAGACTCTGTGTAGGGTCAAAACGAGATAAAAAATTGCCTCTTAAAGTTTGGATCGAACAAAGCTTAAATTTTAATGTGATTGTACGCTCTTTGAATGGAATGAAGTGATACTACTACATATCTTTAAACTACCACAAATCTAGGGCTCCCCCCCCCCCCCAAAAAAAAGGAAAAAAATCCTTACTGGTGGTCCCTGTGGGCCAGCTTGACCTGGATTGCCAGGGGCTCCAATAAGGTCTTCTAAATTTCCTTCAAAAACACCTGGTTTTCCTGTAAAACAATAAGAGAAAATTGTCTAGAATCATTATGATAGTAAATTTATCAGTCAAAATTTTATACAAAGTTGTAAAGTTACTGTGGTGCTCAGTGTTTGTACATGTTAACCCTTTACCACACAATCCCGACTTTTAACAACCCTCAGAAAGAAGGCTTTTGAAAACATTGTGGGAAAATGAGAAAATGCTGGTAACCAGCATTTTCTCCTTTTCCCATAACGTTTTCTACCCTATCAAGGAGGACAAATTCATCAGTTAAGCCATCTTTAATTTGTCGCCTTCTAATGGTTTCAATTCAGACTAGTCTAGAATTTTGTCATGTCGTAAAGAGTTAACCCTTAGAGCGCCAAATAAACCATGCAAACTTTTTTAGCCTAGAAGATAGACCTGTATAGTTGCAATTTTAGAGTTGCTTTGTCCCAAAATGCCTCAATATTGACTGACTGATTGTAAAGTGTAACACAGTTTTCATCATTATTTCAGTTTTCATGGTGGCTAGTGCACCTATCCATGCTTTCCTAGAGTTTCTTTTACTAGTATTATACACAAAATTCTTTCTAAGCCACTGGCTATTTTCAAACATAAGGCGTAAAAAAAAAAAATAGTTTGTTTCGGGTAACCCGACCCTACCTGGAGATTTTGCCCCGACCCTAATTTTTTTTTTTTTGGTCTTCTGATAAAAAAAAAAACAGCCTTTTATCATACTGTGTCACAGGACGCCTGTTTCGGCAAATATTGCGCATTATATTATAGGTGTACAATCATGTACTACTACATATATAATTATGCATGAAAACTCCTACGCCTGTACAAAAGCTACCGTGTATCGGAGTATATTGAACCGACCTTAAACACAAATTGTCAAACACAATAACGTGGGTTTTCCATTTCTAAAAATACATACAAGCAGGCAGAGAGATCGGGCTTTTTCGCTAACTCCACACAGGAACTTCTGTTTATCGAACGTTCGTATCCTATCGCACGGTTACAAAAGACAAACGGGTACCAGTTTTATCTTCTACAACAAATCACGCCCGAAATACTGCGGTACTATACAGACTGTGTAACGAACTTTTACTTTTGATTTTCGCTTTTCTTCGCGTAAATATAGACAGGATCCCGTCATCTCTGTTGTCATCACCGCATTTCCGGTTCTGTAGTGCATTGTCGCTACTTTCGGTTTGCTAGATTTCAGATTGAACAAGTTCTGTTAAACATCATTCGGCAAAAGTGCTAGCATGCTCCAGAACTACGAACAATTAAGGTGTTCAATGCAGATATAACATTCGAAAAATTTTAATGGACGTTTCTCTTGCAACTTATCTGACAGGACGGACTGTGGACTAACTAGACGACGGCAACGATAGAAGTTTAGATTTGTATCAAGCGTCGATAGGTCTTCATATTAGACAGGTATTTTCATATTTTTTTTCTATCTTTGTTACAATGAGGCAACAATAATTTCTTTCGGAAAATATAAATCTACCCAAACTTGCCTTGTTCTCGCTCTGCCCCCCCCCCCCCTTTCACTCAGCTTGATTTACCCTACCTGGTCTTAGAGAAAAACCTGAAACTGCCTAGGCTAGGAGCCGCTATGCAAAAATTTTCCAAGGCTTTCTAATCTCTCCTACACTTCCAGCAAGTGATGCCACTTTAGTTTCCAGGTAAAATGTGTCTGATCTATATAAAATTGAGGAGCAGCAGCACTTCTCCCACATTTCTTGACGGATTTGGGTCAAATTTTCACAGGATGTTTCTCATCATGTGACCTAGCGCATATTGTCAAGGTTTTGCAATTCATAGCTGCATCATGGAAAAAGGGGGCTTCATGTTGTATTTCATTTTTCACCAATATCTCTTTAATTAATACTGGTCATATCTCAACGGATTTGGGTGAAATTTTCTCAGATCATGTGACCTAGCGCATATTGTCAGGGTTTTGGAATTTATTACTGTGTCATGGAAAAAGGGGGCTTCATGTCAAATTTAAACTGCATCCATCCTTACAAAAGTCTGTTTCTTGTGAACGCAACTCCTCCCACATTTCTTGACAGATTTGGATAAAATGTTCATAGAATGTTTCTCATCATGTGACCTAGTGCAGATTGTCAAGGTTTTGCGATTTATAGTTGCATCATGGAAAAAGGGGGCTTCATGTTATATTTCATTTTTCACCAGTATCTCTTTAATTACTTGACATATCTCAACGGATCTGGATGAAATTTTCACAGATCATGTGACCTAGTGCATATTGTCAGGGTTTTGGAATTTATTGCTGTGTCATGGGAAAAAAATGTTTTTCATCACTGTATCTCCAACTAATGGACATAATTTCATAAACTTTATATTTTTATTGCTTAATCAAAGCCAATGACCAATGAGTCTGTTGTGCGTCCGTCTGTCCATCCATCAGTCCATGCGTAAAACTTTTAGATCACAAGTAACACAATATATCTATTGAGCTACCCAGGTAGGTACTAGAAATTCCAACACTTTAGTCTCTAAAGCTAGCTGCTTGAAATAGCAGCCATGTGGCGGCGTATATTGTGATGACGACACTCTTGTTTCACATTATAACTCTGAAGGACAACAAAAGTGTATACTTGTAATTTCAAAGTTGTGTCAAGAATGTGTGTTCTAGATAAAAAACAATATGCATAACCTTTGTAAACCCAACTTTTCTACAGATAAAATGTTTACTTTTAAATCAGTATAATATATATAGTCCTCTAAAGTGTTCTGGAGGGGGAGAGTATTAAACATAAAAACAAATGAAACATTCTAGTATTTATTCAGTTTATTTAGAAATTTGCAAATAAATGTTTTTCACTTTTTCAGCTGTTTTAGCTCTTTACCACACAATCCACAGTTTTAACAATCCTTAACAAGAGGGCCATGATGGCCCTGTATCGCTCCACTGGCTATTAAGTAAAAACACTACAAGCCAAACATTACAATATTCAGCAAATTGATTTCAAACATGAGGACATGCAAACATTTTTCTATCTTATCCTACGAGAAAGTTGTGATCCATGGGCAAAGCCAATTTTGATCGCAAAGCTATAATTATTTGAATCCTGGTGGAGGTCCACAATATAAAGCTCCATACCAAATAATTCAGTTCTTGAATGTTATAAACAAGAAGATTTTCAAATTTTTCTCAATGAAAAGCCCTGTAAAACATGAAACCCATGAGACAGGGCTAAATAGCCTTAGTCTTTATAATGGTTAGTAACATGATGACTTAAGATAGTTTTCATTACAAAAGCCCATGTAAAACTGGTGACCTTGTGTTCCGTGGTGTGGAGACAAACTTGGGTCAAGGACTATAATTTGGGCCCTCCTTGTACAGGCCCACTAGATAAAGCTACATGCAAAATTTGGTAGACCCCATGGCTATTATTTGAAGGAACTTGGTAGAGGCCCACTAGATACAGCTACATGCCAAATTTGGTAGCCCTAGGCCTTACAGTTTCAGAGAAGAAGATTTTTGAAAATTTTCTATATTTTTCAGTTTTGTTGCCATGGCAACCAGAGTTTTTGAAGGAATAAAATTCTGTCATGGGATTCTGAAGAAGACCATGGCAGGATCATTTCTTTGAAGTTTCATCAAAATTGGATAAGTAGTTTCAGAGATGTTTGAAATAAAAGTTAATGCACGCACGGACAGATGGACGGACGGACCTTCAGTGCCAGTAAAAAACAAGTATATACATCAATCTCAGTTTGAAATATATCTTTTTAACCTATTACCAGACAATCCCTACTTTTGATGACCCTGAGAAAGAAGGCTTTAGAAAAGCATTTTCTCCTTTTCTTACAATGTTTTCCACTGTTCACAAAACAAATTTCAAATTTTCAATCACTTTTATTTTGTCGTCTGCAAGTGCTTTCGATTTAGACAAGCGTAAAATATTATCGTTTGGTAATGAGTTACATGTGTGCTAACAATTGTCATAATAAATCACTAAGATTTTTTTTTCAAACTTATTTTATTAATACTTTTTCTAAGCTAGTCATCATCAAACAGTAGACATGGTGTATTAATATGAACACTTCATAGTTTGTAAACACAGTCAGATATGTGGAGGATAATTTTTTGTTTTGGTGTATGATTGAAAATTCTTTTATTGAGTTGAAACAAATGCTAAAAGCTCCCCTTGAGCACATTGTGCTCAAATGAGCTAAAAAGTTAACATACGGATGGACGCACAACGGACAACGGGCCATAACATAAGCCTGCTGGCCTTTGGCCAGTGGAGCTAAAAAACTTGTCTAGCACCAATCATGTATCACTGCAGCTTGATAATCAAGGGAGGTAAATAGTAACGAACTTTATCTTTCATAAAAAGAGTTATTTCCCTTGATTAATGTTTAAATTGAAGTGACAATATTTTGAAGCCCATGTTAAACTTGCGATCGCTGGAATGAAGGCAATTTTGACCCCAGACCTACAATATGAAACTAGAATGTGTGGTTATAAACAAAAAGATTTTTTAATCTTGCCCAATAAAAAGTCATGTAAAACAAGTTTGCTGAATAAAAGGCCCTGTAAAATATGTGATCCATGACACAGGTTTATCAAGTTTTCACTATAAAAGCCAATGTAAAACTTGTGACCCCTGGTGTGGAGTCAAACTTGACCCCCAAAGTTAAAATTTGGGCCCTCTTGGTAGAGGCCCATTATATAAAGTTACATGCAAAATTTGGTAGCCCTAGGCCTAAATATGGCTATGTACAAGTAGATTATTAAAGTTTCCTTATATAAGACCATGTAGAACTTGTGACCCCCTGGGGTGGGGCTACATTTGACCCCCTGGGCTATAATTTGGGCACCCTTGATAGAGACCCCCTAGATAAAGCTAAATGCAAAATTTGATAGCCCTAGCCCTTATAGCTAGATGCGAAAGATTTTCCTATATAAGCCCGCCCATGTAAAACATGTTACCCCCCGGAGCGAAGTCAAATTTGACCCTCGGCTATAATTTGGACACCCTTGGTACAGGTCCACTAGATAAAGCTACATGCCAAATTTGGTCGCCCTAGGCCCCATGGCTAGGTCAAAGAAGAATTTTAAAGTTCTCCCTATATAAGCCCATGTAAAACTTGTTATATAAGCCCATGTAAAACTTGTTACCCCCGGGCAGGGCCTAATTTGACCCCAGGGCTATAATTTGAACAATCTTGGCAGAGGTCCACTAGATAAAGCTACATGCCAAATTTGGTAGCTCTAGGCCCTATGGCTAGGTAGAAGAGGAATTTTAAAGTTCTCCCTAAATAAGCCCATGTATAACTTGTAACCCCCGGGGCGGGGCCAATTTTGACCCCAGGGCTATAAATTGAAGAAACTTAGTAGAGGTCCACTAGATAAAGCTACATGCCAAATTTGGTAGCCCTTAGCCTTACGGTTTCAGACAAGAAGATTTTCAAAGATTTTCAAAATTTTTCAGTTTTGTTGCCATGGCAACCAGAGTTTTTGAAGGAATTAAATTCTTTCAAGAAATTCTGAAGAGGACCATGGCAGGATCATTTCTGTGAAGTTTCATCAAAATTGGATGGGTAGTTTCAGAGAAGAAGACGTTTTAAAAAAAAGTTAACGCACGGACGGACGCACGGACGGACGGACGCACGACGGACAACAGGCCATGACATAAGCCCGCTGGCCTTCAGCCAGTGGAGCTAAAAAAAACTTTTGAAAACATTGTGGGAAAATTAGGGAAAAGGAGAAAATGCTATAAACCCATATTTTCTTTGTTTCCCATGTTTTCTACCCTTCCCAAAACAAATTTCAATTTGTGAGTTACATTTGTTTTGTTGTCAGCAAATACTTTTAATTTGGACAAGTCTAAAAAATTTCAATTCAGAAAAGAGTTAAACAAAAGTGGACAGCATTCAGTGGGGAAAAAAGATGCAAATATAGAAGTATAGTTTAGATAGAATTTGACCATTTACCGTACAATCAGAAAGTTAGTGACAGACTAGAGGTCTTTTGAACACATGAGAAAAGGGACTCAGAGCTGGTAGCCACCATTTTCTCTTTTTTTTTTCCATTTTCGAAAGCAAATACCACCATTTCAAAATGTTTTTTTTTTTTTTTTTTTTTTGGGGGGGGGGTTTAAAAAAAAAAAAAAAAAAAAAAAAAAAAAAATTCGTCCCTACCCTACCTAACATTTTTGGAGACGTTACCCTAAACAAACTTTTTTTTTTTTAGGCCTAACCATTGTCGAAAAAAAGAGAGAGGAATAAATCCTATTGCAATGACTACCATCAACCCTTAACTCTTTACCAAAGGACAGAATTTTAGAATGGTCCAAACTGAAAGGACTTTGCAGACGACAAAATAAACATAACTAAAAAAATGAAATTTGTTTCCGGCAGGGTAGAAAACATTGTGAGAAAAGTAGAAAATGCTGGTTACCAACATTTTTTCCTTTTCCCACAATGTTTTCAAAAGGCTTCTTTCTCAGGGTCGTTAAAAGTCGGGACTGTGTGGTAAACAGTTAAAAAAAAATCGGCGGAGCTGGGAATTCAAACCGCCTGTTCAAAACTACTGTACACTATCGACTGCAATAACAGGGCTCAGAATGTCTCAGCAAGTAGACAGTGTAGATCAAAGATCAGGCTGCACAAAATGTGCAGTCTGATCTTTATGTAACTGGTTACAAAGGCAACTTTTTTTAACCCTTTACTGCACAAAGACGAATTTTAATGACCCTAGGAAAGAAGCTTTTTGAAAACATTGTGGAAAAGGAGAAAAAGCTAATAACCAGCATTTTCTCCTTTTCCCACAATGTTAGAAAGAAACAGGAAAACATTTTTGCAAATGCAGAAAATGTTGTTTACCAGCATTTTCTCCTTTTCCAACAGCCACTTTCCTCATGACCATTAAAACACAAGACTGTGTAACAAAGGAAAAATGGTTTCCCGAATGACAAATTTAAGACTCTTCCAAATTCAATACATATGGAGATGACAAAATCAAAATTGGTCACAAATGAGCATATCAAGGTCTCTGATAGGGTAGAAATAATTGTTGGAAAAGGAGAAAATGCTGGTTACCTGCATTTTCTCCTTTTCCTGCAATGTTTTCAAAAGGCCTTCTTTCCCAGGGTCATGACAACACAGGATTTTCTGGCAAAAGGTTAAACAACAGCCAGGAATGAAGTCAACAAACCTTGTGGGCCTTCTGGACCTGGGAGACCTCTCTCTCCTTTCAGCCCCGGGATCCCTGGAGGGCCTTGTGGCCCTTGAATGCCTCTATCTCCCTTTTCACCAGATCCCTTAAGCTCTCCTGAACCTTCAAAATCTTCATCTATCAATGGCAGACTGACAGGTCGTGCTGGACCCATGGGCCCTGGAGGGCCCGGTGGACCTCGTGGTCCCTGTAGCCCCTGTAGTCCTACTGGGCCAATTGGTCCTGGAGCTCCGTCATTTCCTGGAAGGCCTGGAGTGCCGTCCCTTCCTGGTTCCCCTGGTTGACCAACAATGGATTCTCCCTGTAAATAAAAAATTTTGTTCTTAACCCTAGATACTCATTTTGACGCATCAAGAGTAGACAGCTTTTGAAAACGTTGTGGGAAAAGGAGAAACTGCTCGTAACGAGCAGTTTCTCCTTTTCCCACAATGTTTTCTACTCTATCAGTGATCGGGAAAGAATTTATTTCAATGAGACAATGTCTCCTGTTTTTGAAAACCAATGAGACATTTTCAAAAGTATTGAGACATTCAGAATGTGAACCATGATTGTAATTACTCTCCAACTAATATAACTCATATGTAAGCAGTATGAACCCATAATTTTGATTATTGCCTGTATCTATTTCACTAAATTGCAATAAACTGAAATAGATAGAGTAAGATAGCTTGAGTGTTCTTTCACAAGGCACTGTGTCCTAGTCTAGTACTGGTTTGTTAAATGAATACATGAATTGTCACCATGAAATAACTGAAAAACATAAATTAAAAAAACGCAGCAAGTTCTTTCATCCACAGCAATTAACACAAAATATTTTAACACTTTGTTTGGGCCATACTTTGAAATTTATTAAATTACGAGTTAAATTAACACATTTAATCACAAACTCAGATCTTCTGTAGTCACCTGTATGTTCAAGTGCATCTTGAAAAAAAAAAAATATTTGACAGCACAGAACATTGACCATGACAACAGTTTGTTTACTCTATGGAACTCGACCTCAATGACGTCACATAACTGTACACGCCGAATACACACACATACAGTCATGCGTGAAGCAAATGTTACTGAAATAAAATGTCGAACCTTCGATCACGTACGATAGTTTGTAGGACTATATTAAGTAACTTTGAAGGTAATTTTCTTCGATTTATTTAATTACAAACCTGTTTGGGCGACTTCGACTGCAAGACGACTTTCAACTGTGGTTGATTTGCCGCTGGTGGTACAACTTTCCTGTTAGGCGGCATTTTAAAAGAAGAGAAATACCAAACTTCACGGACGCTTGCCTATAGATACAAGGGCTTCCTGCGATGAGCAGGTTTAATTTACGGATCAGTCCCGATGATTCAATCGCAATATCTCGGATATAAAGTTGCACTTTATCAATGTTTTGTCGAGTAACAGTCCCGATTACCGATGTTAAAATCAGATTCTAGCGCATACAATCAATGATAATATTCACAAAATACGAGAAAAGTAAAACTTCACTTTTCTTTGTTTTAGTTTTAGAAGATTCGCAAAACATATAGGCGCAACTTCCGTATTTATATGAGACAGTTGGGCACATTTCTAGGATTTTGAATGAGACATTTTTGGTTTTCATGTGCCTATGGCGCATGGCGCAGGGGTTTCCCGATCACTGCTCTATCAGATATCTTTATCTCCATTTGTCCACATTTTTGACATCATATCTTTATTTGCTGTTGAACTGGAAGAGTCTAAAATTGGCATATCAGGTAAAGGGTTAACACAGCAGCTTCTAGACCTTACTGCGCAAAACAAAAGCACTGCATTCAGGTGCCAATGCTCAACTGCAAGTGCTTGAATTTCAGTGAAAATTGTAATAGAAAAAGGGGCACAACTGTGTCCAAAATATAGAAAGTTACCTGTCCCTATTGTATGAGTTCGCCTTTTCATAGTTGACAACATGTCCACAATGTTTTCTACTCTACTGAACACAAATACCATCATTTGTATCACATTTATTTTGTCTTCTGCATGGGCTTTCAATCTGGACAAGTCTTATGTCGTTTGGTAAAGGGTTAACTCTTTACCAAAAGACAAAATTTCAGACTTGCTTAAATTCAAAGAACTGTCACATGACAAATTAAATATGACTTATAAAATGAAATTTGTACTTTGAAGGACAGAAAACAATGTCAGAAATGGAGAAGATGCTGGTTACCTGCATTTTCTTCATTTCAAAAAATGTTTTCAAAAGCATTCTTCATCACAACTGTTAAACCCCATGATGGTATGGTACTGGACTAAAAATGGATGAATTTTCTTTAAAAATCATTGGAGAAGAAGAAAAAAATGACATACTGGTTCCCCTTTCTGTCCTCTTTCTCCTTCCCTGCCTTGGGCCCCTGGTAATCCTGGGGACCCCATATCACCCTTCTCTCCTGGCTGGCCATTTGTACCATCCACTCCGGGCAGACCCATGACTCCACGATCACCTCTCTCACCTTTTTCACCTGAAATATTCAAGTTTTCTAGGTTCACTCTTTACCAAATAACCAAGTTTTAGATTTATCCAAATTAAAAGCATTTGCAGACACTTTTACTCCAAATACATTTTTTTTTTCCCCATAAAGTAGAAAACATTGTGGGAAACGGATGAAATGCTAGTTACCAGCATTTTCTCCTTTTCCCCACAATGTTTTCAAAAGTCCTCCTTTTTAGGGTCGTTAAAAGTCAGGATTGTGTGGTAAAGGGTTAACTTTTATCAAGCAATCCAGTGTTTTAACAAATCAAGAAAGGTGAGCTTCTAGAAATATTATGGGAAAAGGAGAAAATGCCGAAAACCAGCATTTTTCCTTTTTCAACAATATTTTCTTCTATTTCAAAGACATATCCTATCATGCCAGCTACTCTAAATATGTTGTCTGCAGATGCTAGTATACCAGTACTTCCCACAATATTCTTCCAAAGCCACTGGCTGCTTTCCCACATAACCATTGTCGAAAAATCTGCTGTGAGAGAGAAATGAATCCTGTCTCAATGATATTCATCAATCCTCAGAAAGAAATTGACAGAACTGAAGATTCAAAACAGCAAACCCCTGTTCTGAAGAACTGTACACAACCAACTGGTTGACTGGGGTTCAGTAAAACATCCAATGTATGATCAAGTTCAGTACCTGTCTTGCATTCATCCACAGGCCTTTGAAGCTCTTCTATTGGTCTATCACCGAACGCTAAAATTTTCCTTGGTCGATCATTGAGCACTTACAGCACATTGGTGCATCGCTTGTATATCACGGAATATACTCAGATTTTCATTAATGCCATTTCTATAAATAGCACATTGGCGACTCCCACCATATCGTATATACATGTAGTAAGGCAAGGTGTGCAACAAAATCGAAAGAAAAATTGACCCGTCCCCTTTCAGATATAATATTTAACAGAAAATGGAAAAAAAAAACCTAATTACCAATGCAGATCGGTTCACAAATTTTTCTTCTGTACCCTGACCCTCTAAAGTTCGAAACACCTCTTGCCATCAAACAATAACTCTCATCTCAAAAAAATTAAAAAGCTTCCACATTTTCCGGATCGCAATGTGCTGACATCAAACAATTCATTGTAACGCAGCAAATTATTACTTGCATGAATTTGCTATCAAAAGACGCGCCAAAGCAGGGCTTCCCCTGCAAGTTTTGATTTTGGCGCCATCAAATTCGCCAGCTCAAAAAAATTGGGGCCAGTAGGAGCCAACTGAGGTAGCCACATAGTACATTAGACGCTTCAGTTTATTGGCCCATGTTAAAGCTGCTAAATCCATTGCTCACTATAATACTGTACATGCTTACTTATATTCCTTTATCCCCATGGGTTTTCAAGGTTTTGAGCTGCAGGGACACAGAAGTTGTATTTGAACAGTAATACAGCGCTGTAATTCTAAAGCTGCAACCCTGTTAGAATATCTTGAGTTTTAATGAAATTAAAGAAGAAACTTGGGATTGAGTGGTAAAGGGTTTAATAAATCATTTCTTTATATCTTGAAAAAAATTAATTTCATTAAAGAGTCCTTTTATTCTGGTCTGTTTTCTCTGTATGAGTGTCCTATACCTTCTCTGACACAGTGCTATTACTGTAAGACGAAGTGGCCTACAAAGTGCCGCCCCCCCCCCCGTTCTCTTAAACATTTTTCATGTCATAAAATATAAAATCACTCGAGTTTTTTCCTCATTATTAGACATATATTTTAGCACCCACTTATTGTTTTATACATCTGTTTGAGTAAATTTACTGTTTGAAGTCATTATCAAAGCTAGAAAGACAGTCTGAAGTGCTTCTGATCGGATAACGTCAACTGACATTTTGATGTGTCATGGGTTTTCACGTTTTTTGCGACGATCCATTTTTTTATGTCGGTTAATTTTCGGAAAACTATTTCCACATGATTTGATATAAAATTTTCATTAAGGGTGGCAGCTAACTTCAAAATCTGTCATTTTACGCTAGATAAGCAGATCAATACCATTAACACGTTTTTCATTTATGACATCGCTAAGTACACACAATAAAATGCTAACCAGTGAGAGGATGCTTACCAGGTAAGGCAGAAATTATGGGCGGTAACTAAATCTTGTATCTGGTTTCTGATTGGTTCGAAATTTCTGTGTGCACAACGGGGCGTGGCGAAATCGACATTTGATTGATTAGCATTATGTGGTGTGTATGCAAGTCTGGTGTGTAATTAGACAAAACTGGTAATGAAAACCAGCTTGATTAGGTGTGATAAACAGTAACGCGGGCATCATTCGTACTTGATACATATTGTTTTAGTCGGAGTTAAGATCTTTTAAGAATTATTTATAGGCATTTACTTGTCGCCAGTACATTCGCCAGTGCTTCATTTTTGGTGCCATTTTTTCTTAATTTTCGCATTTGGCGCCACTGGCGATCGACAGCGGGAGCCCTGCAAAGTTTTTGACCAATGAACGGTAAAAACGCATTTGAAAATATGAGAAATGGGGGATGAAAATCGTATTACTGGATAAGATGACAAGATAAATTATGTCAGATGAAATATTAATTTAATAAATTTCATCAATACAACAACAAAAAAAAATTCAATCCATGTTTAAAAAAAAAATTTTTAATTATTATTTGCTGCAGGATTATAAATCATATGACGTCAGCGCATGGCAATTCGAAAAATGTGGAAGCTTTCGAAATCTTTTCAGATGAGAGCTATTGCTCGATGGCAAGAGCCGTTTGGAACTTATGAAGGTCAGGGTACAAATGAAAAATCATTTATGAACCCATCTTTACCGGTAACTAGGTTCATTTATCCGTTTTCGTTTAAATACTATCTCTGCAAGGCGACGGGGGGGTCAAATTTTCTTCAATTTTGTTGCACACCTTGTCTTACTATATACGTCAAAGAGGGAATCACAAATGTGCTATTTATAGCAGCAGTGTCTGATAATGAAAATTTTGTTATCCCTTGATAGACAAATGGAGTTTCAGAGGCCTATGTTTAATCAAACCTGTCAGCTAAAGCCCTGATGTTGCCTAAATCTTCTACTAAGTAAATAATCTACAAAGCAGTAAAATATACCTTTTGCTCCTATCAGGGTACTTATATCTGGGGGTGGGATCATTGGAGGGGGTACAGCTGGTGACCCTGGTAGACCTGGGGGTCCCTGGTCTCCCTTTTCCCCTTTGGGACCTTGTTCCCCTCTTTCTCCTTTCTGTCCAACAACAGCTGGTGGGGCCTGAATTTAATGAGCGATCAAATTTTTTTCACCTTTAACCGAACAGTCCTGAGTTTTTACGATTGTAAGCATGAAGGCTTTTGAAAACATTCTGGGAAAAGGAGAACATGCTAGTAACCAGCATTTTCTCCCTTTCCCTCATTGATTTCTACATTTCTAAAGAAAAAAATTCAGTTTTTGTGTCACTTTTAATTTGTTGCCTGCAAATGCTTTCAATTTAGACCAGTCTAGAATTTCATCATCTGGTAAGAGTTAAATTTAGCTCACAATACATGTACTTGCTACAGGTTATAACGGAAGCTGGGCAGAGGCAAGTCAGGCTATTTTGATTACAATTGAAAGGTATTTTAAGACCCTTTCCACAAAATTTCATTTTTGTCACAAAGACAGTATTATTCATGTGTTTGCAGTGTCGCACCACGACTAGGCTGGAGCTCTGCACTGCTTTGCCTAAGGAGAGTCCCACAACATACCATTTACAAGGATTTAAACCCAGAACCTGGTGAACTAAAATCTGCCAACTGAGTAACTACAAAACACATACAGTGTACCAGAGGCCATTGGGATATTTAACCCTTTACCTGATATGCCAATTTTAGACTCTTCCAGTTCAACAGCAAATAAAGATATGATGTCAAAAATGTGGACAAATGGAGATACAGATATCTGATAGAGTAGAAAACATTGTGGGAAAAGGAGAAACTGCTCGTTACGAGCAGTTTCTCCTTTTCCCCCAGTGTTTTCAAAAGCTGTCTGTTCTTGATGCGTCAAAATGAGTATCTGTGGAGTAAAGGGTTAACTCTTTACCAAACAATCCCAACTTTTACAAACACTGAGGAAGAGGATTTTTGAAAACAATGTGGGAAAATGAGAAAATGCGGGTAATCAGCATTTTTTTCTTTTCCCACAATGTTTTCTCGTCTTTGGAAGACAGATTTCAGGTTCTCAATCACATTTATTTTGCCATCTACAAAAAGGACAACGTTAAAATTTTGTCATTTTCTAAAGAGTTAAAGCTTGTTTCAATCTACCTCTTTAACACCATCTTCTGCATCAATAAGGATTTTTGAGCCATCTTCTTTATCCATACCTGATCCCGATTCCTCATACAATTCCTGAAAATATGTATAAATGATAATTATTTGAGCTGTGTTCTGGCAAAAGGGGTGTTTAATGCATCTTTGTGATGCATCATACCAAGCAAGTCATCATATGATTATGGATTCATAACATCTATTTGAACGTACAGCCAACTAAATCATGAGGTAGAATCATCCTTAGGCATACAGAAAATTGAGCAATACCATTAAGTTTCCACCCAGGTCTGAGGACAGCCTGTGCAGTCTGCACAGGGCGACCTGAATTAATACTGTTTGTCTATATTGTACTTCCTTTTCACATAACATGGCTTATTTTATATGAAGATGAAACCAAATGCTTCTCATATTTCATTCTCATGTACATGAGACTTACCATCAAACAGTGATGATAACTGATAAAATTGTTAACTGTTGAAAGCCACTGGATTGGAAACTGTTGTGGCAACAGCAAGGCGTCATGATGACGTCATGACGGAATTCCCTGTTGCGAGTTGGTAAAATATTATTTTGATATATATTGCTGTTCACAAACTTTCTCTAAGCAAAAACTTTGAATATTCTCTACCAAACAATCTAGCGTTTAACTCTTTACCACACAATCCCGACTTTTAACGACCCTGGGAAAGAAGCCTTTTGAAAACATTGTAGGAAAAGGAGAAAATGCTGGTAACCAGCATTTTCTCCTTTTCCCACAATGTTTTCTATTCTTCCAAAGTTAAGCTTCAATTTTTGAGTCATGTTTATTTTGTCGTCTGCAAATACTTTGAATTTGGACAAGTCCAAAATTTTGTCGTTTGGTAAAGAGTTAAGCCCTCCTGCTGCCACAGAAGCCTTCTAACACGTAGTTGGAGAATGAGAAAACACTTGTCACTAGCATTTTCTCTATATTCCACCATATTTTCTACCCTTTTGAGTCAATTCTACTTTGATGTCTACAAATGCTTTCAAAAGGGCAACACTAAAATTTTGTCGTCTGATTTAGATTCATATAAACATACAAGACTGCTCGAATAGCATGACAGTTTACCTTTTTCTTGGACTTTCAGAGAATGTTAACCTGCAAATACACGAAGTACAGAAGAAACAAAGAATTTTTTTCACTTACGTCGCTACATTCCTTCTTTTCAGCCACTGAGGGGTCATCGTGGACTTTGACTTCCATTAAATCACCCTGAAAAAAAAAACATCAAAATGATTAACTCTCTACCAAACTAGAAAATTTTAGACTAGTCCAAATTGGAGGCATTTGTAGGTGACAATTTAAATGTACTTCAAATGATGATTTCTGTCTTTGATTGGATAGAAAACTTTGTGGGAAAAGAAGAAAATACTGGTTACCGGCATTTTCTCCTTTTCCTACAAATTTTTTCAAAAGCCTCTCTCTTCAAGTTTGTTAAAACTCCGGATTGTGTGGTAAATGTTTAATCAGTGAATTGTTCAAACTAAAGTAACTAAACATTTAAAATGCTAGGCAAGGGTACAGTCAATCTTGTGGACAGTGTAGATCAAAATCAAACCACAAAAATTATCAGTCTGATCTTGCATTTTCACTGCTCAATAGTTTTCGAGATAATCTAACAAAATCAAACAAGAGCACTAAACACTGGCGCCTACACTTGGCTGCAGAAACTGTTGCTTGAAGAGCTTCAAGAAATAGATTGCTAATCAACAAAGAATTTAAAGTCAAAATGGGGTATAACTGTGTAAAAACATTTTGATGGTTACCTGCCCCTATTTTTTGGGTTCCCCTTTTGATAGTTAAGAACTGTTACAAGTTTGAAGTAAATATCTTCAGCAATGACGGAGATATACAATGTCAAAATTTCTGCACAATGATGATCAAAACACCAATGCAGATGATGACAGGGCCATGACAATATCTTGACTTTTTCTTCAAATGAAGCAGTGCTAACAAGAGCACCCAATGAAGGTGCCTACACTCTGTCCATTTTATACTCAACAGCTACCTAAAACTTTGAAGTAAATAATAGCTAAGCCTGGGAGCGCACTTGGTAGCATACTGCACTTGTAATAACTGAAATAATGTTGAAAACAGCATTAGACCATATTTCATCTTCAAGTAAATAATAACCTTCAATAATGACAGAGATACGAAAAAATTCGAAGTGTTTGCACATCGACAGTCAAGAGTACCGGGCTATTAGTAAAACTCACTGTTTTCTTCATAAACAGCTAAAATATAAATTAACCCTTTACCACACGGCAAAATTTAAGACCTATCCAAATTGAAAGCATTTGCAGACGACAATTTCATAGTGGCTCAAATGACACAACTTTTCTTTGATAGGGTAGAAAACTTTGTGGGAAAAGGAGAAAATGATGGTTACCAGCATTTTCTCCTTTTCCCACAGTGTTTTCTAAAGGCCTCTTCTTCAGGGGCATTAAAAGGCGTCATTGTGTGGTAAAGGGTTAAAATTGCAAATTTTAGAGGATTTTTTGTAAATGAATTGATTCATATTCTTTATTTAGAAATCCTAGTTCACCTGGGGTTAAAGCTTTTAAAAGTGTTGTGGGAATACCTGGAGAAAATACTGGCAACCAGCATTTTTTCTCCATTTTCCGTTAACATTTCCTACTCGTTCAAAGGCCTGAATTCATTTGCCTGCAAATGCTTTCAATATGGATGAGTCAACTGGCAAAATTACACAATGATTTTTCAAAGGTATGTTTATGGCCAGTTCATATTTACCAACCATTCTTAATTACAGTCTTAGTCTAATTCTCCAGAATTTTCTAAACTTGATAGTTACGCAATTTCTGATTTGGTTTAGCCAATCAGAAGTTGTATAGCTATCCAAATCTAGAATAAGACTAAAAGTGCAATAAAGATCATTTGGTAAATACAGGCCTAAATATACTTATGTATGTGTGCTTGGATATCCCTCTGAAATACTTACAACAAATTTGTTACCAAGTGGTCCAGCACTGGCCAGATGAACGGCTGATCCAGATTCAAACTGTAATTCTGACAATGGCACCACTAACGGTTTTGTTTCTACCTCATCGCAGTTTTTATACAGCGTCACAGACCTTTGTTCGACAGATAATGCTATTCTGACCCATTTATTTCGTATACTATCCACGTAAAATGTTGCTGTGACTTGGTTTGTACCCCTTGAGTCTGGGTTATAAAATAATTTCACTTCATTTTGGTCTTGAGATCTCACATAAGCAATTTCTAAACCAAACTGTATAAGTTTCCCATATGGATTTAACACGGCAAAAACGGTTCCTTCTTCTCGAAGTCTTATAGTCAATGTAACTGAAAAGGCCTTAAATAAAGTGTTCTTTGGAAATTTTTCCGCTGATGGCCGTGCCGGCACAGAAGCAGATCTTTCGACAGAGAATGCTGGATAGCCGTCGAAACCTGTGACGTATGTTATCCCGGAACCTTCTCTGGGAACGCCGAGGAGTGTGAGTAGATCGATGGTGCTGTCTTTGGCTGAAAAAGAGGAAAAAATAGATCCAATTAATCCTTAACTCTTTACCAGGTAACAAAATATTGGACTAAACCAAATTCAAAGCATTTGCAGACGACAAAGGTAGCTCAAATGATGATTTCTGTCATTGATAGGGTAAAAAAAACATTGTGGGAATAAGAGAAAATGCTGGTTACCAGCATTTTCTCCTTTTTCCACAATGTTTTCAAAAGTCTTCTTCCTCAGGGTCGTTAAAACTCAGGATTGTGTGGTAAAAGGTGAACCTGCTAAATTAATGAAATGAAATTTTCAAGCCGATAGTAAAGTCTAAATGTTGTTCAAAGGTATATTTTTAGGAAAAATACCCCCATATTGGGCAGTGTAGATCCAAGATCAGACTGCATGTTCAGTGATCTACACCATATGCAAAAGGTCCTTGAGTTGCGCTTAGCAGAATTAACTGCTTTACTGCAAGGTAAATGAAATGGTTACATTTCCAGTAAACAGGCAAAACTCACAAATAGCAAGGATATGTCCTAAACTTTTACCACATATTGAAGGAATTTACTTTTTTTTTGTATTGGAGTTTACTTCTGCCACTATGATGTGAAAGTTTACAATAAATTTACTGTTACAGTATTTCAATCCTACCCTGGTATAATTACACATACTGGGTCTACACTGAAAAGAACCAAGAATCTGCAGAAATATAACTTTTCTTAATTCAACAAAGCCTATTTTCCCTGTAACACATAATCCCAAGTTTTAACGACCCTGAGAATGAAAGCTTTTGAAAACATTGTGGAAAAAGGAGAAAATGCTGGTAACCAGCATATCTTTTCCCACATTGTTTTCTTATCTTTCACAGACAAATCCCATTACTTGTGTCACATTTACTATGTCCTTTGGAAATGCTTCCATTTTGGTTCCGTCTAAAATTCTGTCATGTGATAAAGAGTTATAGGAGTTTTTAGTTCAATAATGTTCATGGCCCTGAGAAGCAAGCTTCAAAAAATGATGTAGAAAAAGGGGGAAATGCTAATAATTTTCTCCCTTTTCCACAGTATTTTCAATTATATGAAAGATGTATCCAATCATTTAGCCATATTTAATTTGATGTCTTCAATTATAATGCTTTAGATTTGGACCAGTTTAAATGGTGTTGTTGACTTTCTAAGGGAAGAAACTATATGCAAAATATGTTAACAAATATTCTCTAGAGTTGCTTCCCTTCCTTATCTAGATTAACCATGCAACTAGGAAAAAAGCAAATTTAATTTGAAAAATCTATAAAATCTCTGCAAAACAAAACAAACAAGGAAAACATATATGAGCCATGCTCTGTGAAAAGGGGGTTTAATGCATATATTAAAAAGTATGGACCCATGTCAGCCTACGCAGTCTGCAAGTTTTTGCATGTCAAAAGGACAAGAGTACTGCACAATTTAGTCTGTTGTTACATAAAATGGATTTTATGATTCCATAATCATATGATAATTTTTTTTTCATTTTCTTTTTTTTTTTCTTGTAAGTTTTGTAAAGCTATTCTCTTAACCCTTAACCATATAGCAAAATTTTAGACTTGTCCATATGGAAGGAATTCATAGACAACAATTCAAGTGTTTTTAAAATAATAGTATCAATTCATCCTTGGATAGACAGAAAACATTGTGGGAACAGGAGAAAATGCTGGTTACCAGCATTTTCTCCTTTTCCCACAATGTTTTCAAAAGCCTTCTTTCTCGGAGGGCATTAAATATCGGGATCATGTGGTATGGGGTTTAGGGTCATTTAAACTCGGGATTGTCTGGTAAACGATTCAAGTACAATATGGGTAAAACATGTTTGCTTGCACTGCATGCTCTCTCATGCATAATGCTCATTGTGTCAGATGGGATTAGGAGATTGTGGCAAATGTCTTTTTGATTAGACTGTGTAACAGACTTGGATTCTCATTCTCTTTTTTTTTTTGTCATTCTCACAGACTGTAACAACCACTTTATGTACCAGTAGTGTACATTTTACTCTAAACAAGAAATATCTCTATAAAAGATAGACTGCATAAATTTGCCAGCAAATAGGCTCGTCCCTTAGAATAAATACATCTACAATTTGACCGCAGGTGTCCTTAAAATAAACATGTCTACATTTTGACCAATCACAAATTTCTATTTATTCATCTATTATCAGTACCAAAAAGTAGGTCAAAAGCCAGTACATTCAGCTACGCCAAAAAATAGTTTTCAAGGATATTAGTTCCACAGGAAAATATTCGACTTTTTTCTCCTCAATTTCCCTTTTTTCTCTAGGTGACAGAAGAAAGAAAATATAGAATTCTGTAAAACAACAAATATGTAATGAAAGCATTCTGTAAGGCAAGGAATAAAGTTCTTTCAAACATGTGATGCTCATAACCAGCATTTAAATGCAAGAACACTTTAACAAATTAGAAGAATAACACGATACATTTACTCTTGTATTGAAATAACATGACCCATGAGATGAAAAAATCTCCATCACAAGTGAAAAATGTGATACAAAATTTGATTGGACTACCCAGTCAGGTGACCTTGATGTCCAAATATAGACAGCTTTACAGGAAAGAAATGATTATGTGACAAGCCCATATAGCTCAGGTGGTAGAGCGTAGGACTTGTAAACATCAAGTCTTGGGTCACTTCCTGAAACAAATTTCAGTTTTTGAGTCACATTAATTTCGTCGTCTGCAAATGCTTTCAATTTGGACTAGTCTTGAATTTTATTGTTTGATAATGAGTTAAGCCATTAAAAGAGGTCAATATAGTATATTTGACACTGAAAGAGTTAACTATTTACCAAACGACAAAATTTTAGACTTGTCCAAATCGAAAGCATTTGCAGACGACAAAATAAAGCGACCCAAAAACTGAAATTTGATTTTGGAAGGGTCGAAAACATTCTGGGAAAAGGAGAAAATGCTGGTTACCAGCATTTTCTCCTTTTCCTACAATGTTTCCAAAAGCCTTCTTCCTTAAAATTCAGGAACGTGTGATAAAAGGTTAACACTTTATCAAACAACAATATTTTAGACTTGTCCAAATCGAAAGTATTTGCAGACGACAAAATAAAGCGACCCAAAAACTGAAATTTGATTTTGGAAGGGTCGAAAACATTCTGGGAAAAGGAGAAAATGCTGGTTACCAGCATTTTCTTCTTTTCCTACGATGTTTCCAAAAGCCTTCTTCCTTACAATTCAGGAACGTGTGATAAAAGGTTAACACTTTATCAAACAACAATATTTTAGACTTGTCCAAATCGGAAGTATTTGCAGACGACAAAATAAAGCGACCCAAAAACTGAAATTTGATTTTGGAAGGGTCGAAAACATTCTGGGAAAAGGAGAAAATGCAGGTTACCAGCATTTTCTTCTTTTCCTACGATGTTTCCAAAAGCCTTCTTCCTTACAATTCAGGAACGTGTGATAAAAGGTTAACACTTTATCAAACAACAATATTTTAGACTTGTCCAAATCGAAAGCATTTGCAGACGACAAAATAAACCCGACTCAAACATTGAAACTTGACTTTGGGAGAGTAGAAAACAATGTGGGAAAAGGAGAAAATGCTGGTTACCAGCATTTTCTCCTTTTCCCACAATGTTTTCAGAAGGCGTCTTCCTTGGGGTCGTTAAAACCAGGGATTGTTTGGTAAAGGGTTAAGTACAGTTATTCCTCAAAAACCGACCGATATAAAACAACGTCCATTCATATACTCTGCAAAACTAGTTCATTTCTATTTACATAAGATTTAAAATGGACTTGCAAAAGCCTCAACTTTGTCATGTGATAAGATCTAATCTTAAGCATAAAATATACAGCATGGGTGCATTTGATGAATGATATTGTGTTATAACAGCAAGGCATGTAAATGTGAGACTCAAAATTTACAGCTTCTGGATTTTGGCACAGTGGAGAACTGTGCAACTTTCACTGCTTATTACCCTTGCAGCATTAAATAAACACAACACATGAACAGGTTTCTTTGACTATAGTGTTTACCACAAAGCAGACGGCAGAGATCAAAGATCAGATTTCTTGTATTAACCCTTTAACACACAATCCAGAGGAACAAAGCTTTTGAAAACATTGTGGGAATAGGAGAAAACATGGCATGCTTGCTACAAAGCCAACTTTGGTTGTGAAAGGCATTTATGGCACAACTGCAAGAGATAGCTGGCTTGAGGGCTGTGTGTAGCAATGGCTTGTACCTTTTGGCATGTCTGTCATTTGAGTTTTGTAAGCTAGAGTTTATCTTGCAAGGTCCAAATGTAAGGTGGCTAAATACCTCAAATGATCAATTGCTTAAGATCACTCTCGTAATTATGCCACCAGTCTCATCTAAAAGCCTGACCAATCTCAAAGACTTATGTCAAATTGTACATTCATGTAATACCTCTCAGTGGTTCATTGGTTGAGCTCACATAATTGCATGATTGCTTGTGTGAGTACACTTATGCACAACTGTATCATTCCACAGTTGTTGCCTATGGCCATTGTTTAACAAATTCTTATTGCATTGAAAGTTTCTATAACCCAGTGTTAAAAACCTGTTTTGGTCATTCATATGACAAAACTGTCTAAACTAGATGCACTACAATAATTGTGAAAGAGGCTTTACCATAAGACAAAATTTAAAACTTGTCAACATTGAAAGCATTTGCAAATGACAAATTAACTTTGGCTGAGATAAAGAGATTTGTCTCTGAAAGGGTAGAAAACTCTGTGAGAAATGGAGAAAATAGTTACCATTTGAAGCCATAAAACATTTGCCACAATATTTTCAATAGCTGTCTTCTTCAGTCTTTAAAACAAAATCATTTGGTAACAGATTAGTTATATCAATAAGACAATTCTGATCAGTACCCACAACATAGGTTCCAACCCTTAAAATACCTTTCACAACTACAGTTGCTTATCTAGCCAGTGTAGATGAAGATCAGACTGCACAAAACATGGGGTATGATCTTAGATCTACACCTACACTATCCGCCTTGCATAAACACTATAAACAGAAGCAAACATCAAATTGCAATTGATTCTGTCTTATTCCCAATAAGGATATGTCTGTTGGGTTTATTCAGTGCTCTACTGGGCAAAGGAGATCTGAGTCCATATTCACCAGGCATTCTTATGAACATTCTTTGTGTTATTCTCACGATTTTTCAAAATTTGAAAGTAACACAACTTCTCCTTGGCTAAACCAAATGGTTTAGCCAATCAGAAGTTGCATTACTTTTTAACTCTAGAATAAGATAGAGAATATGATTAAGAATGGTTTGTGAACACAGATCCTGGTAGATAAATCTTTGAACTTCTGATATTTTCCCCTAATCTGCACCTCAAGTATATACATAAATCATACAGTTTGGTCAGTTTTGATTGAAAGTGGAAGATGGTAGTAAGTGACAGCCGGATACTGGATCCATCCTCAGCATCAAGTTACCAGTTAATATCTTAGATTTCCACCCTGCCCAGGTCATGCTTGTCAATTATTGAGATGATTTTTGTGTTTCTTGACCCTTTGTAGAACTATCCCATGTTTTAACTCTTGGGCTGCTAAGTGCAGTCACTCACTGACCTTTTACGGACAGTGTAGATCAAGATCAGACTGCACAGAACGTGCAGTCTGATCTTGGATCTACACTGTCCGATAAGGAGATATTATTCTCCAATACATATAACTTTAAAATAGCAATATGTGGGTTTTTACTATTGAATTGAAAATTTCGCTTTAGTTTTTTAGAGTGATAAGGGTTGACAACCATGTTGGTGAAGGCTTTTGAAAACAGTAACCAAATAAAAGAAAAAGCTAGTGTCCAGCATTTTCTCTTTTATCCAGTATAATGTTTTCAACTCTTTTCAGGACAAATTCTTTAATTTTAGCAAAATCTAATTTGTTATTTTAACTCTTTACCAAAGGACAAAATTGTGGACCAGTCCAATTCAAAACATTTGGAAACAACAAGTGAAATGTGGCTCAAATGAATGAACTTGTTTTTGATCGGGCAGAAAACATAATGGGAAAAGGAGAAAATGCTGGTTACCAGCATTTTCTCCTTTTCCCACTATGTTTTCAAAAGCCTTCTTTCTTAGGGTTGTTAAAACTCGAGATTTTGTGGTACAGAGCTAAAGGAAAAGGATCCATGATTTTAGCAAACTTAAACTTGTCTGCTAACGCTTTAAAAATGTTTGAGTGTAATATTTTGTTCATATGTATGGAGTTAAATGTAACACTTTTAACTCTTTACCAAAAGACAAATTTTTGGACTGGACCAAATTCAAAGCATATGCAGACAACAAATTTAATCTTGTTACTATGATGATTTCTGACTTTGATAGGGTAGAAGATATTGTGGGAAAAGGAGAAAATGCTGGTTAATGCTGGCTACCAGCATTTTCTCCTTTTCCCCCACAATGTTTTCTATAGGCTTCTTTCTCAGGGTCATTAAAAGTCGGGACTGTGTGGTAAACAGTTAAGCCATCATGTTTTCTCACTTTTGAAAGACAGACCACACAATTTGAGCCACTTCTAATCTCTTGTTTGCAAAGTTTTCTTGTTTGGTGTAAGATTCATAAAGGATGCTGTCTAATTAAAAGCAAAAGAAAACAAGAGCAACACAAGCAGGTGCCAATGCTCGGCTCCAAGCGCTTGATTTTTAGTGAATATTCTAACTTGAAAAAATTCTTTGATGGTTATCTACGGCTGTTGTACGAGTTTCCCTTCTGATTGTTAACAACTTGTCCAAGTTTGAAGTAAACATCTTTGATAATAACAAAGATTTTACAAAATGTCGAAGTTTTCGCACTACGACACCAATGCCAGGGCTACGACAATACCTCAATTTAAATTTCGAAAACTGCCAAACTAAAATCAGCATTTAAGGTTTCAATTCAGAAAGTCCATGTCACTTAAAGAGGCCCTGATACTCATTTTCAGCCAGTTTTAACTCATTTTGTCTTTATTTTATCAAACTATAGTCATTCTCATATCTTCATGCCAAATATTACGCCTCACAGTTGCAAGGTTGCTTAGATTACTGTCGATAGAAAATGCATTTTGCTGAGTTGCGGCCTTCCATGTAAACAGACTCGTCGTTTCCGGTTTTTGAATCGAAGATTTCGATATGTCCGTTATACACTCGGGTAGATTCGTATGATGATCATGCATTCTGTCACGTGACTATATTTGACCTTCGCCCTGTGTCTAATGAGGTAAACAAAGGAAAATGGAGGCTTCTCTGTTGCAGTCTCGATTTTCAGACGGAGGTGGCGGCCTATATATGCAAATTACACCGTATCCGACTCTAGGCGGAAACCAACGATAAATTTCCGTCACGCACCGCCATTGTTTACAGCTCCGATCGTCCGCCAGTTTTCTTCTGACCAATGTTCGGTTTCTAATACAAATCTCTGTGTTTCTTTTTTTCAAGTACACCATATTATGTCAGTAATTTATCCATGTTTACACAAATGACTGATTTCTGTACCATTCTAAATTGTTTGAAATTTAACAGCGTTTTTGCTCTCCGGCTATATACGAGCATCTTTAATTGTTCAGTCTGACTGGAACAAGTTTATTTTGGGATGTGGAAGACAAAACAATTCTTCACCCTCGCAAAAAGCCAATTTAACCTTTACCACACATGTCCTGACTTTTAACGACCCTGAGAAAGAAGACTTGAAAACATTGTGGGAAAAGGAGAAAATGCTGTTAACCAGCATTTTCTCCTTTTCCCACAATGTTTTCTAACTAATCAAGGACAAATTTCGGCATTTGGACTGCCTATAAAATGTCATCTGCACATGCTTTCAGTATGGACTAGTCTAAATTTTTGTCATTTGGTAAAAAGTTGAACTCTGCATACATTTTAATTCTACAAAAATATCCAGTAAGTGCAATTCCAATATTGCAGATCCTAGATCAAACTCCATGTTTCCTGCCATCTGATCTTTATCTACATTGGCCCCTATGGCAACATAGTATAGAAAAGCGCTTAAAGGATTAATAACAGTCAGGTGCAGCTACTTGAGATCCTGAAAGGAACAATCGCTCTAACAGATGCACACAACAATTTAGACTCTCCATGTCACAAAAATATTAACACTTTATTTCCAAACAATCTTGTATTCTAACAATTCTGAGGACGGAAGGCTTGTTCAAAATTGAGGCAAACAGAGAAAATACTTATACAGAATTCAGTTTCATTTGAGCTGCAATCAGTATGTCTTCTGCAAATGCTTTCAATTTGGAGAAGTCTTAAATTCATAGTCATGTAAAAGGCTTAGCCCTTCACCACACAACCGTAAGGAAGACGGCTTTTGAAAACATTGAAGGAAAAAGAGACAATGCTGGTAACCAGCATTTTCTCTTTTTCCAATAATGTTTTCTACACTACCAGAGAGAAATATAAGCCTTTTAGTCACATTTAATTTGTCGTCTGCAAATACTTTCAATTTGGAAATGTCTAAAATTTTGTCATTTCGTAAAGAGTTCATCTTTTCTGGTTTGTACTGACTTCTCTCTGAAAGCTCTTTTCTAAACATCAAAATTTTATACCTGTCCAACTTTAAAGCATACCAAGACAACAAATTCAGTGTGACTCCAAAATTTATATTTGTTTCTAGAAACGTAGAATACATTGTGGTAAAAGGAGAAATTGCTGGTTACCAGCATTTTCTCCTTTTTGCACAATGTTTTCAAAAGCTTTCTTTCTCAGGGTTTTTAAAAGTTGGGATTGTGTGGTAAAGGGTTGAAAGATATGGAAGCCTCAGGTATGCTGAACAATCAGTTCCCTATCAGCAATATTGATGGTCTTTAAAACTGTAAAATTCTAAAAATTTTGCTGACTTTTTTGTTCTTCCGTCACATAACAAACATAATTTTCGAAGTCAGTTACTGATGCTTTCTAAATGATAATAATGTGGAACTTACAAAAGGCTGGATAATAAATACATATAGAAACACTGAAAAAATAAGAGAAAATGCTGGTTATGAACAAATTCTTTCATTTTTCACTGTGTCGTCAAAAGTGGTATGTGAGCTCAAAGATGGAAATTCCACTGATGAAGATATCACCTCTAGCTACGCCAACAAAACTCTCCATGTGGTTTACATTTTTTCCAAGAATGTCACATTCCCTGCATGAAATAGATCTTTTTCAGCCACTAACGATCTTCATCTCTAATTTATGAACTGAAATGACCCAGCCTAACAGTGCTTATCAGTCCTGATTCTAACTAGAAGCCAGAGGATTGGGGGTTTAACCGCATTCTAGCTTCTTTTGTTACTGATTATGGAAATTCCTTCTGGATGTTTTTGGTTGATAAAACTCCATGAAATGTTTTCTAGTGAAGTTGGAAAGCTTAAGCCATCACCAAGTAATCCCAAGTTTTACCAATCCTGAGTTAGAAGGTTTTTGGAAAAATTGTGTAAAAAGGAGAAAATGCTGGTAACCAGCATTTTCTCCTTTTCCCACAATGTTTTCTACCCTATCATAAAACTTAAGCAACATTGTACCAATTTTGAATGAGTCTTCTGCTGATGTTTCAAATCTGGAGTAGCCCGGGAAAGGGTTATTTCTACAAATGATAAATTGTCAGACTTGTAAAACTTGAAAGCATTTGCAAGCTAGAGATGAACCCTTTACCAAACGACAAAATTCGAGACTGGTCCAAATTCAGAGCATTTGCAGACGACAAATTAAATATTGCTCAAATGGTGAGATCTGCTTTTGATAGGACAGAAAACATTGGGAAAAGAAGAAACTGTTGGTTGCCAACAATATTTTTCAAAGGCTTTTTCTCAGGATCATTAAAACACAGGATTATGTGGTAAAGGATTCAATGTGACTAAATCCTGCTCAAATGATTGGATTTGTCATCAAAGTATGAAAATTTTTGTGAAGAAGACAATCTGCTATTGTAGGGTTGGTCCATAAGTTAGTCGCTGGCAGGAGAAATGAATTTTAAAATTATGGCAAAATGTAAACGAAAGATAGTTTTTAGGAACAAAGTCCGTAACAAAGAAATAAATGAACGAATGCATGGCAGTACAAACCGCATCTGGCGGGATTTCAAACCCATGGCAGACAAGATCCTCATTTTTCGAGGTTTAAAAGACCAATACCTTAACCACTGAGCTAAAGAGATATCTCCCTAACACAGTTGTTAGGTATTGTATTTAAATCGGGACGAAGCCATGCATGAAGGAGTGGTCTCCCGTAACACACCCCCTCTTAAAGTCATCATTTACTGATGACTCAAAGCCTTATTAGGCAGTAAGTCTATTATTTAGACAACAAATGTCCATTTTTGGACAACAAATGGGATTAAAGTCTCAATGGCCAATCCCGGACGAGCCCCTATCTTACGAACAAAGTCCGTAACAAAGAAACAAATGAACAAATGCATGGCAGTACAAACCGCATCTGGCGGGATTCGAACCCATGGCAGACAAGATCCTCGTTTTCTGAGGTTTAAAAGACCAATACCTTAACCACTGAGCTAAAGAGATATCTCCCTAACGCAGTTGTTAGGTATTGTATTTAAATCGGGACGAAGCCATGCATGAAGGAGTGGTCTCCCGTAACATAGTGCAACCTCGCAACTGTTAACCTAGTTTTAAAATTCATTTTTCTGCAAGTGACTTACACTAGGACTGATCTTACAATAACAGATTGTCATCTTCACAATAATTTCCATACTTTTAAATCATTCATTATAAACTTTTAAAGCATCTTAACACCCGCTCTGTTTAATTTTGGCTACTATTGGGCCTTTAATATGTTGATCACAAATGAATTCAAAACAGACTGTCAGTATTAAATTTTGTCATCTGATAAAGAAGAGTGAGCTTGATGACCTGAAAAAACCCAGACAAGAAAATGACTCACCGCAAAACCCATAAGTAAGTTTTTTTGGATTACCCAATTTGGTATGATAAAAACTTACCCAAGTCAAGATCTATGAATGAAAATTCTAGCCCATCTTTGGTAATAAAATGAGTATGTTTTACGTAAGGTTTGACATAAATGTACCACATGTGGAAGACTTTTTCTCTAGTAGCAAACCACTTTTAACCCTCAACCAGAGCTCCAGATAAGAGGAAGTGATGGTATTCTAAATCCAATATTTTTCTTTCAAACCCTATGTTGTGGGTACCCATTAGAATTGGACGAGACGATTCTAATGAGTACCCACAACATAGGTTTAGAGGAGAATAATTAATTTTTTCAATTTTGAAATCAATATCACTCCCTTTATCTGGAGCTCTGCAAGTTCCTGAGTTTTAATGACCCTGAGCGAGAAGACTTATGAAAACATTATGAGAAAAGGAGAAAATGCTGGTAACCATACTCTGGCAATAGGGGCTTTAATACATCTCAGTGATCCATCATACAAAGCAAGTACCATGAAATCCATTTTGTCTACCACCCGACTGAGGCAGAATGATCCTTTGACATGCAGAAAAATCATGAGGTAGAATGAACCTTTGACATGCAGAAAATTCACTGACAGCAAAAATTATCGACCCATGTCAGCCTGTGTGGACCGCTCAGGCTGACATGGGTCAATATTTTTTGTACATGCATTAACTCTTTAGCGAACAATCCCAGGTTTTCAAGACTCTCTGAAAGAAGCCTTTTGAAAACATTGTGGGAAAAGAAGAAAATGCTGGTAACCAGCATTTTCTCCTTTTTCCACAATGTTTTCCACCCTTCCCAGAACAAGTTTCAGTTTTTGAGTCACATTAATTTTGTTGTCTGCAAATGCTTTCAATTTGGACCAGTCTAAAATTTTGTCGTTTTGTAAAGAGTTAAGCCCCCTTTTCCAATTCAAAGCATGGCTCATATACCATTATTTCTCTCCATGTTGCTCTCGGGAATCCTTTACCACAAAAAACCCAGTTTTAATTGACAATCTTGCACAGAGAGACTGCTGCAAATGCTGTTAGAAAAAGAGCAATTGCTGGTAAACAGCATTTTCTCCTTTTCCTACAATGTATTTCTTCTGTACCTATCCTTGACAAATTCCATCATTTGAACCAGATTTGCCCAGCTGCTGCGACTGTTTTCAAAAAATTTTGTTATCTAAGAAAGGATTCCCTACATATAAATTTAATAGGTGAGAGTCTACAGTCAACATGCAAACAAAATTTGTGTCATTTATTTCTTTAATATCGATAAACTCTTTCTGAAAGAAGGAATTTAGACTCTTCTGAATTTGAAATATCTTCAGACAACACACTCCAATTTGTACAAAATTTTAATGAGCTCAAAACTAGTTCAAATGAGCTCAAGTTCTTGGATAGGGTAGAAAACATTGTGAGAAAAGGAGAAAATGCTGGTTACCAGCATTTTCTCCTTTTCCCACAATGTTTTCAAAAGCCTTCCTACTCAGGTTTGTAAACATTCAGGATTCTGTGGCAAAGGGTTAACTCTATACTGGAACAAGACACTGAATTGCTTAGTGGAGGGCGAGTTTTTACTAGACAACAAACATTTTAGACTTGTCCAAATTCAAGAAATTTGAGGACAACAAAATAAATATGACTTATAAATTGAAATTCATTTTGGAAAGGGTAGGAATCACTGTGGGAAAAGGAGAAAATATTTCCAGCATTTTCTTATTTGGCCACAATGTTTTCAACAGGTTTTTTTTTTTTCTTTTTGGGAAGGGGGGGGGGGTGTCATTAAAACTTGTGATTGTGTAGTAAAGGGTTAAATGACCAGCCCACATCCCTTATTGGTTGTGTGAAGGACTCATGAATGTGATGTTTCAGGTCACTTGAGGGTGTGGGTTTGAATCCCACAGCTGGTGGAATTTGAAGATTTACATTATAGTCTTTTGGATGAGATGTTAAAACGAGGTCCCCGTGTGACAGTGCTATACGCTGAGCCTGTTAAATTACCAGACGTAACTTAAGATGGGTTTCATCCTGTATCTGCACTATCCCCACTATCCCCAGAAACAATACTAACAGCCTTCAGGGGGCGTTGCCCATATGGGCAACTGGTAGCGACAATAAATAATTGCAAATTCAATCAATAAAGGGTAAATCAAACAGGACAAATTGCTCTGCTGACCTAGACACATGGTGACCTCTGACAGAATTAATTTTGTGATCTATTTTTTTTTTCTAAATCCTTCAACACATTCATACAAAAAAAAAGAAAAGCCGTTTGATTGTGTCAGAAAAGACTTTTTGTCACACCAGGTGAGATTGATTGGCAGGGATATAGGCCTTATCTCTGTCGGACAATCTTAAATATATCATTCGATCTTTTCCCTCTTTCACCCTGTACCACACAATCCCGACTTTAAACAACCCTGAGAAAGAACGCTTTTGAAAAAATTGTGGGAAAAGAAGAAAATGCTGGTGACCAGCATTTTCTCCTTTTCCCACAATTTTTTCTGACCTTCCCAAATCGAATTTCAATTTTTGACTCACATTTATTTTGAGATCTGCAAATGCTTTCAATTTGGACTAGTGCAAAAGTTCGTCGTTTGGTAAAGAGTTAACCTGTTTACAAAACAATCCCAAGTTTTAACAGTCCTCATGAAGATTGCTTTTGAAAAGGAGAAATTGATTCTGGTAACCAGCTTGTCTTCTTTTTCTCTGAGATATTTTCTACCCTATCTCAGACAAATCCTATTATTGAGCCACACTTGGTGACCAGCATTTTCTTCATTTCCAACAATGTTTTCTACCCTTTCATTGACGACTCTCACAATATGAGCCACATTTAATTTTTTGTCTGTATTTCATCAAATACTTTAAGCCGAGCCCTGGTAGCTATAAGTCTGCAGTGTGTAGGACTTCAGGGTTGTGGGTTTGATCCCTGGCTCGGCCAATTTCTTTCCAAAGATTGATGATAGTCGTTACGACAGAATTCATTCCTCTTCCACCACTGACCATTGTTTTGACAATGGTTTTGTTGGAAATCAGCCAGCGGCTTGGAAAAAAAACTGCTCCGAGTACTGGTAAAAGAGACTCCAGTAAAGCGTGGATAGGTGCACTGGCTGCCTGGATATAACTGAAATACTGTTGAAAACGGTGTTAAATACCATACAATCAATCAATTCAAATACTTTGAATTTGGGCAAGTCTAAATATTTGTTTGTGGTAAACAGCTACTTTTAGATTTGTACTCTGCAAATACTTTTCAATCCTGAAAATCCAGTATTTTGTTGTGAGCAGTTCCAAATGATGAAGAAAAGGTATAATAAAGGTAAGAAAATAAATCATAAATGTATGAAATGTAAATGTCTGCACGGATGCACCTCACATTAACCCTTTACCACACGGCAAAATTTAAGACCTATCCAAATTGAAAGCATTTGCAGAAGACAATTTCATAGTGGCTTACATGATGCAACTTTTCTTTGATAGGGTAGAAAACTTTGTGGGAAAAGGAGAAAATGCTGGTTACCAGCATTTTCTCCTTTTCCCACAATGTTTTCAAAAGGCCTCTTCTTCAGGGGTGTTAAAAGGCATCATTGTGTGGTAAAGGGTTAAAATAAATAGCGTAAAAAATGCAAGTAAATTGAGTCTGAATTCTAGCCATTATACCGCACGAAAGACTCTTGCGTAAACTGACATGAAGACAAAACTCTAAAATTAGAAAATATCAAATGAATCACAGAAAATGGCTGGTAAGCAGCAATTTTTTTTTTCCTTTCCCACACTGTTTTTTACCTTCTCAAGGACGAATCACATCTTGTAAGCTACATTTGATTTATCGTCTGCAAAATGTTAACAACATGGGCAAGTTTAAATTGTCATCTGGTAAAAGGCTCAACTCTTTACAAAACGACAAAATTTTTGAATGAACCAAATTGAAAGCTTTGCAGACGACAAATTAAAAAGTTGCTAAAATGATGATTTCTGTCTTTGATAGGGTAGAAAACATTGTGGGAAAAGGAGAAAATGCTGGTTACCAGCATTTTCTCCTTTTCCCTTGATGTTTTCAAGTCTCTTTCTCAAGGTCGTTAAGTCGGGATTGTGTGGTAATTAGGCTTAACCCTTTACCATACAATCCCGACTTTTAACGACCCTGAGAAAGAAAGCTTTTGAAAACATTGTGGGATAAGGGGAAAATGCTCGTATTTTCTCCTTTTCCCACAATGTTTTCACCCCTTACCAAATCAAATTTCTGTTTTTGATTCCCGTTTATTTTGTCGTCTGCAAATGCTTTAAATTTGGACTAGTCCAGAATTTTGTTTTGTTTGGTTAAGAGTTAAAGGATAAAATTTCAGACTTTTCCCTGTAATTTTTGTACCTAACATCAGATCAGTTTTCATAAAAACCATCAAGAATGTCTACCCCATCAAGACTATTTGTTGTTGCTGTTTTTTTTTTTTAAACTGCTTTCCTTTTATTTGCATTTTTAGATCATTAGCAGTCAGTATGCTTTACATGAACTTTTTTCCTAACCGAAAAAATAATGTTCTTACCGAAAAAGTCTGTCCTACTTACTGGTATTTATCATCCCTACAATAAACAATGCCATGTACTTAGAATGCCAGGGATAAAGCCTCTTGAAAACATTGTGGCAAAAAGAGACAAGAGGGCCATGATGGCCTCGAGTCACTCACCTAAGCCTTTTTGACCCAACACCACCTATTTCCAATCGCTTCCGAGATATCATGAAGACAAACATTTTTACAAAATTCTTAAGTAATGGACTGAAAATGTGTCCTTAACTCTTTATCACACAGCAAAATTTAAGACCTATCCAAATTGAAAGCATTTACAGAAGACAATTTCATAGTGGCTCAAATGACGCAACTTTTCTTTGATAGGGTAGAAAACTTTGTGGGAAAAGGAGAAAATGCTGGTTACCAGCATTTTCTCCTTTTCCCACAATGTTTTCAAAAGGCCTCTTCTTCAGGGGAGTCAAAAGGCGTCATTGTGTGGTAAAGGGTTAACAGTGTACACAACCCTTTTCTGGAATTTGTCTCGGTGACCTACTTCTTGATTCAATATGACAAATTTTCAAACTTGTAGATATCACCATAACAAACATTCTGACCAACTTTTATGAGTTTTGGACTGAAAATGTGGCCTCAAGAGTGTATACAAGGTTTTTCTATGATTTGTCAATGAGACCTACTTTTTGACCTGATGTGAACCATTTTCAAACATGTCTGAGACATCTTCAAGACAATCATTCTTTCTTGTAAGTATTCGAGTGAAAATGTGGCCTCTAGAGTGTACTAAGATTTTAGAAGGATTTGCCCTATTAACCCGACATGAACCACTCTAAAAAATGTGCTAAATATCATCAAGCCAAACATTCTAAATAACTAAGCTTTCATGAGTTTTGGGCTGAAAATGTGGCCTCTAGAGTGTACACAAGATCTGACCTGGTGACCTACTTTTTTACCTTACATGACCCACTTTCTATCTAATCTGAGATATCACCAAGATAAACATTCTGACCAAGTTTCGTAAGTATTGGAATGAAAATGTGGCTTCCAGAGTGTTAACAAACTTTTTCTAGGATTTGTCTCGGTGACATACTTTTTAACCAAACATGAACCATTTTCAAACTAGTCAGAAATACCATCATTCGTACAGGACTGAAAATGAAGCCTCTAGAGCGTACACATTAGGTTAAAAATGTTGACTGATTACGGAGGACCAATACCAGACACAGCATGATCACAAAAGCCAATACCTTAAGCACGTTGTGCTCAGGTGAGTTAAAAAAATACGAGTAAAACAGTTGGATTTTTCTTAGAAACTGTAGGAAACTTGGTTTTTAGTATTTTCTCTGTATGAAACAATTTTTTGCAAAAGCCCTCTTTCTCAAGGCAATTAATTCTAACTTCACAAGTTTGACTTTTAACAACCCTGACACAGATGGCTTTTGAAAACATGGGAAAGAGAGAAAATGTTGAGAACTAGCTTCTTTTCCTTTTCCCACAATATTTTCTACCCTTTCACAGACATATGTCACATAGATAACTTGAGCCATGTTTGTCAGCTGCAAGTGCTTTAACTCTAATCCTGCTGATTTGAGATAAATGATACCTTCAAGTGGATAGTAAAAACCCAAATGCTGCTATTTCAAAGTTATTTTAGGGGAGAAATATCTCCTGATCTGACAGTGTAGATCGAAGATCACACTGCATGTTCTGTGCAGTCTAATCTTGATCTACTCTGTCCGCAAAAGGTTCCTGAGTTGCGCTTAGCAGCCCAGGGGTAAAATGTAGAGAAATCCAAAGTTTTGTCATCTGGTAAAGGGTGCGTTCTGGTCTTTCTGCGTATTTTGTAAACGTTGAAGTTTTTGCTCTGGTTTTGCAATACTACAACAAAATGCAGGTGCACTTCACAATCTTTTATTGCGTATGTTTGACATCAAGATTTCAAAAGGAAACAAATTAATCCTTTACTACACAATCCTGAGTTTTCAGGACCCGTCTAGAAAAGGCTTTCGACAACATTGTGGGAAAAGGAAAAAATGCTGGTAACCAGCATTTTCTCCTTTTCTCACAAAGTTTTCCACCCTTTCAAAGGAAACTTTCATCATTTGCGCCACATTTGTTGTCTGCAAAATGCATTCAAACGGGACAAGTCAATATTATTGTCATTTGGTAAAGAGTTTAAAATAAGACAATTCACTCTTTCTATGAAACAAACATCACCCTTTCCACAATGCAGACTTTCTGTTACAGAACCAAACCAAAGCAATCTTTATACCAAACAAAAAAATTTTCAGTCGGAATACCAGGCATTGGATGAAGAAAATTTAGTTGTTGCTCAAATGATTGAAGTAAAGATGAGCCTTATTTGCACAGGTCACTGTCATAATTTGCATATAAAAAAACATCTTGTACCTTAATAATGACGTGTGGTGTCCGTTGTTGTGACATAGAGCATCAGGTCCCGAGTTCGATACCCAGGAGGGGGTGTCAACTTTGGGATTGTTCATTGGCCCAAAAGTTCGGCGCAAGTACTGGTGAAGTTTCCAGGAGGCAAAATTGAGAGAGATTTGTATAAGTTGTAAGAACTTGCTTCTCCATTGATGTAAAATGAAGACGTTTAAAATTACACTTAATTATAACATTTTGTTCAGTCCATGACTGTGCGCAGACATTGTTCAAATGTAATCCATTACTGTCTACGGAATAGAAAATTAGTTTGACAAACATGTAATTAAACCAGATAAACTGTCTCATCTAAAAATAGGTTTGCAGCAGATAACAGAAATATAGAAAATAAAGATAAATTAAAATTTGATACAATAAAACTTGCAAAGTTATACATTGCTACAACCGGCATTTACAACCCATTGCACTCTTCTGCATGTTCTGGTATGTTCAAAAATATACCTTTGAAAAAAAGCAAGAGGGCCATGATGGCCCTATATTGCTGCACTGACTTGTTGGAAATAGGGCTCCTATTGGCACAGCCATAAAAATTTTATAATCCATGGAATATTCTACCCAGAAAATAAGCACAACCCAAAAGAGATGCTAATTAATATAGCAAAATAATTTCATGAAATATGACAAAGGTATTGAAAAGACTTATTCCTGTAAAGTATTGAGTCTGGTCCTAAACTTTGACAAGCACACTTCTAAGATATGTCTACTTGAAAAAAAAAAATCTTTTCTTTTGACTTTTTTATCAAAGTTAAAATTTCCAAATGGAGAAAAACGTTAGTAATAATTGTTACATAATAATTGTTGCTTCGTTTTGAATTTAACACTAGGTCTACCTTACAATGATCTTACATACCAAATTAAATCAATGTGAGTGAAAATCCAACAATTTCTACCCAGAAAATTGCAACTGTGCAAAAAACAAGAGGGCCATGATGGCCCTGAAGTTGCTCACCTGAGCCTTTTGATCAAACATGACCCATTTCCAATCTCTTCAGAGATATTAAGACAAACACTCTGACAAACACTCATTAGTATTGGGCTTACAAATATGGCCTCTAGAGTGCACACAAGCTTTTTCTAGAATTTGTCTCAGCGGCCTACTTGACATGTAGAAATTATCCAGACATACACATTCCGACAAACTTTCATGAGTATTTGAGAGAAAATGTGGCCTGAAGGGTGTACAAAAGGTTTTTCCGAGATTTCACCTAGTGACCTAGTTTTTTATCCAACATGACCCATACTCATACTAGTCTAAGATATTATCAAGACAAAGATTCAAAGCAAATTTCAAGATTATTGGACTGAAAATGTGGCCTCTAAAGCGTACACACGGTTTTTCAAGGATGAAACTTGGTGACCTAGTTTTTATTCCATGTGACCCATTTTCAAACTCATGCAAGATATCATCAAGACAAACATTGTAACAAAAGTTTAAAGAATATTCGACTGTAATTATAGTACAAAAGGTTTTTCCGAGATTTGACCTTGTGACCTAGTTTTTATCCAACATGACCCATTTTCATACTAGTCTAAGAAATTATCAAGACAAACATTCTGACCGAATTTCAAGATTATTGGACTGAAAATGTGGCCTCTAGAGCTTACATAAGGTTTTTCTACGATTTGACCTGGTGACCTAATTTTTGACCTGACATGACCCATTTTCAAACTCATCCAAGCTATCATCATGACAAACATTCTCACCAACTTTAAAGAGCATTGGACTGAAAATGTGACTTCTGGAGTGTACACAAGGTTTTTCTAAGATTTGACCTTGTGACCTAGTTTTTGACCCCACATGGCCTACTTTCGAACTTGTCTGTGATATTATCAAGACAAACATTCTAACCAAATTTCAAGACTATTGGACAGAAAATGTGGCTTCTGGAGCATACACAAGGTTTTTTTAAGATTTGACCTAGTGACCTAGTTTTTTATCCAACATGGCCCATTTTCAAATTTATCAGAGATATCATCAAGACAAACATTCTGACCAACTTTCAAGAGGATTGGACTCAAAATGTGGCTTCTAGAGCGTACACAAGGTTTTTCTAAGCTTTGACTTAGTGACCTAGTTTTTGACCTGACATGGCCCACTTTCAAACTTGTTTGAGATATCATCAAGACATACATTCTGACCAACTTTCAGGAGTATTGGACGGAAAATGTGGCCTCTAGAGCGTACACAAGGTTTTTCTAAGATTTGACCTGGTGACCTAGTTTTTGACCCGACATGGCCCATTTTCAAACTGGTCTGAGATATCATCAAGACAAACATTCTGACCAAGTTTCAAGAGTACTGGACTGAAAATGTGGCTTCTAGAGCGTACACAAGGTTTTTCTAAGATTTGACCTGGTGACCTAGTTTTTGACTCGACATGACCCATTTTTTTTAACTCATCTGAGATATCATCATGACAAACATTCTGACCAAATTTCAGGAGTATTGGCCTAAAAATGTGACCTCTAGAGCATACACAAGATTTTTCTACGATTTGACCTGGTGACCTAGTTTTTGACCCGACATGGCCCATTTTCAAACTCGTTCGGGATATCATCAAGACAAACATTCTGACCAAGTTTCATGAGTACTGGACAGAAAATGTGGCATCTAGAGTGTACACAAGGTTTTTCTAAGACTTGACCTAGTGACCTAGTTTTTAACCTGACATGACCCATTTTCAAAGTCGTCCAACATATCATCAAGGCAAACATTCTGACCAAGTTTCATGAGTATCGGACTGAAAATGTGGCCTCTAGAGCGTACACAAGGTTTTTCTACGATTTGACCTTGTGACCTAGTTTTTGACCCGACATGACCCGTTTTCGAACTCGTCCGAGATTTTATCAAAGCAAACATTCTGACCAAGTTTCATGAGTATCAGACTGAAAATGTGGCCTCTAGAGCGTACATAAGGTAAAAAGTTGACGACGGACAACGCACACCGCACGACGGACGCCGGACACAGCACGATCACAATAGCTCATCATGAGCACTTTGTGCTCAGGTGCGCTAAAAATGCAAGAGTGAATTCAATAAAATCAAGTTAAAGGTTTTCAACATCTTCATCCAAAAGTTACATGAGTTATCACCCTTTGACCACTTTGCCTTTATCATAAACAACTGCAGGCATTGTTATTGGACAAATCATAATTCAATTAAGAAATCTGGTGAAAGTGGTCCACCCATGTCTTCTTTCCATAAACTTTGATTGAATTCCTATACAGGATTTTTGTGAAGAAGATCCACAACTTTTGAATCAATCTCGAAGAAGACCCACAACTTTTGAATCAATTATGTAGTCATGGCAACCACAGTTCTAGAATAAACTGTATTCTTTCAAGGAATTCTGAAGAGGTTACAAGCAATTTCTGAACCACACTGCTTGCAAGTCCTAGGCAAAAAAAAAAAAAGGATATTTGCAAATAGTTAATAATTTTAATTACACCCTATGCAAATATGGCTCAGCCAAGGTAAAACAACTGTACAGTACCTGTCCAGGTTATCAAGTCTGTTTACCTAGGAATTTTAGATAGTTTCTGGTAATCTTAAAATACATAAAAATGCTATGATTGCCTCTCAAAAAATCAAAATAATTTTGCCTCTTGAAAAATATAAATAATATTCCTTGTAACATACTGAATTATAAACTATCGGTTTATCAGATTTTATCCTCCGAGCTTTGCCAAGAAAAGTTCTTTTTTGCTTTAACCCTAATTTTGCGCCTTTCGCTGCTATAGTTGCCTTAGCGGCCAGTATAGATTAAGATCAGGCTGCACCAAACGTGCAGCCTGATCTTTGATCTACTCTGTCCACTTTGGTGAAACAAATTAGGTGGAAGCAACCATGAAATTGCCATTATTTGGTCGTATTTCTACGATGAAAATGTCTGATGGGTTTATTCGGCACCGAGTCTAAAGGTTAAATCTTTAGCAAACAATTCCATGTTTAACAACCCTGTGGATGAAGGCTGGTAGGAAAAGGAGAAATACAGATAACCAGCAGTTTCTTCTCCCTAACACACAATTTTTTCAAAAGCCTTCTTCTAACGGGTCGTTAAAACTTTGAATTGTATGGTAAAGGGTTAAAGAACAGGAGGGAAAGGGTTTTTGAAAACATCGTGAGTGAAAAATAAAAATACTGATAACCGTCTGCTTTTCTCACAGCATTTTCTGTCATTTCAGTGATAATTTTCATAATTCAGCGACCTTTTTTTATTTTGGTCATCTGCAAATGCTTTCAGTTTGGACAAGTCTAAAATTTTGTAGTTCGGTAAGGAGTTAAAATTTGCAGCAAAATAAGAACTTCCCTAACAACTGAGACAATTATCTTTATGCAGCAGAATATCAATTTATGGGAGATTTTTCATGATCAGCATTGCCAAGAAAGATCAGTCTGACAGATACGAAATGATACATCTTGCACTCAGAGAAAATATTTAACCTTTAACCAAACAATCCTGAACTCTAACAACCTGAAAGAGAAGGCTTTTGAAAACATTTTTGAAAAAAGAGAAAATGCTGGTAACCAGCATTTTCTCCTTTTCCAACAATGTTTCTCTTCTACCCTATCAAAGACAGAAATAATAATTTGAGCTACATTTTATTTTGTCCTCTGCAAGTGCTTTCAATTTGATCTAATCCAAACTTTTTTTGTTTAGTAAAGTGTGAACCCTTTACCACACAATCCTGAGTTTTAACACATCCCTAGGGTAGATGGCTTTGGATAACATTATGGGAAAAGGACAGAATACTGGTAACCATCATGTAGTCCGTTCCCACAATGTTTTCTACACTCTAAGAGACAAATCCACTCATTAGAGCAATGTTTGGTTTGCTGTCTGTAAATACTTTGAATACAGGTGGGTCTTTCGTTCTAGAGGTAATGACTCCATCTTAGTGCAAAACTTTTAGAATCATCAGGATTTTTGCAAAACCAAAACATGGTTCAAATGCTGGACTTTGTACATGAGAGAGCAGAAAACATTGTGGCATTGTCGTCACCAGCATTTTCTCCATTCCCCATAATGTTATTTACCCTATCAAAGACAGGAATCGTCATTTCAGCAATATTTATTTTGTTGTCTGCACATGCTTTCAATTTGGTCGAGTCAAAATTTTGTTGTTTGGTAAAGAGTTAATTATCTGACAATGGGGATTAATGATCAATCTTCATAATTCTTTCCAGTCTAATCTTGATCCACACAGTCAAGATTTAGCAGCTTCTGATACTCTTAAGGATGCCCAGGGTTAGGTGGGTTTTTCTTAGCAGAAATGATTGACTTTCCTTGTTATTAAATTACAATTCTTATAAAACAATTTTGGAAGAGAACCAAATAATATGTCTCCAGAAAACATTTCCAGACGAAAAAATTTTTTACTTGTCCAAACCAAAAGCCTTCGTATACAACAAATCCATTGCGGTTGAAAATGGAATTTTCTTGGAAAAGGTTAGAAAATAAAGCAGGAAAAGCAGAAAATGTTGGTTACACAAATTTTCTGCTTTTCCGACATGTTTTTTGAAAAGCCTTTTCTTCTGGGGCGCTCAAGCATTTGATTTAATTTTTTTGTTTTTCTTTTTGCAAGATTTTTTTTTTTTTGGAAAAAAAATTATGAATCATGCAAACAAAAGGCACTGATCCTGGAGTTGCTTGTTCAGAGATTAAACCTTTAGCACACAATCCCATATTTTAAAATCTCTGAAGAAGAAGGCTTTTGAAAGCATTGTGGGAAAAGGAGAAAATGCTGGTAACCAGCATTTTCTCCTTTTTCCGCAATGTTTTTTATCCTATCAAAGCCAAATCTCACCACCTGAGCACCCAGCAGAATTAATTTGTCGTCTGCAAATCCTTTGAATTTGGACCAGTCCAAAATTTTTTGTCATTTGGTCAACGGTTAATTGATAGTCAATCCTCGAAGACAGCTTGCTTAATGATTAAATCGTATTAAAAGTATTATTTCAGTAATATCACAGTGACAGCTCACATTTTCATGATGTCCTTGGTTTCCATAACACATGGCTAGGACTCTGAAGTGATTTGCCCATGGCCATGCAGGACACTAAAGCGCACTAAAAGCTGGGGATCCTGAACTACAAGGCTTGTATGTCACCAAGTGAGCAACCTTACGATAGCTACCGGTATACGTGTAGATCCTATATCTTGTTTTATAACTTCCCCAAATGATAATTCAGTTACCCATTTTCCTTTTCCCATAATGTTTTCTAACTCAAGGTGGTTTAAACTCAGAATTGTGTGGTAATCGGTTAACTCTTTCCTTACTGTAGACAACACCAGTCACTTTTGTGGACAGTGTAGATAAAGATCAGACTGCACAGAATGTGCAGTCTGATCTCTGATCTACATTGTCCATTTCTTTATTTTAGATAAAAGCCAAAATGTCTCTTCTTCTTGCAATGGGACCATATTTAAAGGCAATGAAAAGTTGTACATTATTTACCTGGTAGTGAAAGAGTTAAACATGAAAAAAGCCGAGCCCCGGTAGCTCAGTTGGTAGCATACAGGACTTGAAAACAGGGGATCACCGGCTCGATTCCTGGCTCTGCCAATATCTTTCCTAGGATTGATGATAGTCAGTGCGACAGGATTCATTCCTCTCTCATCGCTGACACTTGTTTCCACAATAGTTATGCGGGAAAGCAGCCAGTAGCTTGAAAAGAATATTGTGGGGAGTACTGGTAAAACAAACTCCAGGAAAGCATGGATAGGTGCACTGGTTGCATACAATCAATCAATCAATTTTCTCATAATGTTTTCTAACTCAAGGTCGTTTAACCCTTTACAACACAATCCTGAGTTTTAACAACCCTGAGAGAGAAGGCTTTTGAAAACATTGTTTGAAAAGGAGAAAATGCTGGTAACCAGCATTTTCTCCTTTTCCAACAATGTTTTCTACCCTATCAAAGACTACTTTTGTCATTTGAGCCACCATTAATTTTTCGTCTACAATTACTTTCTGTTTGGACATGTCCAAAATTCTGTCATTTGGTACAGAGTTAAACTCAGGATTGCATTGTAAATGATTGAAGAATGTAGCAGCATGGAAAATAGGTGGCTTTTATAGTAGAATGTAAGACACACCCATTCCTTTTACAAAGAAACGTAAATATTATGAAATCATGTTTTTCATGATAATATGTATGATAACGGGGTATTTTGGTCAGGTGTACAGAAGCAATTTATTGCTGGGATGGAACACTGCAGACAGCAGCTGCTTGCTTCATGGATCAATCTCTTGAACTCTCCCAAAATTGCTTGTACAGCCATGGTAGTGCAGTCAGTAGTGTTGGTTGGTAGAATTGAAGTTAACCCTTTACCACACAATGATGGACTTTTAACACCCCTGATAGAGAAGGCTTTTGAAAACATTGTGAGAAAAGGAGAAAATGCTGGTTACCAGCATTTTCTCCTTTTCCCACAATGTTTTCTACCCTATCAAAGAAAAATCATTTCATATGAGCCACATTGAAACTGTCATCTGCAAATGCTTTCGATTCGGACAGGTCTAAAATCTGTCGTGTGCTAAAGGGTTAAACGCCGTTTTAACAGCTTGGGTCATATCACGGCAGTCAGTGCACCTATGCATGTGTTTACTGGCTTTCTCACGCCAGTACTGACACAACTTTCTTTCCAATTCTTTCCAAGTCACTGACTACTTTCTCACATGCATCAGAGGTAAGAGGCAAAAAAATCGGGGGAAAGAAAGTTTTCCTAAACTGGGTATAGAACTCGTAACCAACAGGTCTGAAGTCTGATACGCTAACCACTGAGCTCCCTGGGTGAGCACAGTCATTAGTGTACTTGAGAAACCCAGGAAATACATCAGCGTGTGAGCCGTTGCTGTGTTCTGACTGAAATGATTTTGAAAGCAGCATAAAACACAATCAGTCTAATCTGATTAGATCTTCCCTGTCCAATACCTTTACACATTTTCCTACCACTAAAACATATCAAAATTACAATATTTTGAACATTAGCTCACTTTGAAAGTCAGGATTCTTATCTCTTAAAGAGCCTTTCACAACCATACTGGCACAAAATAAGCAGTCTGATCTCTGATCTTCACTGTCCGCTTAGCTAAAGCAAAAGAGACTAAAGAAACAATGAATTCACAATTATTTGGATCTTAATTCTGGACTGAAAATATAATTATGTTAGGTTTATTTGGTGCCTTACAGATACATTTTTACAGCCAGAGAGAAAATAACGCTGTTAAAATTTGATAGTGTGTAGAATGGTTTAGAATTCAGTCAGCTGTGTAAACATAAATAACTAATCCAAGGGATAATTAACTCACACGATTTGTCTTCAATTGAAAACCGAAAACAACAACACTGATTTCTTTGAAGGCCTTAAGAAAATGAAATGCACTTTCTACCCATCGTAATCTGTGCAACCTTGCAACTGTCACGGGCAACATTTGGCATAAAGATACAAGAACGACTATACTTTCATAAAATAAAGATGAAATAGGGTAAAAACTGGATGAAAACAAGTATAGATATATCTTTGAGGGTTGATTTATGTATATATTGCACTTTTAAGAGATGAGCAGCCTTACCAAAACCTGTCTTTACCTTCGTAACCACAAACCACAAAGTCAAAATGCAGGAGAAAAATATTGTCCTTATCAATAAAAATCAAACAAAAAGTGCTTCTCCCATTTTTCTATCACCTCTGTAAATCAAACACACCTACATAAAAAACTGAACCACAAGATTTAGAAAACTTATTCTTCCCCCCCCCCCACCCCCTTTGAATCCACATTGTATGAAATAAACGAACATTTTTTGTCCATTTATAATAAGTATCTAACTTAGCAATGTCAGAATAGTTCCATATTTATCTTTCAACTAACCTAATATCCATGCAATAACACCTATGCGATTTTTTTTTTGTGTTATATCACGGATATTTATAGAACAATATTTGATATACCACAGATGTTTATAGAACATGAATGAATTTTCTGTGGGTAAACATCACATTTTATGACGTAGTCAACATCATTCATGACGACATTATTACAACTAATCCATATCCATTTCATTTGCAAATATTGCTAAATTTGTGTTTTTCATTGTAAGAAATAATGAACAGCAACAAATCAGACGTTAAGAGATAAATAAAATATGTACATAGTATTGTCGTACATCAAAAATATCTAACTCAGTTGGAGGAATTGATAATTGTCTCGCCAAGGCTCGACAATTATCAGTTCTCCCAACCTCGTAAGATATTTTTAATATACGACAACACTGTGTACCTACTGTCTATACATCTGACTTGGCTCTTCACCAAACAACAATGTAAATTCTGTGATTTGAGCCACATTTATGGTCTGCAAAATGCTTTGAAATATTGGACAAATCCAAAATTTTGTCAGTCGCCAAAAGGTTAATGGAGAAATTAGGCATAACAATCTTGCCTTTTGCCATAATTTTTCATACAATGTTTTCATGTATTCATAGTGATTATCCATACTGTACAAGGACATTTTAAAAAGTGGCGGCATAAAATTGTAAAATTTGTTTCCTTCAGTATCACCTAGAATGTATTCAGGTGGACCCCATAAAGGCCTTGCTTAAACATCTTTTTCTGCAAGTATCCCTTTTCAATAAAAAAGGCTGGGATACATGTCAAAGCTCAGCTCTTCACTAAATTCCTGCCTAGGCCCCTTTAACAATGTAAAGGGATTCTGTTTCAATGGGTGCATATTAATATAAATTTTAATATAAATTATCAGATTTTTTATTTCATTTCTTTTTCCTGCAATACATCAAGTGAGAAAAATAATGTGATAGTAAATTAGCAATAGCATGCCAAAACATTAAACAAAATATTCAAGAGTACAAAGAATTCATCATCAAGATCTATTTATAGCAGAAATGAACAAAGTAAGACTAAAAGAGTGGTAACAAAATGTATCTTCCTATTGAGAATAAAAACAATTCAAGAAAAACAAGATAAGAGCAAAAGAGTTCTCAACATAATAATGTATGTTCTGTAGAATATTGCTAATATTACACTGAAACATTCCAATTCTGCATTCAAATGTTAGAAAAGTAGCAAGAAAGAAAACTAGATATCAGGGGAGGCAACTGAAATATATTTACAAATCAAGGGAGGCAACTGAAATAAACAAACATCAGTCCTTTACCAAATGATCCTAGTATGTTCCTAAGCCTTGAGGAAGAATACCTCTGAAAACATTGTTGGAAATGGAGAAAATACTGGATTGCTGTATTTTCTCCAAAACCAACAATATGACCTACTCCTTTATTGAAGAATCTCATAATTTCAGCTTCACTTAAATTTGTTGCCTGCAAATACTTTCATTAGATAGAAGTGGAAAACTTTGCTTTTGGTAAAGAGTTTACCCTAACAGCGCCACAAAACACTCAACAGACAGTTTCAGTCTAGATAATAAGATCCCAGTAACTGTAATTTTATGGCTGCTTTTGTCCAAAAAGTCTCAGCAAAGCAGACAGTGCAGATCAAAGATCAGACTGCACATTCTGTGCAGTCTGATCTTGATCTACACTGGCCGCTTAAGCAACTATAGTTATGAAAGGCGCTGAAAGAGTTACGACTGCATTCAAAAGAGAAGGCCATGCTGCACGAAAATTCTTTGAAATACCGCAAAACTCTGGATCCTCGTCGGAACCGTCTGAACAGTCGGGAATTCCGTTACATTTCATATAATCGGTGAGACATTTTGAAAAATCTGCGCACAGTTCTTGGCCTTCAGGACAACGTTGTCCGACTGTTTGGGAAAATACAGGACATGTTAATAGGTGAACAAACCCCTTTATCCCTTTACCACACAATCCAAAGTTTTAATGACCCTGATGTATATGCCTTTTGAAAACATTGTGGGAAAAGGAGAAAATGCTGGTAACCAGCATTTTCTCCTTTTCCCACAATGTTTTCTACCCTTCCCAAAACAAATTTCAATTTTTCAATCACATTACCGAAGTCGTCTGCAAATGCTTTCAATTTGGACTAGCCTACAATTTTGTCGTCTGGTAAAGAGTTAACCCTCTACCACACAATCTCAAGTTATAGTGACTCTGAAGAAGGAGGTATTTAAAAACATTGTGATAAAAGGAGAAAATGCTGGTAATCAGCATTTTCTTCTTTTCCCACCATGTTTACTACAAGGAAGGCAACTACAACAATTTTAGCCACATTTAATTTGGCATCTAGATTATGTTTTGAGCTTTGACAAGTATAAAATTTTGTTGCGTGGTAAAGGGTTAACAACTATGAAAAAAAGAAGGCTGTTTAAAACATTGTGGGAAAAGGAACCAGCATATTCTTCTTCTCCCACAATGTGTTCCACCCTTTTAAAGACAAATTGCATCATTTGAACCACATTTATTTTGTAATGTCCACAAAATTTTAATGCTCTAAATCTTTAAATTTGGACAAGTCTGAAATTTCTCATTTTCCAACAATGTATTCTATTCTTCCAAAATCAAATTTCAAATTTTAAGTAACATTCATTTTGTTGTCTGTAATATAACAACATTAATAATGCTGATTGATTTACCCATTACCACACAATCCCGACTTTTAACAACCCTGAGAAAGAAGCCTTTTGAAAACACTGTGGGAAAAGGAGAAAATGCTGGTAATCAGCATTTTCTCCTTTTCCCACAATGTTTTCTACCCTATCAAAGAAAAATTGCACCATTTGAGGCACAATGAAATTGTCGTCTGCAATTGCTTTCAATTTGGAGGAGGCCGAATTTTTTCGTCTGGTAAAGAGTTAAACCTTAGAGTGCAGAATAATTCCAACCGATATCCTGAATCGAGAAATAGGTCCAAATTAATGCAGTTTCAAGGTTACTTTTGCTCAGAACGTCTCAGCTAAGTGGACAATGTAGATCAAAGATCAGATTGCACATTTTGTGCATTCTGATCTTGATCTATACTGACCACAAAAGCACCTAAAGTTTTGAAAAGCGCTTTAACCCTTTACCACACAATGACGACTTAACGACCCTGGGGAAGAAGCCTTTTGAAAACATTGTGGGAAAAGAAGAAAATGCTGGTACCCAGCATTTTCACCTTTTCCCACAAAGTTTTCTACCCTATCAAAGAAAAATTGTGTCATTGGAGCCACTATAAAATTGCCGTATGCAAAATTACTTTCAATTTGGATAGGTCTCAAATTTTGCTGTGCTGTGAAGGGTTAAGGGTTAACATATTCATTTGTTCATTTATCCCATAAACCTATATTACTTTATTACCATGCAAACATAAATATTGTGGGATAAGGAGTAACATTGCATTTTACTGGCATTTCATTCTACAGAGTTCAAGTCTGTACATGTTCATTCCTTTACAATATTTCCTTGGTGTTGCATTTGTACTTGTATGAAAATTTTAACAAGAGCACTGAATCCAAGTGCCAACACTATGGCTGCTGTTGCTGTTGCTTCTAATGGGTTCTCCTTTTGAAAGTTAACAACTAGTTTGAGTTTGAAGTAAAATATCTCTAGTATTGACAGAGATATTATAAAATGTCAAAACTTTTGCACGACTACACAGGCAATGATGACGTAGATGACAACAGGACTATGAAAATACCTTGATGTTTTCTTTGAAAACCGCCAAGCTAAAAATTAACAATCTTAAGTTCCGTATGATTTTTAGAACTTATCAATATAGGAAATTTCATGCCAATGAATTCATATGAAACCACAACAGTCTGTTACACATACAATAATCATAATGATAATCCTTTATATGATCATGAATGGTTCAAAAGGTTTTAGAGGGATGTAACTCACAAAAGGGATTTTTCAACACAATAATGTATATGACTGTAATTGACTTTGCAAACCCGGCCATATAGGCAACATGCGGAGGTGTACAACATTCACCTCTTCACTCACCTGAGCAGCCTTGTTCATCGGAACTATCCAAACAATCTGGAAATGCATCACAACGTGATCTGAAGGATATACATTCACCTGACCGACACTTAAACTCGCCATCCTCACATCCTAAAATGAGCAATTATCAAACTTTAGATTTAGAGAAATTGAAAAATACCTTGTTTATTTTTGACAATGCATGCAAGCATAATGTAGGGCTGATTTTAAAGTATCATCTCTTCATCCACTACACCTGAGATCCATGAGCCGACAAAAAAATCGGATACTCAGACCAAAGTTAAGTCAGACCAAAGATAAGTCAGACCAAAGATAAGTCAATACAAAAATTGACGCTCTTTCTGAAAACTGCTGATAACCATAACCAAAGGTATGAATAAGAACTGATGAGACAACCATAGTTTTGTTATGTGATAACCATAACTAAAGAAAATTTAATGATTTATAACTGATACACTATGGAACAATAAACCAACAGCAAGACAGAAAGACATCAGCTTCACAAAAGTTTTTGAAAATTCCATGCAAGAAGCACAACACCAGAACTGATGATTACATGCACAGTAATAGACTATGGTCACATGCTATCAATCACCGCTTGTCAACATGATACTCTGCTAGCATTTCCATCATGATCAACAGCAGCCAAATCTTAAATCTACAGTCAAAAGGATACAAGACCAGACAATGAGAGATGTAAGTTCTTGCAAATGGTAAGTCTCCAGTTCAAACAATAATCAGAAGTTATAGAGTGGCACAACATATTCGGTTATGTTATTACAATGACTATATTATAAAATTTCACGATAGCAATTCATCAAGAAAACCTTGGCATCAGTATGAACAAACATTTTGACATTTTGAAAAGGTCCATGCAAGAAGAAGTTGAGTACAGCACAACCAGAAACTCTGATTCCATGCACAATCACAAGCTAGTTGGTCACATGCAATCAATCACAGAGGGTCAACAAAATACTACATCATCCTCCAGGACAGAAAAACCTTATATAACTCACAGTCTGGAAGAATATCACCTCCTTCTCCAGCCCAATCCACGGCAGAAAGAAATATCCCTGATCTTGATTTCATTGTCCTCCAGTGCAGAACAACCTTGTAGCTTACAGTCTGCACATATATCATCCCCCAACCCCCTCCCCATCCTTGTCAGTAAGAAATAACCCTGGTATTCATTTCATTGTCCTCCAGCACTGAAAGACCTTGTAACTTACTGTTTATAAATATATCACCCCAATACCCAACTGTCATCCATGACAGTAAAAAATGTCCCTGGACTTGATTTCACTGTCCTCCAGAACAGATAGATCTTGTAACTAACAGTCTGTAAAATACATCACCCCCATCCCCTGACAGTAAGAAATAACCCTGGTCTTGATTTCATTGTCCTTCAGCTTGGAAAGACCTTGTAACTTACAGTTTATCATCCCCCCATTGCCAACTGCAATCCATGACAGTGAGAAATGTCCCAGGTCTTATTTCATAGTCCTCTAGTACAGAAAGACCTTGTAACTTACAGTATGTAAATATATCAAACTCCATCCCCCCACTCCCAAATCTGTGACAGTAAGAAAGGTCCCTGTTCTTGATTTTTTGTCCTCTAGTGCAGAAACCTTGTAACTTAAATATACCCCCACCCCTCATCTCCATCCACGACAGTTAGGTCTCTACCAAACAACAAAATTTAAGACTTGTCCAATTTAAAAACAGAAGCAGACAACAAATTAAATGTGGATAAAATGTAGGCATTTGCTTTTGAAAATAGAGATATCATTGTGGTAAAAAGGAGAAAAGTGCTGGTTACCAGCATTTTCTTCTTTTCCCAAAATGTTTTCAAAAGGCCTCTCTGTTAGGGTTGTTGAATCTCAGGATTGTTTAGAAAAGGGTTAAAGAAATGTAACCAGTCAATGTTCAGACAAAGAAGGAGCCACCAGTTTGCGAAAGAACAAAATAAAAACTTCATATTTTCATTTTTGCTGAAGGTTGCAAGTTTTAACTCTTTACCAAACCACAAAACAACAGACATGTCCAAAATGAAGGCATTTGCAGACAACAATATCAACACAACTTAAACATTGAAACTTGCTTTTAGAAGAGTAAAAAACATTTTGGGAAAAGGAGAAAATGCTGGTTACCAGCATTTTCTCCTTTTCTCACAATGTTTTCAAAAGCCTTCTTCCTCAAGGTCCTTGTGGGTCTAATCAATGTGTGGTAAAGAATTAAATTTGGGAGCTGAAAAAAAAATACCAGCGAATTTTTTCAAACCTCAAAAAACAAGCAGGTTCACAGCTTGATTGTGCCATTGTCTAGCCAGGAGCAGCATGCACCCTGTCTCCAAGAAAAACCAAAAAAAGCGAGACATCGAGTTCTAATGCACTATGATGCATGCATAATTACATATAACTGCATATCACTACACTGTCTTGCCTTGCATAATGCATGTGCTGAGTAAACAAATTAATAATTTTCTACAATTATTAGCTTATGAAAATTCGAAACCTTCTAAAGGATGCAGTGTCTGATGCATGCATCCATTGATGCAGACTTCACTTGAATCTGTAATGGTCCATTTAAATTAACTTTTTACCAAACAACAAAACTTTAGACTGCTTCAAAACTGATAGCGTTTGCAGACGACATATTAAGTGTGACTCAAACCATGAAATTTTTCTTTGAAAGCATGATTTCTGTCCATCATAGAGAAGAAAACATTGAGGATTTCTTCTCTATGAAGGACAGAAATCATCCTTTGAGCCACATTTATTTAGTTGTCTACACATACTGTTAACTTGGTCGAGTCAAAACTTTTTTGGTGTGGTACAGAGTTACTGTAATTGGATCCTTAAAAAAGCAAAGTTAATTTTGTATTTATAACATCTGGTATGCATAAATTCAAAATTTCGAATGGGACATTTTTGTCTTTCCCTACCCCCCCCCTCCCAAAGCCAAGCCTAAAGTCTAGACATCATAAATCAACAAGCCCACAGGGTGCATTGAGCCCGCTTCTTTACAAAATTGTATACTATAATTATATTTACAAAATATCTTTCCGCATACAATTATAAAGTCCTCCTGTATGAATACAACTTGCCATAACCCTGCAGTTGTTAGCTATGGTAATTTTTCTGTATAAATATAACTTTGCAATGACCCCGCAGTTGTTGCAGCTTTGGTAGTCTTCCTGTGTAAATACAACTTGCAATGTCCTTGCGGTTATATTGTAAAAGACAAGGGAAATTGCTCACAAAATACAATTTTCCTCAGTTTACTTTTATTTAACTCTTTTCTAGATGACAACATTTTAGACTTGTTCAAATAGGAACCATTGCCAGATGTCAAATGTCATTTATATGATGGCATTTGTCAATGAAAGTGTAGATTGGTGCTTCATAGAAAGAATTAACTCTTTACCAAACGACAAAATTTTAGACTGGTTCAAATTGAATGCATTTGCAGACGACAAAATAAATGTGAATCAAAAATTCAGATTTGTTTTGGGAAGGGTAAAAACATTGTGGGAAAAGGAGAAAATGCTGGTTACCAGCATTTTCTCCATTTCCCACAATGTTTTCAAAAGGCTTCTTTCTCAGGGTCGTCAAAGTCTTGATTGTGTGGTAAATGATTAAGCCATAGTAATTAAATGTTTCGAATTCTAAATTTCAGGGTTTAAGCCTTAAGGCGCCGTATCAACCCAACATATATTTTCAGTCTAGAATCAGATCCAGATAAACTGTAATTTCATGGTAGCTTTTGTCTTGTGTTGCAGCAAAGTGGACAGTGTAGATCAAATATCAGACAGCATGTTTCGTGCAGTCTGATCTTGAACTACTTTGGTCGCAAAGGCAACTATAGTTGTGAAAGTGGCTTTACGGGTTTAAGCCATCTGATTGGCTCAGCAGGAGCATCTCAGCCAATCACAATGAGGGCTGTATTTGAATTAAAAATAGAATAAAATTCATAAAGATCGTACTGAATCCTGGTGCATGTATCCTATTGCAAGGTGGTTATGCAAACCACGACGTAAAAGATCTATCAGAATGAAACTAGCAAATTATGATGTTGGTTTTTTCATGCACAATAAATGCCAATTTCATGAAATTTTACTGTGTAGCACTTGGTTGTATGGATTGACTCCGAAATATTTACCAAATGACAAAAAACTTCTGTAGATTTAAAGCCTTTGAAGACAACAAATCAACCTTCTACCACAAAATCACGATATTTTTTCAAGTCCCAGGTATGAAGCAATTGAAAACATTGTGGGAAAAAGGAGAAAATGCTGGTAACCAGCATTTCTCCTTTTCCCACAATGTTTTATACCCATTCAAAGACAAATTCCTGTCATTTGAGCCACATTTTAATTGTCGTCTGCAAATGCTTTCAATTCAGCCAAGCAATAATGCTTTCAATTCAGCCAAGTCTAAGATTTTGTCGATTGGTAAAGAGTCAAATCTGGCTGATCTCTGTACCAAACAACCACAGTCAACCACATCAAAAGCATTTGAAGACGAAAATTATATGCAGCTCAAATGATGATTTCTTAGTCTTTCATACGGGAAAAAAAACATTGTGAAAAAGAAGAAAATGCAGAGTATAAGCATTTTCTCCTTTGTTCAACAATGTTTTCAAAAGCCTCCTCTTTCAGGGTCGTTTAATCTCTGGATTGTGTGATAAAGGCCTATATTATGAGATGTGCCTCAGAATGTATTGAAAACATTTTGGTGGAAAAAAAAAATGGGGGGGGATTTCCAAGCATTTTCTCCTTTCCCAAAATATTTTCAAAGCTCAGCTTTCTCAGGGTCATTAAAATAAGGGGATTGTTTGATAAAGAGTAAATATAAATCTTTTGGCTGTGGTTTTACATGATTCTTTTCAAAACCAGATGTAATTCAAAATAAGCAAAAACGCTATCTTTTTTTATCATTAATTTCAGATCTGCGCTTATATAAGTCCCTAATGCCTTTCTTTACTCCTTGAGTATAGCTCTTACCACACAATCCAGAGTATTAACAGCCCCGAAGAAGGCCTTCAAAACATTGATGGAAAAGGAAAAAATTTGTAACTGCAAACGAAAAATTCAAAATACATACAAATAAGCCATAGTTCTATATTAAGGTAGAAAACATGGTGGGAAAAGTAGAAAATGCTGGTTAACAGCTTTTTCCTCCAATTTCAACATCATTTTCAAAAGTGTTTTTAATTTTTCAAGGGGTCCTTAACCCTTCATCACACAATCCCTAGTTTTAATGATCTTGAGAAAGAAGCCTTTTGAGAACATTGTGGGAAAACAAGAAAATGCTGGCAGCCAGCATTTTCTTCTTTTCCCGACTTTGTTTTCTTCCCCATCACAGACAGAAATCATCTTTTGAGCTACATTTAATTTGTCATCTGCAAATGATTTCATTTTGGACAAGTCTAAAATATGGTCATATGGTAACAGGTTAGACCTTCCTGCGATTGTGTGGTTACCGTATTTCTCCTAATAAAAGCTCCCGGGAGCTATGCAAAACAGAGATAGGGAGCCTTTATTTCGTACCCATTTTGCAAACCATAAAGTCTGTCCAATTTTGTATTTCTTTGTGTTTTAGTGATTGTTAAGAGGAAATATTAATCAAATTATGGTAAATATTCATCAAATTCTTCAAATATTGTCATTTTAATCAACTAATGTACATTAGGTTATCACAATTTAAGGGGGGGTCTGTCATTAGGAGAAATATGGTACATATTAGAAGGTTGGGGAAGAGAAAGTGCAACCACGATGACTTTAGCAATCAGATTTTGTGGTTTTCAGGTTTCAAACATGGTTTCAAATATTTGAATTCCTAGTCGAAAAAAGCTTGGTAATGTCTTTGTTGCATTTGCATGGTGGCATGCAGATAAACCTTTATCACACAATCCCAACTTTTAACTACCCTGAGAAAGAAGCCTTATGAAAACATTGTGGAAAAAGGAGAAAATGCTGGTAACTAGCATTTTCTCCTTTTCCCACAATGTTTTCTATCCTATCAAAGAAAAAATACACCATTTGAGCTACACTGAAATTGTCATCTGCAAATGCTTTCAATTTGGACAAGGCTAAAATTTCATTATCTGGTATAGGGTTAATTTTACCAAACAGGACCTTAGTCACCTTTAAACTCTTTGCCACACAACACAGAATGTAGACTTGTCAAAATTTAAAGAATTTGTAGATGACAATTTGAATGTAGCTCAAATTATGGACTTCGTCTTTGATTGGGTAGAAAACATTGTTGGAAAAATAAAATATCCTGGTTTACCAGTTTTTTCTCTATTTTCAACAATGTTCTCAAAAGCGTTTTTAATTTCTCAAGAGGTCATTAAACCTTGGGATTGTGTGGTTATATGTTCTAAGGTTGGGGAAGAGAAAGTGCAATCATTATAACTTAAGGTAGTAGACCCTTAATGGAAAACAGCTATTTCCACTATAATATTACCCTACGAAATTTGCTATGATTAAAAATGAGTGTTATTGTACTACTTTAACCAAGCCACTTTTTCCTTTTTTTCTTTCTTAGAATTATCATTTATAAATCTAAAACCACTATATTCTCATTACGAAGGGAGATAATAATTACCTCCCTTTACAGGAAACTAACAAAAGTATCTACAAAAAATTTCAAGATAGACATCAAAGGAATTTCTGGTCGGTTAAAAATTTGCAAAAGTATTATATCAGTATTAAATCCTTATTTATCAAAAATTTGCAAAAGTATTATATCAGTATTAAATCCTTATTTATCAACTAACAAGAAATTTTATTCCATATTGCACTTGAAGCATTAGGAAAAAACATGGTCATGTCTTTGTCACATGTGCTTGGTGCAGTTTAACCCTTTACCAGAAAATCCCTTTACTCTATTCTGCACAACACAAATGTAGACTTGTCAAAATTGAAAGAATTTGCAGATGACAATTTGAGTGAAGCTCAAATTATGGACTTTGTCTTTGATAGGGTAGAAAACATTGTAGGTTCAAAAGTAGAAATGGTTAATGCAGAGGACTTTTTAAAATATTATGGGAAAAAAGGAGAAAAATGCTGGTACCAGTACTAGTTTGCCTTTTCCCACAATGTTTTCTACCTGTTCAAACAATAAAATCACATTATTTGATATAGATCTACATTTGAGTTGTAGACTACAAATGCTTTCAGTTTGGAACAGTCTAAAATACTGTCATTTGATAAAGAGTTATATACTCTATGAGATATGACTTGTTGGGAGAAAATGCTTTCAGTTTGGACCAGTCTAAAATATTGTCATTTGGTATGGCCTTATTTGAGACACATCTGATTTCTCGTCTGCAAAATGCTTTCAATTTTGGCAATTCCAGAATTTTGCCGTGTGGTAGAAGGCTAAACAGATAAGAATTATAACAAGAATTTGACATCCATCCTCAAGATGCCACATTTTTTACTAAAAACTAAACACCAGGTAGTAAATTACCCACACCTGTGTAAAATAACCCAAAAGGACCTTTAACCCAAAACCATACCAAGAAATTTTAGACTTGTCCAAATTGTAAGCATTTGCAGACAACAAAATTTTAATGAGATGTGCCTGAATCAAAAAGATTTGTATTTCAAAGGGATTTAGAAAACACTGACGGAAAAGGAGAAAATGCTGGTTACCAGCATTTTCTCCTTTTCCCACAATGTTTTCAAAAGGCTTCTTTCACAGGGTTTGTTAAAACTCCGGATTGTGTGGTAATCGCAAGGGTTTTTCTTGTAACCCCAAAAAGAAAGGGCTATTGAAAACACCACAGGAAAAAAATGCTGGTGACCAGCATTTACCTCCTTTTCCCACAATGCTTTCTACCCTATCAAGAACAAATCCCGTCGTTAAAGCCATAATTACTTCGTCCTGTGCACATGCTTTCAATTTGGATAACTCTAAAATTTTGGACAGTAAAGAGTTAACTCTTTACCACACGATCCCGACTTTTGCCTACCTTTCGGAAGAAGAATATTGAAAAAATTGTGAGAAAAGGAGAAAATGCTGGTGAAACCAGCATTTTCTCCTTTTCCCACAATGTTTTCTACCCTGTGAAAGACACATTTCAAGTTTTGAGCAACATGTAAAATTGTCGTCTGCAAATGCTTTCAATTTGGACAAGGCTAAAATTTTGTTGTGTGGTACAGAGTTTACAGTGGCCAAAAGTCACCTAACAAGTGTTTTACTTTGACAGGTACTCAATCTGCTATGTAAATGGGAAACCCTAGCTTGCCTCTACTCTTAACCAGACGACATAATGAATTTTCTCCGGATTGAAAGCATATGGTTCACTGATTGAATGGTGTTGAATTCTTTACAACATGACAGAAAAGGAGACTTTTCGAAATTGAATGCATTTGTAGACAGCAATTAGAATGTGGCTCCAATGGTGCAATTTGTCAATGACAGGCTAGAAAACATTGTGGGAAAAGGAGAAAATGCTGGGTACCAGCATTTTCTCCTTTTCTCACAACGTTTTCAAAAGGTCTCTTCCTCAGGGTATTGAAAACCTACGATTGAGTTGTAAAGATTTACAGCAGTTTTCAATCAACACTTTTTCAGTCAAAAGTCAGCAACAGGTAATTTACCAGTAATCATTGATTTTGCTTCCCAAGTTTTGCAGGTACTCCAGATATTGTCCTTTAAAAAAAAAGTCTCTTGGAAACATTGTAATTGGTTGGTTGTATTGGGGTTTAACGCCACTTTAACAGCTAATGTCATATCATGGCAGTCGGTGACGCACACATGTGTTTCCTGGCTTTCTCACACCAGTACTAACACAACTTTCTTTCCAAAGCCACCGACTACTTTTCTCACATGCTTCAGCAGAGGTGAGAGGCGAAAATACGCCGGAAAGAAAGTTCGCCTCAACTGGGTATCGAACTCACAACCACCAGGTCACGAGTCCGACACGCTCACCATTCAGCCACCCGGGCGGGCGGAAACATTGTAAGAAAAGTAGAAAAATGCTGATAACCACCACTTTCTCCTTTTCCCAAAATACTTTCTACCCTTTCAGAGACAAATTCCTCATTTTGGGCCACATTTATTTTGTCGTCTGCAAATGCTTTCAATTTAGTCAAGTCTAAAATGTTGTCGTTTAGTAAATATTTAACTCTTTACCACAGGACTAGATTTGCTCGTGATAAAGGCATTTGCAGGGGACAATTCAAATGTTGCTCAAAGAATGGAATTTGTCTTGGGGATGGTAGAAAACAGTGTGGGAAAAGGAGAAAATGCTGGTTACCAGCATTTTCTCCTTGTCACACAATGTTTTCAAAAGGTCACTACCTCAAGTTCGTTGAAACTCGTGATTGTGTGGTAAAGATTTACTGATAATCTCCAATCTTGCACAATCTTCTTACAAAGTGTTTTGGTTTTGAATGACAGCACATTCTGTGGGGTGGTCTGTGCACAATTTTGTTAACACATTTTTAACTCTACCCAACCACAAAATTTCAAAGACATGTCAATATGGAGTGCATTTGCAGATGGTAAATTAATTAAATATGGTTCATATGATCAAAATTTTCTCTGAAATAATAGAAAACATTGTGGGAAAAGGAGAAAATGCTGGTTACCAGTATTTTCTCCTTTTCACCACAATATTTTCTTTGTTTGGATTGTTACAATATAAGATTGCTTAGTACAGGGTGAAGTTTCAAATATGAAAGAATAAAATATGATAATCCAATTTTAAAGTGTCACTGTAAATCAGCATAAAAATAGTCACACTATAATGCTGAAAGGCAGTTATATTTTGCAGTGCAATTCACTGATTCAACACTTTTTTTGCCCTTTTGTAAGGTTACTTTAAAATTTATGAGACAAGCATTGTAGAGTTTTGATACATCTAAGAATAAACCATTTTATTTCATGCTTTCCGGTAGGCTATCGAGAAATATCGGTGAAATATTTTTCGATATTTCATGGTTACGACCAGTGAAAATACCTATTTTTATATTCTAACCCTTCAACTGAAGGCGGAAACAGTTGTTCCCACGCACTAGTTACCTAGGTAAAATGAGCGTGCCTCACAACCAGATGGAAATATGACGTAATTTACCTTTAATTTCTCGCGCTTGACGTAATACTGTAATGCGTTGCTATGCGGAGGGGGTATGCCACGGGGAATACCCGAAAAGAACTGTACTGGATTTTGATTAAGTTCCCCCCCCAAAAGGGTTAAAAGCATGAAATAAATAGAATATTTGGGGTTTTTTTTCGGTGAAAGATTAGTCACGAGTGAAAATATTACCAAATATGTTCACGAGATGAAATAAATTTCGATCTTTCACCGTAAAAAACAAATAACCTCTATATCAACTTGCATCATGGGAGTATACAATACAAGTCATGCCCTGTGAATGGGAGGTTTAATGCATTTCCTTAATGCATGATACCAGACAAGTCATCATATAATTATGGATCCATTGAATCCATTTTGTATAACAACCAACTGAATCGTAAGGTAATGTTATACCATCTTTGCAAGCCAAGGTGACAATAACTATGTGGACCTTATCACCTTGGCTGATTGAGTCGAAATTTGTAAGTACAGCGAAGTCATCACTCCTAGATTTACGTCATTGAAATCCAATCAAACGTCCCTAACATAACCCTTCTTGGCATTTCGTTACATATGGCCAAAATGCACAATGAAATGAGTGCAATTCAATAAAAAATTTGTAATTTCTTCAAAATATCCAAACTTACACCAAGCCAAGAGAAAGGAATTAAGGCTATTGCAGCTGGCAAAGATTTTTTTGTAGGTACAAAGACAGGCAGTGGAAAATCTTTGGTTTACAAGGTTTACAAGTAAATTCTACTTGTTCATAGTGGATCTTGTGTTGCCGTCATTGCTCCATTGATTTCAATTATGACAGAACAGTTTAAAAGACTAATGTAAGATTTTAAAGCCACATAAATATATAGAAAAAGATGTAAAAGACAGTGAAGAATTGATTAATTGTTACTTTGATTTTGTATGTGAAAGTCTGGAGCAGCTTGTTGACAACATCAAGTGGTGAGAGATGTTGAAGTCTGATGCATACCAGAGAAAAATTAAAGGCCTTTTTTGTACAAGATCCACATGGTGATTGTCCTCCTTGGCTTGCAAAGATGGAGGTAAACTGGTCCTTTGACATCCTGAAAATTGACCAATAGCAAAAAGTTTCAAACTAGGTAAGCCTGCCCCGAAATGATGGGATAAAATGTCTCAGAATGGGTAGCAAATATTGTGGGCCTAAAATGTGGTTACCACCATTTTATCCTTTTCCCACAATGTTTTCAACACTGTCTTACTCAGGGCTACAATAACCATGTGATCATTTGGTAGAAATCTGAAGATATGACATATCACATTTCAATCTTTATATTTCATACCAACAACAAAGGACTTTGCACCAAAAAGAAAAATTTGTTTTCTTATCTCCGACCTCGACTATATCTTGTTGCACATTAATCAAATCTGATATTTATATATACTCAGCATGAGAGGCTTTCATTTCACATGTTTCCATTTTTATTGTAATCTAAGATCAGACTAAAAGATAATTTCCCACCCTTATTCTAACCATTAATGTGCCTTCCATCGACTATAGTTGCCTTTGTGGCCAGTGTAGATCAAGATCAGGGTGCACAAACCATGCAGCCTGATCTTTGATCTACACTGTCCGCTTTGCTGAAACACTGTATACAAAAGCAACAATAAAACTGTTATTATTTGTGTCATATTTCCACGATTAAAATTTCCGATAGGTTTATTCGACGCTCTTAGAGTTAAAGGTTTATTAGACACTCCAAGAGTTAATAGAACAAATTTTAGATTAATGAAGTTTTTACAGCAATTATTTTTATATAAAGCATTTTGATGTTTGAAGAAAGTGCATATTTACTGCACAAAGTGTCAAAGCTTTTAGAACTTAGTTGGAAAAGGGATTAAATTACTGGTAACCAGCATTTTCTTCTTTTCAAAGAGTGTTTTCTACCCTTTCAAGGACCAATTCCAATGTTTGATCCAGATTTAACTCATTACCACATAATCCCGACTTTTAACGACCCCTAGAAAGAAGCCTTTTGAAAACATTGTGGGAAAAGGAGAAAATGCTGGTAACCAGCATTTTCTCCTTTTCCCACAATGTTTTCTACCCTTTCCAAGACAAATTTCAATTTTTCAGTCACATTTATTTTGTCATCTGCAAATGCTTTCATTTTGGACAGGTCAAAAATTTTGACGTTTGGTAAAGAGTTAATGTGTTGTCTGCAAACACTTTCAGTTTGGGCAAGTCTAAAATGTTATTGGTAAAGAGTTAAAACAATTTTGTCATTTCATTTTTCAAGTAAATTCTCTGTGACCTACATCCTCAGGGAAGGGGAGAGAAATACATTTACTTTTACCAGACAACGTAAGTTTACACTTGTCCAACTTCAAACCATTTAGAGATTGGTTGATTGATTGTATAGTGTTTAACGCCATTTTCAGTATCATTTCAGTCATATCGCGGCGGCCAGTGCACCTATCCATGCTTTCCTGAAGTTTCTTTTACCAGTACTCCACACAATATTCTTTCCAAGCCGCTGGCTGCTTTCCTATATAACCATTGTCAAAACAATGTGTTTGTTTTTTGAAAGAGTGTTTTAGATTACAAGCATTTGCTCCTTTTCCCACAATGTTTCCAAAAGGCGTCTTCTTCAGGTCGTTAAAAATCAAGATTGTGTGGTAAAGGGTTTATTAAATCTTAATTATCGTGTGCATAAGTATCCCTTGTTTACTTGGATATTTTTAGAAATGCCGTATTTCACCTAATTAACACACTAGGGCCAAAATGCTGACAGAGCACTTATTTCATAGCCAATTTTCTGCAATTCTAGTGCTATCATAGAGTAGAGTAAGTACCCAGTACTTTAATACCAGGATACACGTCATACACATAATCTGCTGATCGGAAGATATCTGTTATATTTTTTAATGATCCCTAACTTGACACGACTTACGTCTTTGACATTTTTAAACAGCGAAGTTATGTTGCGCTTAGAAGTTAATCACTACAGTCAATGATCTTAAGGTAAGGTTGGATGTGGGTGGGGTTGTCCGGAGGCTTCTGAAGTAAGTAAATATAGTGTGTGTGTGTGTGTGGGGGGGGGCTACTATTAGAGAGGGAGCGATAATTAGGTGAAACATGGTAGCTTATTGCAAATTTGTTTCAGAGGTAATTAAGTAGTTTATGTCATCTAGGCTGTAAAAATCTCATTCAGACACCCCGGAAAAATGTCAATTTTTGAAATTCCTTTGCTTTTATCTGAGTTGCTATCTAGTTTCACATTTTTACAGCCAATTAAAATGAATAGTTTATCTTTACAAAATGCTCTAGAATATACTGCTAGAATATTTTATGCTCTTAATGTAAGTTATGACAGAAATTTAGAGGCACATAAAAAGAAATAGTTTTGTATTTTAAACCTTTTCAACAGTACTTAAGACATTATCAAAAAGCCCTATCCATGTGTTCATCAAGGTTTTTTCCAAACACAACCAAACTATCCCAAGTTTTATCAACCCTAATGGAAAAGGACTTTTAAAATATTTATGTAGGAAAAGGAGAAAATGCTGGTAACCAGCCACTTTTTCTTTTACCTAGAATTGGACGGTCTGTCCAAGATTATTTGTCACAGGCACAAAAATCAATTTTAAAACTAGGTAAACAGTTGCCAAAGGACTCTATCTTTACTTTTGACCTGGTTTTAAAACTCAGTTTTCTGCCAGCAAATTCAACAGACTGCACCCTAACAGATTGTCATCTTTACAATACATTTAAACGATATGATTTCAATTTAAATGCATTTTAACACCCATATATTTACTTTTGGCCAATATTGGGCCCTTAACCTTTCACCAAACAACCAAATTATAGACTTTTCCAAGTTGAAAGCATTTGCAGATGACCTTTCAACAGCTTTCTTCCTCAGGGTCATTACAACTCGGAATTGTGTGGTAAAGAGTTAACCTTTTTACAAAACAACCCTAATGCCAGTAACCACCGTTTTCTTCTATTCCCACAATGTTTTCAAGTATCTCAAATTTCATCAGTGTGAACAGTTATATCATCAGCAAATGCTTTGAAAATGAACAAGTCTTAAATTTTGTTGTCTTTGAAGAATTAACCCTTTACCGATACAATCCCACATTCAAATCACTCTGAAGAAAGGGGCTTTTGAAAACATTGTGGGAAAAGGAGAAAATGCTGGAAACCAGCATTTTCTCCTTTTCCCACAATGTTTTCTATCATTTCTGTCCCAAGTCCATTCCACTGTGCAACATTTTAATTTGTCGTCTGCAAGTGCTTTGAATTTGGACCAGTCTAAAATTTTGTCCTCTGGTAAGTAGTTAACAGTGGAACGATTAGTAACAAAGCCAAACACGCCAAACACGTGAAATCCAATGTCAACAGATTATCTCACCTGATTAACCCATTACCACACAATCCCGAGTTTTGACGCCCCTGTAGGAGAAGGCTTTTGAAAACATTGTGGGAAAAGGAGAAAATGCTGGTAACCAGCATTTTCTCCTTTTCCCACAATGTTTTCTTCCCCATCCAAAACAAAAATCATCATTTCAGTTACATTTAATTTGTCGTCTGCAAATCCTTTCAATTTGGACCAGTCTAATTTTTTGTCGTGTGGTAAAGAGTTAACCCTTCACCACGCAACAAAAGACGCAGACCTGTTCAACTCGAAAGCATTTGCAGACAAAAATTCAAACGTGGTTCAAACGATGCAATTTGTCTTTGGTAGGATAGAAAACATTGTGGGAAAAGGAGAAAATGCTGGTTACCAGCATTTTCTCCTTTTTCCACATTGTTTTCAAGAGGGTCGTTAAAAGTCAGGATTGTGTGGTAAAGGGTTACAAGGAGTCGTCTGATTATGAGCAGTCGAGGTGGTATGATACCTTAATCCTTAACTGGTGGCACAATCAGGAGATTTAACAAATCCCCAATGGAGAAGACACTTGTAAAACTTGTTTGAATGGAGTAAATGCTGGTAAACCTGTATAATCTCCTTTTCCCACAAGGTTTTCTACCCTTCCATAGTCAAACAGATAATTCAAGCCAACTTTTAATCAGTCTGTCCTCTGCAGTTGCAATTAATTTTGACTTGTCTAAAATTTTTCCATCTTGTTAAGTGTTAAAGAGGTGGTGTGAGGTATTTTAGTTTGTGAATGACATTTTAAACCGTTTCAATAATTAGCTCACCCTTTTTCAGACAAAAAAATTTCAGATTAACCCGTTACAAAACAACCAATTTTTTGGCTTGTACTTTTAGAAAGCATTTGCAGATGACAAATTAAACATCTCTTAAATAATGGTACTTGTCTCTCGAAGGTAAGAAAAAATTGTGGAAATAGGAGAAAATGTTACTTACCAGCATTTTCTCCTTTTCCCACAATCTTTTAAAAAGTCTTCCTTGTCAGGGTCATTTGAAGTCGGGATTGTGTGGCAGAGGGTTAATCCAAAATTAACCCTTTACCACAAATTTTAACGACCCTTGGAAATAGGACCTTTGAAAAACATTGTGGAAAAAGGAGAAAATGCTGGTAACCAGCATTTTCTCCTTTTCCCACAATGTTTTCTAACCTCTCAGAAAAAAATCCAATCATTTTAGTCACATTTTATTTGTCGTCTGCAAAGCTTTCAGTTCGGACCAGTCTAAAATTTTGTCGTGTAGTAAAGAGTTAAAGCATTTAAAGGTGATTTACACGTAAAATTCTTGTTAACTCCTCACATGAAACAATCCTGTGTTTTAACAAACTTAATGAGGAGGCATTCAAAAACATTGTGGAAAAATGAGGACAAAAAAACTGCATATCAGCATTCTGTCATTTTCCTATAATGATTTCTACCCTTTTGTAGCTGATTTCCATCATTTAAGCCACATTAAAATTGTCGTCTGCATATGCTTTCAATTTGGACAAGTCTAAAATTTTGTCATCTTGTAGAGAGTCACTGTTGAATTATGGGATTTGCATTTGAAAGCAGAATCATTCAATGTAAGCATCAAATAATGGGACTGGTCTTTCAAAGGGTAGAAATCATAATGGGAAAAGGAGAAAATGATGGTTACCAGCATTTTGTCCTTTTCCCATTATATTTCAAAAGGCTTCCTTCCGAAAGTTAACCCTTAGAGTGCCAAATAAACCCAAGAGAAATTTTCAGTCGAAAAAAAGGACCCAAATAATTGAAATTTCTTAGTTGCGTTTTTTTATATGAGCAAAATTTAATATGCAAAGCCAACAGTGTACATCAAAGATCAGACTGCACTTTTTGTGCAGTCTAATCTTGATCTGCACTGGAGCCAATGGCATCTACAATCATGAAAGGCTCTTGGATTATCTGATGAAGAGGTTAAAGGGGGCCTGCAAATCCAAACATAAATCTATCACATTCCTTATAGTCTAGACTTGTCCATGTGATTTAACTCTTTACCACACAATCCCTACTTTTAACGACTCTGAGAAAGAAGCCTTTTGAAAACATTGTAGGAAAAGGAGAAAATGCTGGTAACCACCATTTTCTCCTTTTCCCACAATGTTTTCTACCCTTCCAAAAGAAATTTCAATTTTTGAGCCACATTTATTTTGTTGTCTGCAAGTGCTTTCAATTTGGACAAGTCGACAATTTTGTCGTTCGTTCGGTAAAGAGTTAAAAAATTATACACGAATTTCAAAAAGGTTAAGTTAGGCCATTCAGTGCACACATATTTTCTTCATTTATCCCTTTACTACAGAAATCCCAGTTTAACTCTTTATCAGAGAACAAAATTGTAGACTGGTTCAAAGTGAAAGCATTTGCTGACGACAAATTAAATGTGGCTCAATTTTTTCATTGCTTTCTCAAAGGTTAGAAAAAAATGTGGAAAAGGACAAAATGCTGGCTACCAGCATTCTCTCCTGTTCCCACAATGTTTTCAAAAGTCTAATCTCCAAGGGTTGTTAAAACTCGTTATTAAATGGAAATGGGTTAAACAACCATTAGTAGACAGCGTCTTCCATTAAGACAATTCTCGTCTGCAAACAATCTCAATTTGCGCAAATCAAGTCTTAACTATATCACAATATTAAACTTGTCCAAACTGAAAGTATTTGCAGACAACAAATAAAATGTTGCGCATAATATGATGAGATTTGTTTCTGAAATTATCCGCATTTTCCTCTGTTCACACGGTGTTTTCAGTTGCTTCCTTCATCAAACACATTAACTCTTCACCAAATGACAAAATTTTACCGACATCTTTACAGGCATACAGTAAACAAAATGCTGTTAAAACTTGACGGTGTTGTAATCTAGTTAGCTGTGTAAAAGTAGATAGAAAATCAATATAAGGTGTATGGGGTAAAGAAACTGTAGGGATTTGTCTTCGATTTAAACCGGAAACTGTGGTTGTTATGTCTATAATAGGCTAGCCGCCATAGAATGAAATGCATTTTCTATCTGCCATAATCTGTGCAACCTTGCAACAATCAGGGGTAATATTTGGCATGAAGATACAAGAGTGATTATAGTTTCATAAAATAACAAAAAAAAGGGTTAAAAGACTGGATGAAAACGAGTGAAGACGTCTGTTTAACCCTTTACCACACGGCAAAATTTAAGACCTATCCAAATTGAAAGCATTTGCAGAAGACAATTTCATAGTGGCTTAAATGACGCAACTTTTCTTTGATAGGGTAGAAAACTTTGTGGGAAAAGGAGAAAATGCTGGTTACCTTTTCCCACAATGTTTTCAAAAGGCCTCTTCTTCAGGGGTGTTAAAAGGCGTCATTGTGTGGTAAAGAGTTAAGAGACAAATAAAGAAATACTACCCATATGCAAGTTTGATTGTGAAGCTGGTAAGTTGATATATAATGTATGAATGAATGAATTCTGTACTCAAATCTTTACCAGATGACAAAATTTTGACTGGTCCATAGTCCAAGTATTTGGAGGTTAGAAATTAGGCTTGGCCCCAATTATGAAAATTGTCTTTGAAGACGCTTCAAAAACACTTAGGAAAAAAAAAATACTGGTGACCATCATTTACTCCTGTTTCTACAATGATTTTATAATAAGCCTTATTCCTCAGTGTCGTAAAACACTAGGATCAGAGGGTAACTAAGTAGAGCATAAACAAAGTGACAGTAAATCATTTTGTGGCAAATTAACCATGAATACTAGTCATAACAATTATTCTGATACAGAGAACTAAGTACCAGTACAAAATGAACATAAGTGACATCTTAGTTTGGAATAAACAACATGAAATGTTCTCTACTCGTACATTTGCAAGGGTACCTAACTGTAATATATCAATTTTATTTATTCAATCTTGACTTGTCAATCTGTACATCATCAGACCATGAAATAACCTCAAGAAATTTAATAAAACCTATTTGAGAAGGAAAAAAGAGAATGGTGATGGTTGACTTGCTTCAATAAAGATATATCTAGTCATGATAGTATGTGAAAAAATATGTCTCTGGTTGGCTTCCTTCAGATAAATATCTATCCAGTCAACAAACTTAAGATATTTTTTTCATGTTATTGACAGATTGCTCTATGCTCAAAAGTGCTCTATGCCACTTTCACTGTCAGTATTTAGTCATCAAAACAACGCTGGCTCACTTTATGGATTTCTTGGGTTTCACCAGAACACAGCTGGTCACTCTGCATTGCATTGCTCAAGGGAAGCCCCTCCAGCCCCAAGCCCCTCTAATGAGAATCAAACTACAATTTCAGTTTGGCTTTCTTTTATATTATTTCTCATGAGTATATGAAGATATAAAGATAGATACTTATTACCTTTCTTTAGGAATAAAAAAACAAGAGGGCCATGATGGCCTTCTATCGCTCCACTGGCTTTTTGACCTTTTACCACACAAATCGAAGTGTTAATGACCCTGAAAGAGAAGGCTTTCAAAAACATCGTGAGAAAAGGACAACATGTTGTCAGCCAGTATTTTCTCCTTTTCCCACAACATTTCTTATTAATGGCATTGACAGAGACATACAGCATAAAAAGTCTGTATGGTAATAAACTTACTTTGAAAACATAACCTCCACCCCGCCCGCCAGACAAAAACAGTCATATCTTTTTAAATGCAAAGATATGGTCAGTGAATACAAGCAGGTTTATTCATTAGCATGAAAGGTAAAGTTCTGAAAAAATTTGAGTGATAGAAACCTTACTTTAAATTAAACATTCCATTCATGTGAGCATAACCATTAGCATCAAAATAAATCACTCTCCCTTAAAATAGAACATTTCCTCTCCAAAAAACTTGAATACCAAACTCCGATAATGTGTAAGTGCAGCTTGATAATCAAGGGAGGTAAATAGTAACAAACTTTATCTTGTATAACAGGAGTTATTTCCCTTGATTACTATTTTAAATTACAGTCACTATATAAGCCCATAATAAACTTGTGATCTCCGGGGCAGAGCCAATTTTGACCCCAGGGCTATAATATGAACAAATTTGATAGAGGTCCATTAGATAAAGCTACATGCCAAATTTGGTAGCCCTGGGCCTTGTGGTTTCAGACAAGAAGATTTTCAAAGATGTTCAATATTTGTTAAGTTTCATCAAATTTGGATGGGTAGTTTCAGAGAAGAAGTTTGAAAAAAAAGTTAACGCACGCACGCACGGATGCACAGACGGACGGAAGGACGCACGATGGACACTGGGCCATGACATAAGCCTGCTAGCCTTCGGCCAGTGAAGCTAAAAACTTAAATAACACAGCAACAATTAAGATTGGTCCAATTTGAAAGCAGACAAATTAATTGTTACTCAACCAGAAGATCTTGTATTTTAAGGATAGGGCACCCTAATGTGGATTCCCATAACATGACCTTTCATAGCCGAAAAAAATACGGATTCGACTAAGACTCCAGCCTATTACGGATTACCCGAGCTTTAGCCCAATCCGTACGATGAAAGTGGATGTTTCACGAATCCAATTATGGTGCCCTATCCGTAAAGGGTAGAAAACATAGTAGAAAAAAAAAAGAAATGCAGGTTACCTGCATTTTCTCCTTTTCCCACTGTTTCAAAGGGCTTCTTCCCCAAGGTAGTGAAAACCCATGATTGTTTGGTAAAGGGTTGAAGAATACATCAAACTTTTTAACATAATGGAAGAGTCCAAGCATCAAGGAATAAGCTAATAATATTGAGAATCATTCAGTTGCAGACCCCAGCTGTTCAGGTAATGTGGGGTTAATACATAAATATTTACTTATCCAAGATCTAATGGAAAGGTATGTACAACTAAGTTCTGTTACAACTGGACTGCACTAGAGCCCTTTACCTTCACATGTCAGAATTTTTCCATCGTCTTTAGATCAACATATAATTGGCAGTCCGTTTTGGATTTACACTGTCTGATACCTCGCAGAGTCTTGAAATTATGATAATTATCTTGGTTCATTTTTGACCGAGGATGTCCATAAGATTCACCCTTATTCATTACACTAACAGTTAACTGTTTCCCACACTCTCGAGGCTTTTAACGACCAAAAGGTTAAAAGGATTTTGAAAACATTGTGGGAAAAAGTAGAAAATGCTGGTAACCAGCATTTCCTCCTTATTCTGCTATGCTTTCTTCTCTATCAAAGACAAATTCCATCATTCAAGGTATATTTGGGTTGTCATCTGCAAGTGCTTTCTATTTCAACAAGCTTATATGGTGCTCATGTAGTCACAAAAGAGTAAAACTCTACCAAACAGTCCCTGGTTTAACTCTTTACCAAACAAAAAATTTTAGACCAGTCCAAATTGAAAGCATTTGCAGACGACAAATTAAATGTGACCCAAATATGGAAATGTGTGGTATGAAGAGTAGAAAACATTGTGGGAAAAGGAGAAAATGCTGGTAACCAGCATTTTCTCCTTTTCTCACAATGTTTTCAAAAGCTTTTTTTCTAAGGGTCATTAAAAGTCGGGATCGTGTGGTGAAGAGTTCAAGGATTTTCTTTTCACACAGTTTCCTGGTTCCTTTCATAGACAAACTCCATCATTTGTTTCCTGCTTAAGCTTTCAATTTGAAGGCATGTAAAATTTTGTCTTCTTACATAGATTTGATATTTCTCTGCGAAAACAAGTGCTCAATTTAAAACAGAATTATGAAAGACATTCTTCACAGAGTATGAAGGCATGAAAAGAATCACAGCATTCCAGCAGGTTCACCTACCATTCTGTTTTCATTTGGTAAGTATCTGAGGCCACTACCCTTTGCCGAGCCCCGGTAGCTCAGTCGGTAGCATGCAGGACTTGAGAACAGGGGGTCCTGGGTTCGATCCCTGGCTCGGCCAATTTCTTTCCGAGGATCGATGATAGTCATTGCGACAGGATTCATTCCTCTCCCACCGCTGACCAGTGGCTTGGAAAGAAAATTGTGCGGAGTACTGGTAAAAGAGACTCCAGGAAAGCATGGACAGGTGCACTGGCTGCGGCGATATAACTGAAATAATGTTGAAAATGGCGTTAAACACCATACAATCAATCAACCATTACCCTTTTCAAAACAATCCATGTTTTAACCACTCCAAGACAGAAGTCATTTGAAAACATGGGTGGGGGAAAAGGAGAAAATGCTGGCATACAGCATTTTTCTCCTTTCAGCACAATATTTTCTAACCTTTCAGAAACAAAATATATTGCCACATTTGTCGTCTGCAAATGCTTCCAATTTAGACAAGCCCAAAAATTAGGTTTACTGATAAAGCATTGACGCTTTACCACACAACAAAAATTTGAACTTGTCCAAATAGAAAATATTTTGAAGATGACTAAGTCCATGTAGCCCCAAAAGTGGAATATGTCTTAGACAGGGTAGAAAACATTGTGGGAAAAGGAGAAAATGCTGATTACCAGCATTTTCTCCTTTTCCCACAGGTTTTCAAAGGGCATCTTCCTTGCTGGTATACTAAAACATGGAATCATTTTGTGAGTATCCTATGGTCTTAATTGCCAGGATTATGAATGATACATCCCAGCTTAACAAGCTATGGTCAAAGTTTATTCATTCCCCTAAGAACATCAAACATCAAACAAGTATCTGAGAGACTTTCAGGTTAACATATTGCCTTCTGGAACAAATCTGTGGCCCAACTCTATGCTAGTAGGCAAAATTTCAAGCCTTGCCCAGATTTCATTCAAAGCTGACCACTCAAAACAAGAGGGCTATGTTAGCCCTGAAGTCGCTCACCTGAGTCTTTTGACCAAACATGACCCATTTTTAATCTCTTTCGAGATATTATGACAAATATTCTATCAAGCTTTCATAATTATTGGACTGAAAATTTGGCCTCTATCTTGTACACAAGCTTTTTGTAGAATTTCTCTCAGTGACCTACTTTTTAGCCAAACATAGCTCATTTTCCCATTGTAGATATTATCAAAACAAAGATTCTGACCTGACCTTTCATAAGTATTGGACAGGAAATGTGGCCTTTAGAGCATACACAATGTTTTTCAAAGATTTGACCTAGTGACCTAGTTTTTGACCTGATATGACCCATTTTGGAACTTGTCCGAGATATCAAGACAAACATTCTGACCAACTTTCAAGAGTTTTGGACTGAAAATATAGCCTCTAGAGCGTACACAAGGTTTTTCTAAGATTTGACCTAGTGACCTAGTTTTACACCCGACATGACCCAATTTCGAACTCATCTGAGATATTATCAAGACAAACATTCTAACCAAGTTTCATGAGTATCGGACTGAAAATGTGGCCTCTAGAACGTACACAAGGTTTTTCTAGGATTTGACCTAGTGACCTAGTTTTTGATCCAACATGACCCATTTTTAAACTAATCCGAGATACCATCTAGACAAACATTCTGACCAAGTTTCATAAGTATTGGACTGAAAATGTGGCCTCTAGAACGTACACAAGGCTTTTCAAAGATTTGATCTAGTGACCTAGTTTTTGACCCGACATGACCCATTTTCGAACTCATCCAAGATATCATCAAGACAAACATTCTGACCAAGTTTCATATGTATCGGACTGAAAATGTGGCCTCTAGAGTGTACACAAGGTTTTTCTAAGAATTGACCTAGTGACCTAGTTTTTGACCCGACATGACCCATTTTCGAACTTGTCTGAGATATTATCAAGACAAACATTCTGACCAAGTTTCATGAGTATCGGACTGAAAATGTGACCTCTAGAGCGTACACAAGGTAAAAGTTGACGACGCACGACGGACACAGCACGATCACAAAAGCTCACCTTGAGCACTTCATGCTCAGGTGAGCTAATAATGTGATACCAGTAGTGATGGAGAAACTGCTACAATGTTCTTATACATTCTTTGGCCAAGGTTTAATTAAAAAATAAGAATTTTTTCATGTAAGTTTTCCTTTATAACAATCCTACAAACGTTAAACTCTACCTGAAGTCCTTTCACAATGACCTTCCAGTTTCTACCAATCAAAATGCAGTTTCATTATTATCTTTACTCCTGTCTAAACCATCCCCTGATTTCATGATCCCTAAGAAGAATGTTTTTGAAAAATTGTAGGAAAAGGAGAAAAAGTTGGTGAGCAGGATTGTCTCCTTTTCCAAAAATCTATTTCTAGCCTTTCAAAGACAAATTCAATCAATTGTGTAACATTAAATGCGAATGCTTTTCAAAAATTAACAAGTATAAAATTTTGTTGACTGGAAAGGAGTTAATTCTGAGAATCATAACAATTTTTTAAACGAGAAAACCAGAAAATTTGTCACACATTTTCCATGTCTTAAACATGCAAATATCTGTTTTTATATTAAACTTAAGTCATTCATGTGAATCATGTCTTATTTATTCAATTTAAGTTACCCAAGTGAAATAGTGTTCCTACTTATCAAATTTACTCTACCCAAGGGAAATCCTGTCAGCCTGCATTGTCTGACATTCAGAAGATAATGTATACAATTTATGTTCTACAACAAGTATAAGTAGCCCCTGTTACAATTCTTGCAATGTCCAAAGCCATGTACAAATTCCTACACCTTATTGCAGTCTACAGCTTCAAAACACTCTATCACTGCCTGTGGCAACATAATAACCTTTTGTAGATGGCATAGATCAAGATCAGACTGCAGAGAATGTGCTGTCTGATCCCGAATCTACAGCAAGCGCTTCCTCACGCTGAACCTGAAAATGGCCATATCATCCTAACCCCTTACCAGAAGACAAAATTTTAGACTTGTCCAAACTGAAAGCATTTGCATTTGCAATTTCAATGTGCCTCAAGTGGTGCAATTTTTCTTTGATAAGGTAGAAAACATTGTGGGAAAAGGAGAAAATGCTGGTTACCAGCATTTGCTCCTTTTCCCACAATGTTTTCAACAGGCTTTTTTCTCGGGGTCATAAACTAGAGGCGCTTGAGCGCCTGTATCGCTCCACAGGCCTGGTATTTCTATAATGGCGAAAGGAAGTTTTTAACAATTATCATTCAATCCTGCATTTTAGCTCACTGAAGAAACAATTTGGTAGACAACCACCATAGGAACTTACCTGCAAAACAACAATGAAATCCAATGAATAGTTTTAGAGAAGAAATTTTTCAAAGATTTTACTTTATACCATAAAAGGAAAATGAGTCTCCCATAAAAGCCATGTTTTATGACAGATCTTTTTTTTTTTAAGGAATTCTGTAAACCTGTATCTAAGGAACATTCCTGCAAAATAATAATGCTATCCAAATAGCGGTTTGGGAGGAGAAGATTTTTAAAGGTTTTTTACTTTGGTTGCCATGGCAACCAGAATTCTTCATGGAACACAATTATTTGAAGGAATTTGAAAGAGGACCACCAAAGGAACATTCCTGTGAAATTTGGTAAAAATCCAGTCAATAGTTTCTGAGGAGAAGTTTTTTAAAGAAAAAGTTTACGGACGCACGGACGGACGGACGCACGACGGACACAACGCCATGACAATAGCTCTCTGGCCTTCGGCCAGTGGAGCTAAAAAATGGCATTGTGTGGTAAAGGGTTAATCCTTTACACACAATCCCAAGATTTCATGACACTGAAAGAGGAGGCTGTTGAAAACATTGTAAGAAAAGGAGAAAATGCTGGTATAACCAACTCTGATGCATGAGAGAAAAGTAGTCAATAGTGTGAGAAAGCCAGGGAACACATGCATAAGTGCACTGAGCGCCATTTAAACCATTATCCTAGAATCAGATTACAGCCGCAGGCCATAAGCCATCTAAGTAAATTTTAATAATTAAAAGATTTAAACTGATATTGTACAATAATTGAAATAATCTCTGCAAATCCTCTCAAATGTGTGCTTAAGGTACTTTGATTACAAAAAAAATTGGTTGCCACTACTGAAATTGTGACATTATAATTTTGTCCAGATGCTCAAAGAATGGCAAAGATTTGGGATAGAATTTTTTCATTTTTAATCACAAAAGATCTAAGTTTTAAACCAACCACTTGAGATTTGAATTAGACTTCAAAAGCCTTTTGCCTCAACCACTAAAAACATTAATTTCATTTTCAAAGGAGTACATAACCATTCTTCTTCATTTTTTTTGTTAACCATTCTGAACGAATTCCTTCCCTGAAGGTGCCCTCTTCTTGCTGCAGACCAGTTATATGTTTGATTGACTGTACAGCGTTTAATGCCATTTTCAATGTCACTTAGTTATATCCTGGCAGCCTGGAGTTCCTTGTACCAGTGCTTTATACACTTCTTCCCAAGCCACCGGCTGCTATCCATCATTACTATCGTCAAAACAATGATCAGAGATGTGAGAGGAATGAATCCTGTCACAACCACCATCATCAATCCTTGGAAAGACATTTTCCAAGCACGGGATTCGAACCAGAGATCCCCCTGTTCTCAAGTCCTGTGCACTAGTGACTGTGCTATTGGGGCTCTGCAGACCTCTTATAAAAGCATTGTAGCGATAAAACAATGTGCTACCAACAACTATTTTCTCCCTTTCCCACAGTGTTTTCCTTTAATTTATATCTCAACACACTGCATGTACTGTATAACCTTTTTAGTATGATTTTTGAATCTTAACAAAAGATAATTTTCCTTCCTTTCTGGAAGTCAACCTTAGGAAGATGACCTTTGAAAAGTTGTGGGAAAAGGAGAAATTGCTCGTCCAGTTTTCAGAAGGTAGTGACTCAACACTTTACCAGACGAAAAAAAATTCAGACACATGTCCAAATTGAAAGGATTTGCAGACAATAAAACAGATATTACTTAAAAATTAGAATTAGTTTCTTGGAAGGGTAGAAAACACTGGAAAAAGGAGAATATGCTGGTTACAAGCATTTTCTCCTTTTTCCACAATGTTTTCAAAACCGTTATTTTTATAATATAGTCATTTAAACTCAGGATTGCTTAGATAAAGGTTAATGAAATTCCTCACAGTGTGTGAAACAGCCGGTTTCTTGAAATATGATATATCATTTTTTATTTGCCCCATATTCAAGGAATAATTAACTTGGTTTGAATGACATTATGTGCACTTGTTTTAAGCTCTTTACTACATAATCCAGAGTTTTAATGATGATGAAAAATAAGGCTTCTGAAAACATTGTGGGAAAAGGATAAAACGCTGGCAACTAGGATTTTTTCCTTTTCTCATAAAGTTTTCTACCATGTAAAATACAAATTCCACGGTTTCCACCAAGAAGGCTTTTGGAAACTTTGGGTGAAAAGGAGAAAATGCTCGTTACCACCACTCTCCCCTTTTCTCACAAAGTCTTCTACCTTATGCAAGAAAAAACGTCATCATTTGATTCACATAATAATTGGTCATCCGCAAATGCTTTAAAAATTGGTCAAGTCTGAAATTTTGTTGTTCGGCTGTCAATTCAGACTTTACCGAACAATCCCTACTTTTAACGACACCAAGGAAAAAGGCTTTTGAAAACATAGTGAAAAAAGGAGAAAATGCTGGTAACCAGCATTTTCTCCTTTTTCCACAATGTTTTCTATCGTGTCAAAGACAAAAATCATCACTGGAGCTACATTCAATTTGTCATCCGCAAATGCTTTGAATGCGGACATTTAACCTGAATTTTTGTTGTCTGGTATAGAGGTATGATAATTTTTTGTGTCAGTTAGTCGCACTACGCATTAGATTAAATGAGACAGGAAATTATGTACCGGTACATAACTTGAAAAGCAGAGATTAATGCTTTCAAAAAAGCAAGATTATTTACTGATTTATGCGCAGAACATGGTCTGTGCTTTTAACCGAACAAAGTTTTTATAAATGCATTCTGCATGGCAAAGAGTTTTGGAGAGAGACAGCATGACCGAAAAGTACTGCATAATGATATGTGGGATGCAGTGCATAATTATACAATTTATAAACCAGGGTGCACTAGGATGCGCAATTGCAGGATTCATGCAGATTTTTTTTTTTCAGATCCTGCATAAATTCTGTTTCCAATAGACTCTAAATAAACACTGAATTTTATCCCTGGGAACCATAGTTCATTTCATTTTCTCCTGCATTAAATCAACCCTTTATCAAACTGCAAAATTTTAGGATTGTCCATATTAAAGGAATTTACAGAAGACATATCAACATTAATGTTTCTTTTTTAAAGAATAGTATTTTGTCCCCGAATACGTACATAACACTGTGGGAAAAGGAGAAAATGCTGGTTACCAGCATTTTCTCCTTTCCACAATGTTTTCAAAAGACAGTTTTCTCAGTGTTGTTAAGTTCCTTTACCAAACAAGCCCTGGTTTTAATGACCCTGAGGAGGAAGCCTTCTGAAAACATTGTGGGAAAAGGAGAAAATGCTGGTAACCAGCATTTTCTCTTTTTCCCACAAAGTTTTCTACCCTTTCAGAGACAAATTTCATAAATTGAGACACTTTCAATTTGCCATCTGCAAATACTTTCAATATGGACCAGTCTAACATTTTGTCGTATGGTAAAGAGTTAAAGAATAGTATTTTGTTCTTGAATAAGTACACAACACCGTGGGAAAAGAAGAAAGTGCTGGCTACCAGCATTTTCTCCTTTCCACAATGTTTTCAAAAAACAGTTTTCTCAGAGTTGTTAATCCTCATCCTGTTAAATAAATGAAATGAAACTTTACAGCCGAGAGTAAAAACCCAAACTTTGCTCTTTACAGCTGATAGCAAAAACCCAAACTTTGCTCTTTACAGCTGAGAGTAAAAACCCAAACTTTGCTCTTTACAGCCGAGAGTAAAAACCCAAACTTTGCTCTTTACAGCCGATAGCAAAAACCCAAACTTTGCTCTTTACAGCTGAGAGTAAAAACCCAAACTTTGCTCTTTACAGCCGAGAGTAAAAACCCAAACTTTGCTCTTTACAGCCGATAGCAAAAACCCAAACTTTGCTCTTTACAGCTGAGAGTAAAAACCCAAACTTTGCTCTTTACAGCCGAGAGTAAAAACCCAAACTTTGCTCTTTACAGCCGATAGCAAAAACCCAAACTTTGCTCTTTACAGCTGAGAGTAAAAACCCAAACTTTGCTCTTTACAGCCGAGAGTAAAAACCCAAACTTTGCTCTTTACAGCCGATAGCAAAAACCCAAACTTTGCTCTTTACAGCTGAGAGTAAAAACCCAAACTTTGCTCTTTACAGCCGAGAGTAAAAACCCAAACTTTGCTCTTTACAGCCGAGAGTAAACCCAAACTTTGCTTTTTACAGCCGAGAGTAAACCCAAACTTTGCTTTTTACAGTCAAGAGTAAAAACCCAAACTTTGCTCTTTACAGCTGAGAGTAAACCCAAACTTTGCTCTTTACAGCTGAGAGTAAACCCAAACTTTGCTCTTTACAGCCGAGAGTAAAAACCCAAACCTTGCTCTTTACAGCTGAGAGTAAAAACCCAAACTTTGCTCTGTAAAGTCGATAGTAAAAACCGAAATTTTGCTATTTCAAAGGTTATTTTTTGTGCAAAAAGATGTCATTATTGGACAGTGTAGATCAAAGATCAGACTGCATGTTCTGTGCAGTCTGATCTTGATCTAAACTGTCTGCAAAAGGTCAGTGAGTTAAGCTTAGCAGTCGTAGGGTTAAAACTCTTGTGTGGATTGTGTGGTGCAGGGTTAAATCAAGATTATTTCAGTTTTGCTCTGCCCCAAGACATAAGATATCGTATTTTATTTTAGTAAACAAAATGGTGAGTTTTATGTAATGATATTGTTCATATTTTTTAAATGCCTGATGTTGGTTATCTTATTTCACCTTCTACACTTATCTCACAGTTTGTTAGGACAACATAAAGTGGTTTTACAGACATTGCAGATTCAGATCAGACTGCACAGAACACAGGGTCTGATCACTTATGATCGATCTTTAGTGTTTTGAACGATATAAGCATTAAGTCTTTACCAAACGACAAAATTTTGTATCTGTCCAAATCGAAAGCATTTGCAGACGACAAAGTAAATATGACTCAAAAACTGAAATGTGTCTCTGCAAAAGAAGAAAACATTGCGAGAAAAGGAGAAAATACTGGTTACCAGCATTTTCTTCTTTTCCCACAATGTTTTCAAAATCCTTCTTCCTCAAGGTCGTTAAAACTCGGAATTGTGTGGTAAAGGATTAACACTTTTTCAAATAACATTGAATTCAGGACTCTGTGATATTGAAAGCTTCTGAAGACAACATTTTAGAAAGTGATGCAAATGAACTGGAGTTCTTTGACAGGGTCGAAAACATTGTGGAAAAAGGAGAAAATGCTGGTTACCTGCATTTTCTCCTTTTCCCACAATGTTTTCAAAAGCCTTCTCCATTAGGCTCATTTTAACTTGGGACTGTGTGATAAACAGTTAAATTGCAACAAGTGGGTTGGTGCCTTGTGACCGAGACATAATGAGAGAACAGGATTTAATGCATCTTTGTAATACAGTATAAATTATAAAGCAAGTCATTGTATAATACAAAATTAATCTATTTTGTCAAAAAAAAAAAAAACTCCAGATGAATTATGAGGCTGAATTGTCCTTTGGCATGCAAAATACCTGCCAACAGCAAAAAATTAAAATTTAGGATATCCTATGCAGACTGAGCTGGCTGACATGAGCTGATACTTCAGGTGTATTAACCCTAAGGCTGGTAAGCGCGACTCTGACCTTTTGCAGGCAGTGTAGATCAAGATCAGACTGCACAGAATGTGCAGTCTGATCTTTGATCTACACTGTCTGATAACGAGATATTATTCACCAAAATATAACTTTGAAATAGCTATATTTGGGTTTTTACTATCGAATTGAAAATTTCATTTTAGTTACACAGCAAGATAAGGGTTATCACTTATGGTACTAATTAAGTAAAATAAAACTTTCAAGCCAATAGTAATCACCCTGAAGTTGTTTTTTTTTTTGAGAAAAATATCTCCTGATTGGACAGTGATCCAAGATCAGACTGCACATTCCATGCAGTCTGATCTTGAACTTAACTCTCGGCAAAAAGTCAATGAGTTGCACTTAGCAGGCTAGGGGGTAACTACCTTTCCACAGAAAATAACTGGATTGTATCTTGATCCTTTAACAAACAATTCTGAGTTTTAACCGCCCTGGTTGAGAAGGTTTTTGAAAACATTGTGGGAAAAGGAGAAAATGCTTGTAACCAGTTGCCAACTTTAATTCTAATCCCTGGCTGAGAAGATTTTTTAAAACAATGTGGGAAAAGGAGAAAATGCTTGTATCCAGTTGCCAACTTTAATTCTAATCTTAAGATTCATCTTTGCTGGTTACCAGCATTTTTTTTCCTTTTACCACATGTTTTCTGTAGTTTTCCAGCTTAGTTATAAAGAAAATAATCATGTTTGAGGCATGCTTTGCAAACAGGGGACTTAGGGATAGGGCACCTTAATGGGATTCGTGTAACATTGCCTTTCATCGTACGGATTCGGCTTAGACTCGGGTAATCCATACTCGATGCGGGGAACCAGCATGTATAGGCCAATCGATTACGGATTACCCGTGTTTAAGCTGAGTCCGTACTTTTTTTCGGCGATGAATGGAGATGTTACAAGAATCCCATTAGGGTGCCCTATCCTTAATGTATCTGCAAGAAGTATCGACACAGGCCAGCCTGCGCAGTCTGTGCAGGCTGACGTGGATCAGAACTTTTTGCTTTTGGTAAATTTTCCACATGTCCAGGGACCATTCTACCTCAGAATTCAGATAGTTGTTGGACAAAATTGATTTTATGGATCCACAATGAGGTGTTGACTGTCTTGGTATAATGCACCATGAAGATGCACACAATCCATAATTTTAAAGACCCCCAAGAAAAAGTACTTTTGAAAACATTGTGGAAAAAGAAGAAAATGCTGGTAACCAGCATTTTCTCCTATTCCCCACAATGTTTTCTAACCTTCCATGTACAAATCTTATAATTTAAGCAACACTGAATTTGCTGTCTACAAGCACTTTGAATTTGGATCCATCTGAAATTATATTGTATATAAAGAGTTAATGGCCCTTTTGCCAGAGCATGGCTCGTTCGTTTGGTACATCAGCTGCACAGATAAAATGCACATTCCAACAGCAGCAGGGTACTGTCAGTCTACCTGGGGTTGTAATTAATTTTTAAAAAGTTTCTTCTCTATTTATATCTGTTTATCTTATCTATGTGTCTATAAGCCCTTTGCAGAACAATCCTGTGTTTTTTCATTTTAGAACCATGTGGAAGAAAGACTGTTGGAAAAGAAGATGGTTTACCAGCACTTATTCTTGTCTCACGACGACTTATACTCCATCACTAATAGACAAATCACCATTATTTAGGCCATATTTGAATGTTGTCTCCATAATACCGGTAATGTTTTCTATACAGCCAAGTCTAGAATTATGCTGTCTGGTATAGAGTTAACCCTTTACCAGACGACAAAATTTTAGCCTTGTCAAAATTGAAACCATTTGCAGACGACAATTTTCAGTGTGGCTCAAATGGTGCTATTTTTCTTTGATAGGGTAGAAAACATTGTGGGAAAAAGGAGAAAATGCTGGTTACCAGCATTTTCTCCTTTTCCCAGAATGTTTTCAAAAGTCTTCTTTCCTAGGGTTGTTAAAAGTCGGCATTGTGCGGTAAAGGGTTGACCCATTACTGCACATGTTTCTTTAACTCTTTACCAAACAACAAGATTTAAGAGTAATCCAAACTGAAAGCACTCCCAGCCAAAAAAAATACAAATTTGACCAAAAAATCGAATTTTATTTTGGGAAAATTAGAAAACATTGTGGGAAAAGGAGAAAATGCTGGTTACCACCATTTTCTCCTTTTCCAGCAATGTTTTCAAAGGCTTTCTTTCTCAGGGTCGTTAAAAGAGGGGATTGTGTGGTAACAGGTTAACCCAGTAATAAACAATTTTGTGACAACTCTTAAGAAGAAGGCTTTTGAAACATTGTGGGAAAGCGTTTTTAACTCTTTACCAAACGACAAAATTTTAGACTTGTCTGAATTGAAAGCACTTGCAGACAACAAAATAAACGTGACTCAAAAATTGAAACTTGACTTTAGAAGAGTAGAAAACATTGTGGGAAAAGGAGAAAATGCTGGTTACCAGCATTTTCTCCTTTTCCCACAATGTTTTCAGAAGGCTTCTTCTTCTAGGTCGTAAAAACCAGGGATTGTTTGGTAAAGGGTTTTAATTAACCCTAACCCTAATCTTAAACCCTAACCCTAACCTTTCCCCAAAATATTTTCTTATTTAAAATCAAATTCATCATTTAAGATGCATTCAATTTGTTGTCTGTAAATGTCTTCAATTTGCACAAGTCTAGCATTTTGTCATTTGCTTACAGAAAGGTCAAAAAATACATCTGCAAGTGCTTTCAGTTTGGACAAGTCTACATTTTTGTCCTGTAGTAAGGAGTGATACCTGTAAAACATTTGCTTCTTTTCTCGAAATATTTTCTAAATCTTTCAATAACATTAAAACAGTAGTTTGTTTCAGTAATGGTTTCATTTCGAGAAAGTTTTTTTCTACGGCTTATCTTATCTTATGTGTCTATTTAAAACATCAAAATGCCAATGAATTTTGTCAAACCAGCATGCAATTTGCTTGATTTGTGTGAAATGGCATCTAAAATATTTGAGCCAGCAGGGTAACCTAGGATAGAGTGCATGTACCTAGCTAAGGCCCTTGTACCAGAGGTTTTTGGTTTGAATCTCGTGATCAGAAGGGGCAGCTGTCAACATCATAGCACAAGCATGCCAGTAATGTGCTAATTGATTGATTATTCATTTATGTACTGTCATCACAGGTAGCCCATATGGGCAATGCCCCTTGAAGGCTGTTGGTTATGTAACAGGTGATAGTGCAAGATACTGGAAGAATCTGAACCTACGTTACACCTGGTTCTTTAATTAATATGCTTGGTGTATAGCACTGTCACACAGGACCTTGGTTTGACTTCTCATCTGAAAGATATCAATTTTAGATGGCCATCCATGGGGTTCGAAAACACACACTCAAGTGGCCCAAGACTTGACATTTACAAGTTTTATGTTCTACCAGTTCCTTAGCTATTCGAGTTGGTCAAAAAAACATGTTCAAGAATAAAGTATCTAGAACAGGTGGTATTTCTTGTATAATCAGGACTGCTGTGAATGTTTCATAATCATTGTAAAATTTTTAAATATTGTATCACCAACTGAATTTTTGCTGTCTTATATAAAGCCAGCTTGAAAAACATAGAGACAGATAACTTTTTTAAAGTTCCTTTGAAATAGGACAATCAGCATTAACACTTTACACAAAGAACTGGTTACAAGCATTTTTGCACTACCTTGAACAACTATGAGAAAGAATGCTTTTGACAGTATTTTGAAAAAAGGATAAAATGCTTGTAACCATTATTTTTTTTCTTTTCTTTCAAGCACAATCCCATGGTTTGAGCCAATTTGAACTTGTTGTCTGCAAAATTTAATGCTTTCAATATGGAGGAGTAAGAAATTTTGTTGTATGGCAAGAAATAGTTGAGCCGTGCTCTGTGAAAAGGGGGCTTAATGCATCTCCGTGATGCATTATACCAAGCAAGTCATCACATGACCTTGGATCCCTAAAGTCCACTTAGTCTTACAATCGACTGGATCATGAGATAGACTGGTCCTTGGACATACAGAAAACTGACCAATAGCAAAAAGTTTCGGCCCAGGTCAGCCTGCGTTGTCCGTGCAGGCTGACCTGGGTCGAAACTTTTCGCAGATGCATTAAGCCCTCTTTTCACAGAGCATGGCTCAATGGATAGTGACAATCCTTATTTAAACGGTTACTTTGGAAGTCATCTGCTGCAGATTTTCTTTTCAGGAGGTTACGATGAGTCAGTGCAATATGTTGACTCTTTACCAGTCATCATAATTGTAGACTTGTTCAAATTGAAACCATTTGAGGACAAAAAAAGAATAAATTTGATTCCAACAACGGGATTTGTCTTTGCAAGGGTAAAAACTTTGTGGGAAAAGGAGAAATGCTGGTTAACAGCATTTTTCCCTTTTCCCATAATCATTTCAAAAAGCCCTCTAAAAAGGTTTTTTTTTTAAAATTTCAGGTTCATTTAGGAGAGGGTTAATGTATAAAGGCTGCATCGAGAACAATTAAAATGTCAGCCAACTCCCATAATCCAAAAAACACAAACATTCCCAAGTTACTGTAAATATTCCTGCGTCAACTCTTTGTAAACTTCAGTTACCTTTGTGACCAGTGTAGATCTGGATCAAACTGCACAAAATATGCAGTTTGATCTTTGGTTTAAACTGTCTGCTTTGCCAAGTCATTCTGGACCATAGCCAGATTGCTCTTATTAGCAAAAATGTTAAGTTTATTTGGTGCCTGAATGTTTAAAATCTGCACCCATAGGTGCCATGTCCATTTATTTTCTGGTTCCCAGTATTTTCTCCTTTTTCCACAATGTTTTCAAAATGTTCCTTCTTCAGGGAAGTAAGAACATGTGATTGCTTTGTAAAGTAATAATACTTGTCCAAATTACAAGCACTTGCACATGACAAAATTAATGTGGCTCAAAAATTAAAATTCGTTTTGGAAAAGGTAGAAAACATTGTTTGAAAAGGACAAAATGCTGAGAACCAGCATTTTCTCCATTTCCCTCTATGCTTTCAATAGCCTTCTTTCTCATTGTCATTAAAACTCAGGATTGTTTGGTAAAGCCCCTGTCACACTATACGGCGTTTCCACTGCGTTGGTACGGCGTTGTTAAATTTCCCAGAGCGCCATGAGATCGCAGGAAAAATCGGATATTTTTCCCAAAGACGGAGATATCACGGCATCCTCACCACGACCAATGCATTGCTACAGAGCTCCTATGGCGCGTTTTCGCGTTCCTACAGAGTTCTTCTTGGCGATTTTCTGCACTCTCACAGCGCTTCCACTGCATGCTCTGCGCTTTCACGGTGCTCACAGTGCGTGCACTGGGTGTTCACGGTGTTCTCAAGGCGCTCACACTACGCTGACGGCGTGTTCTTGACAATCGTTTGAACTATCTCTGAAAGCGAATTGTGCGTATACACATTTACTAATCAATTGATTCTTTGCTGTGGTCTCAAAAAGTCAATGGAGAATAAAACTGTGCTCGTAAAAAGAAAGGGGGAAAAAGCAGGACATAAACCCCAACCCTCTCAAACAGAAGCAAGTCAACCACTGTCACCCCATCAACCATTACTAGCCAGGCTTGCTAGCGTCCATCAGCCCAGGTGAATTCAATGTTTATTTGCATACTTCGTCTACTGTAAATTTGTTTTTGTCAGACAAAGACTGGTGGACGCAGTAGCAGCGCCTTAGAAGCGCAATGGTCACCATTGCAGCTCAGAGGAGTCATTGTAAGAGCGCAGTAAAATAAAAAACACTCCGTGTCAGTGCCGTTGACGCTCCGTATAAGCGCCGTATAAGCACAGTAGAGACGCAGTGACATCTCAGGGCACGCGGTACAATCTCGGTTCAAGCGTCACAAACAACCATAGCGTTCGCGATGTGACCTCTGTGCACGCCGGCGGAGCTCCCGTGGCATTGTGGAGATCTTACTGCGCCACTAAGACGACCTTCCGGTGATCTCACCGGGCTCTTTTCAGAACACCGAGCAACAGCGTTTGTTTTCTGCATGCTCAAAGTGCGTGCCGTCCCTCGGTGTCCTAGACGATCCCAATGCGTCTACTCGCGATACCACTGTGTTGCTGTGGCGATGCTTGCGATCGTACTGCGCGCACCTCGGCGTTCTGCATTTTTTCTTGGACGCTGTGGGATCGCCGCCCTGGTGTGACAGGGGTATAAAGTGATAAACTTCCCAAACCATCTATGACAGTTTACATCCACAACTCCCAAGTTAAGTAAATATGATTAAAAGAATATCAAATATCAGTAAAATTCTTCAAACTGTATTTTCAAATCCAAAGATATCTTATATAAACATTAATTAAAATTCTTCTGTCATGATTTCAACCCTTTTCTATCAAAACACATCCACTAATTCTTTATTTGATGAAAGTGCAAATTTAACCGAGGAAAACAGTAAACATCTTCAGGAAAAAATTGGATATAAACTGTTTTCAACAATTTTTCAGTGATATCCTGGTGATATTTGGTTTACTCCCTTAACTCTTTACCACACAATCCCAAGTATTAACAACTACGAAGGAGAAGGCTTTTGAAAATATTGTTGGAAAAGGAAAAAAAGCTGGAAATCAGCTTTTTGTCCTTTTCCCACAATTTTTTCTTCTTGTTGAAAGACAATATCATCTTTTCAGCTATCTTTTATTCATCATCTGCAAATATTCTTCAGTTTTGACAAGTCCTGAATTTCATCTTGGTAAATAGTTAATTGAATTTGACAACCAATTTTGTGAATGAATGCTACTTGCAGTCACATTAATGCATTGGTTCCGCCCCCTTTCTGCCTCAAAAGCAAAGCTTTTCAAAGTACGAGGTTTGTGTGTATACAGAATACACTGATTCACATTCTTCATAATTTTCTTGCTGTATCCTTTGACAGTTAATATTGTAAAATAACTGCAACCCTTTCCTTTGCCAGGTTCAGTCTATAAGATATTTCATAACTAACAATGTCTGAGTCTTAAAGTCAGGGGAAAGCCTTGAAGACATGGTTTCACATCAATTTTAGTATGGATGCCTTTTTTGAGAAAATTAGGGAAAGAAAACAGCTGATTACATGGAAGCCAGCCAAGGCATTTGTCACAGGCCTTATCTCTGCTACATTCCTGGTTACACTGTCATGGGCCCTTTTCTTGCTACATTCCTGATTACCCTGTCATAGGCCATTATCTCTGCTACATTCCTGGTTACACAATCATGGTTCCTATCCTTGCTAAATTCCTGTCTATGCTGTCACGAGCCATTTGTTTACAACATTAATGTTTATGTCCTGTCTGTAGTCATAATTTCATATGACTTGTTTATATGGTGTTTTATGCTGCTGTTGACACTATTTTGGTCAAATATCTGCCATAGTTTCATTTAATCATTTATGTTTTCCATGGATTTTAGTATTAACAAGATTTAAGGGCTGCCAGCAAGGATCAAACCAAGATTTCATAATTAAAAATACAATGCCTTATTTAGTTACAAGCAATAATTGCTCCATTTCCCTCAATATTTGCCAGGTGCATAACAGAGAATGATTTTCCATTCCTTCTGTTGTTTCTTCTTGAGCCACTCTGAGGTACTTACAATTAATTGATCTTAAAATAGCTTTCCATCTGAAAAAGCCTAAAGCTGCATTTAAAGTAGCAAGTTCAATTAAGTGGTTGACTCAGACATTTTGAGGTGATTCATTTTTACATCCATATTACATTTGAATCAACAATTCATGGATTGAGTCATTAAATTTGCTTGCACCAAAGTGAATCTAAACCAGATGACCAAAGTTAAAACAAAGCATCTGCAGAAATAAATTACACATGGCTTAATTGGTGAAATTTGCTTTTGAATCAGTGGAAAATATTTTAAATGTTCCTTGCCAGTTTTCCCACAATGCTTTGCAAAACTCTGGCACAAAATCTAAAAAATACATTAAGAGGCTAGATACCACATTTTTTTAAACATTCGTCTTTCTTCTTTATTACTGGTTTTCAAGCTATAGCATTTCTTTGTGATGAATGAATTATTTTTGATGCCTTGAGATTATGAAAATCTGCAAAGCTCCCTTTAAAACTTTGGATTGTGTGGTAATGGGTCAAGAGCTAAATGATGTTTGGTATCCAAGTCTGAAATATTTCATTACACAAAATTGCTGATATTTTTTTGTTTAACTCTTTACCAAACAACAAAAATTTAGACTATTCCAAATTGAAAGCATTTGCAGACGACAAAATAAATATGACTGAAAAATTGAAATTTGGTTTGGGAAGGTTAGTAAAGATTGTGGGAAAAGGAGAAAATGCTGGTTACCAGCATTTTCTCCTTTTCCCACAATGTTTTCAAAAGGCTTCTTTCTCAGGGTCATTAAAAGTCGGGATTGTGTGGTAAAGAGTTAATAATAACCAATCCCATACATGCAACTTTCTCATGTTTCCTACGGTTGACAGCTACGAAATTAAATATTACAGAAACAGTAGTGATGTTTTCACAATGTTTTCAACCCTTTCATAGACAAATGCTATGGGTCAAATTTGATTGTCTGCAAATGCTTTGAAAAAGGATGAGTCTTTATTTTTCTGGTGTGGTAAAGAGTTTCATTGTTCTTTTTTCCCCCAGAAAGGCAGCAGGTAATGAATGAGCGAAAATACTGAAAACAGGGTTTGTAATGGCAGACACTGAATATAATGATGAAACCTAGACTAGATCCAATTCAAAACCATCTGCCAACAACACTTTTGCCATTCGTCTTTACCAGCAAATTATATGTTAACAGACATCATTGCAGTTGTAATATAATTCCAACAAAGTAGAAAATAGGGGAAATCTGGTTACCACACAAAATGCAAGCAAACTCAGGAAATTCAAAACATAATTTAAACAACAGTTTTCTCTTTGAAAGGGAAAAGCGCGGATCATTTTATGCATTGAGTAATCTTGTTTTACACAATTTCTTCTTTGTAGTAATATTAGATAAATTGTGAATCAAGTACATGTAACTTCTTTTTTACGTATTATGTTGGGCCTGATTCATAGATATAGTGAATCAGAGAGATATGAAGATACCCAATGCACCCAGAGCAATTCAGAAAATAACCGGTTTTGACTGGCTTGTTATGTCAACTTATCAGTGAAACTAAACTGCTCGTTTGTCAGTTTAATATTCAGAAATTGCTGTCAAATTTTCCACTGATATGCTGCATAAAGAGATTAGACCAACCCACGCAAAATACCAGATACATTACTTAACAGGTTGATTGAATATTAACCTTTTCAGTACTAAAAAGTAATGACAGAAGAAAACTTGGACCTAGAATGGCACTTTTTTTCCATTTTAATCTATCCCTATGTCCTAGCAATTTAAAATGTGCAAAGGCTTGGTCACCCATCCAAGCACAGTGATTGATTGAATTGGAGTTTAACGCCCTTTTAACAGCTTAGGTCATATCACAGCCATTGGTGCACCTATGTATGTGTTTCCTGGCTTTTTCACACCAATACAGACACAACTTTCTTTCCAAGTCACTACTTTCTCACATGCATCAGAAGTGAGAGACGAAAAATCGCTGGAAAGAAAGTTTGCCTCAACCAGGTATCAAACTCACAATGGTTGTATTGGAGTTTAACGCCACTTTAACAGCTAAGGTCATATCATGGCGGTCGGTGATGCACATGTGTTTCCTGGCTTTCTCACACCAGTACTAGCACAACTTTCTTTCCAAAGCCACCCACTACTTTTCTCACATGCTTCAGCAGAGGTGAGAGGCGAAAATACGCCGGAAAGAAAGTTCGCCTCAACCAGGTATCAAACTCAAACTCACAACCACCAGGTCTTGAGTGTGATACACTAACCACTAAGCTACCTGGGCGAGCCCATCCAAGCACAATCCACATGGCATGCAGGCTGGTTGCTGAACCATCATGGAGAGACATGCTCCAAATTGCATTGCTGTAAAAGCTAGCTCAACAGCAAAGCTTTTGTAGTGTTATATATCAAAGACTGCTTTATGGCACCATCAACCCTTTACCGCACAATGCCAACTTTTAACAACCTTGGGAAAGAAGCCTCTAGAAAACATTGTGGGACAGGGAGAAAATGCCAGTAACGAGCATTTTCTCCTTTTCCCACAATGTTTTCTACCCTATCAAAGAAAAATCGTACTATTTGAGCCACATTGAAAATGTCTGCAAATGCTTTCAATCTGGACAAGGCTAAAATTTTGTCATCTGGTAAAGGGTTAACTCTTTACCACAATCCCCTGTTTTAACGACCTTGAGGAAGAGGCCTTTTGAAAACATTGTGGGAAAAGGAGAAAATGCTGGTTACCAGCATTTTCTCCTTTTCCCACAATGTTTTCTACCCTATTGACGACAAAAATCATCATTTGAGCTACATTTATTTTGTCGTCTGCAAATGCTTTCAATTTGGTTGAGCCCAAAATTTTGTCGTTTGGTAAAGGGTTAACCAAAGAATGAAGAATTAACTTGACAAAGAGGAGTATGTATCAGTCAATTTCAAGGTCATGAAAAGTCTGAAGGTTGAAGATATTGACATACACAATGTCTGTCAGAAAAAAAGTAAAAACAAATATGTGAAACATTTTGGTCTCATGAATTTATTGTCAAAAATACAAAGCTATTTAACATGCCAGTTACTCCAGAAAATGACGTTCATTATCATGCCATAAGGTTCATATAAACCAACAATAATATGAAACTACAAATATTTTCCCTATTGATACTCACTAAAAGGAAGCTTAAAGTTGAGACCCCACATAAACTGAACAATAATTTATATTGCACAATAATTTATGGCTGATAAAAGAAGCTTTACTTGCTGGTTAACTTTATGGTGTACCTATGTCTGGGGACCTCCTGTCACAAGTGCTCATAGACTGACTTCAAACCGGGGATCCCTCTGACTTTTCTCTGGGTCAATTAACCCTTTCCCAAACAATCCCTGGTTTTTACGACCCAAGGGAAGAAGCCTACTGAAAACATTGTTGGAAAAGGAGAAAATGCTGGTAACCAGCATTTTCTCCTTTTCCCACAATGTTTTCTATTCTTCTAAAGTCAAATTTCAATTTTTGAGTCACGTTTATTTTGTCGTCTGCAAATGCTTTCAATTTGGACAAGTCTAAAATTTTGTCATTTGGTAGAGAGTTAAACTCCTAAATCCATTTATCACACAATCCCACTTTTAACCCTAAAGTGCTGAATAACTCTTTCTGAAAGAACGATATTTTAGTTATTTTAATTATTTTAGTTATTTTAATTTTGAAAGCACTTGCAGACAACAAAATTTATATGGCACAAATGATGAGATTTGTATCAGATAGTCTAGAAAACATTGTGGGGAAAAGTTGAAGATGCTGGTTACCAGCATTTTCTTCTTTTCCCACAATGTTTTCAAAAGGCCTACTTCTCAGGGTCGTTAAAAGTAGGGAATGTGTGGTAAAGGGGTAAATGATTTGGACCTTTTTAATTTGGAAAAACAGCAGGAAATATTGCTATTTCAAGGTTATTTCTGTTATAATAGGTAACATAGAAGCAGAACAGTGTAGATCTAACATCAGACTGCACGTTCTGTGCAATCTGATCTTTATCCACACTGTCTGCAAAAACAACTTAAGTTGGTTCCAGGGCTTTAAGGGTTAAAGACCCTGAAAGAGGTTTTTGAAAACATTGTGGGGAAAGGATAGAATGCTGGAACTAAATATGGCTCAAATAATGGTATTTATTCAGGAAAGTGTTTACCAGCATTTTCCGTTTTTTCAAAGTGTTATCAAAAGGCCCTCCTCTTCAGGGTCTTCATTTTTTTCCGAGTTCTAATGACCCTGGGACAAAAGGGTTTTGAAAGCATTTTCTCCTTTTTTCCCTCCATGCTTTCTACAGTGTCGTAGACGAAAACCATTTGATGCACATTTGTTTTGTTCTCTGAAAATGCTTTGAGTTAGAGCAAGTCTAAAATTTTCTCGTTTGGGAAAGAGAACATGGGACTGACTGTATGTAGAGGGATAGCAGGTTGAAGGTGTTGAAATGTCTACAAATAATAAGGTAAATAGGTTACGACATCCTGTATTACCCCAAGTTTTACAACCAGAACAGTTGGTTGGTCTCTGAAGCAGGTGTCTCTGTGAGAATTACTTAAGTTGTAATAAATGCCACCTCCCACATGTAACTGTTGCATCATGGGTTTACATTGATAAAAACAGTTGTGATTTAAACAATCATTGTTCCATACACTTGATTTTTATGTGACAACATTCTTAACTCTGCATCAGACAATTTTTTTAGGCTCTTCCATATTGAATGCATTTGCAGACAACAAACTGAATGTGGCTTAACCTGTGCAATTTGTAGAAAACATTTTGGTAAAAGGAGAAAATGCTGGTTATCAGCATTTTATACTTGATCCTGAATGTTTTTCAAAAGTGTTCTTTCTCAGGGTCGTTCAAAGTTAGCATTGTTTAGTTAACCCTTTACCAAACAATCCCGACTTTTAGCGACCCTGAGAAAGATAACTTTTGAAAACATTCTGGGAAAAGGAGAAAATGCTAGTAACCAGCATTTTCTCCTTTGTCCACAACATTAAATCTACCCTTCCTGAAACAAAATTTGATATATGAGTCACATTTATCTTGTCGTCTGCAAATGCTTTAAATTTGGACAAGTCTTAAATGTTGTCGTTTGGTAAACAGTTAAGGGTATTCACTGAACTTTTACAGAAATGTCAGAATTTAACCTTCTAACCTACTGACACAATTTTTCTGGGTGCCTGATTCAAGGCAGATAAAGATAATATCTAAAGGTGGCGAGATGAAATGAACTTATTTTGTAACCTCATGGAAGAACTTTTTTGTCTTACATCCGATGACTCAGGAAAACGTGTCTCAATAATTTCATGCACATTCCATCATTTGAGCCACACTTGTCATCTGCAAATGCTTTGAATTTGGACAAGTCTACATTTTTGCTGTGATTAAAGATGCCCGTCTACAGCCGGTGAGCAAAAACGCTGTTAAATTTCAAACAATTTAGAATGGTACAGAAATCAGTCCTTTGTGTAAACATGGATAAATTACTGACATATATGGTGTAACTGAAAAAAAGAAACACGGAGATTTGTATTAGAAACCGAACATTGGTCAGAAGAAAACTGGCTGACGATCGAAGTTGTAAACAATGGCGGTGTGCCACGGAAATTTATCGTTGGTTTCCGCCTAGAGTCGGATACGGTGTAATTTACATATAGCTCGCGACCTCCGTCTGAAAATCGAGGCTGCAACAGAGAAGCCTTTGTTTACCTCATTAGACGCAGGGTGAAGGTCAAATATAGTCACGTGACAGAATGCATGATCATCATACGAATCTACCCGAGTGTATAACGGATATAATCTTCGATTCAAAAACCGGAAACGATGAGTCTTTTTACATGGAAGGCCGCAACTCAGCAAAATGAATTTTCTATCGACCATAATCTAAGCAACCTTGAAACCATCAGGCACAATATTTGGCATGAAGATATAAGAATGACTATAGTTTGATAAAATAAAGACAAAATGAGTTAAAACTGGCTGAAAATGAGTATAAGGGCCTCTTTAAGGATAGGGCACCCTAATGGGATTCGTGTAATATCGCCTTTCATTGCCGAAAAGTGTACAAATTCTGCTAAGACTCCGGTAATCCATAACCAATCGGCAAATACACGCTGGTTCCCCGCATCAATTACGGATTACCTGAGTCTTGGCCGAATCCCTATGATTCTGGCTATGAAAGGCTATGTTACACCAATCCCATTAGGGTGTCCTATCCTTAATCCATACGAAATGAATCCAAGATAAAATTGCAATCTCTTTGTGATTTTCATGGGTTTTTGGGATAATAGCGGGATAATAGCGGTGGGGAGTTGCACTGCTATTATGCCCTACAATTGCTCTATGACTGGACTCCATGGTATGTGTTGGATCATCTGAATGGACACTGTCTATAAATGGGCCAAGACTGTTTTGTCTGTTTTGTATTATGTACATGTATGTATGCTTGTTTGAAGTTTTGCAATATTTTCAATGTTACTTCAAGATCGTCCAAGAGTTGCCCTTTGCACACTGAGGTTTATAAATGCTATGACTGACAAAAATGTGCATTATTTAACCCATTACCACACAATGACGCCTTTTGACACCCCTAAAAAAGAGGCCTTTTGAAAACATTATGGGAAAAGGAGAAAATGCTGGTAACCAGCATTTTCTCCTTTTCCCACAAAGTTTTCTACCCTATCAAAGGAAAGTTGCGTCATTTGAGCCACTATGAAATTGTCATCTGCAAATGCTTTCAATTTGGATAGGTCTTAAATTTTGCCGTGTGGTAAAGGGATAATCCCTATAATACTTAATCATTTACCATGTAGTTGTTACCATGTTTATCTGTGTACAAATATTAGCTTCATGATGAATAAATAACTAACACAAATGTATACAACATTCCATTACAATACCCCTAATCACTTTTAACTCTTTACCACACAATCCGCAGTTTTAACGACTCTGAAGAGAGAAGGCTTATGAAAACATTGTGGGAAAAGAAGAAAATGCTGGTAACCAGCATTTTCTCCTTTTCCCACAATGTTTTTAACCCTATCAAAGACAAAAATCATCGCTTGACTCACATTTATCTGGTCGTCTGCACATGCTTTCAATTTGGTCAAGTCCAAATTTTTGTTGTGTGGTAAAGAGTTAACTCTTGACTGGACAATGAAAATGTGACCAGTCACTCAAAAAGGGACCTTCTGGCAGCTTTGTAAATCAAATTTGTGAAATAAAGTTCGAAGCTAGTGTTGGTCAATCCTGGTCAATACTTCAAAAATGACTCTTTGGTGGGATAAAATGACCATTGCATAAACAGAAAATTCATCAACAGCGAAAAGCTTCGAGCCTGGTCAGACTGCACAATCTGCGCAGCCTGACCGGGGTCGATACTTTTCGCAGTTCCCAGATGGTCTATTTTCATGTGACGGGTCACAAATAAGCCATGCTCTGGCAAAAGGGGATTTAATGCATCTTCATGATGCGTTATACCAAGCAAGGCAACATATAATGATGAATGCACAAATTAAATTTTGTCTAACAACCAACTGAAACATAGGGTATAATGATCCATGGGCATGCAGAGAATATACAAGTAGCAAAAAAAAATAGCAAAAAGTTTCAATCCATGTCAGCCTGGTGGGTGGAGTAAAAAAAAAAGGAAATAAGCTAAAACATTAGTCAGTAATTTTCCAGTGATATAATTCACAGGTGTGCAAAAGCCCTAAAAACTGACAGAATTGATGATGACTGCCGTTTTTTTCTTCTTTTATGTATCTGTGTATAACAGTGTGGCAGAGCTCCAGATAAGAGGGAGTGATAGTATTCTAAATCCATTATTTCTCTTCCAAACCCTATGTTGTGGGTACTCATTAGAATCATCTCGATGAGATGATTCTAATGAGTACCCATAACATAGAGTTTAGAGGAGAACAATCAATATTTTCAGATTTGAAATCAAAATCACTCCCTCTGTCTGGAGCTCTGGTGTGGTATAGAGGAAGGAATAATTTCAATTGACTCGTAATCATCACAAGTTTAGATTACAAAGACGAAGAAGAGAATGATAAAGGTGTCACATTAGTCAGATATCTGCAAGCTGAGTCCGAAACCTAACCACATGATTGGCTAGGACATTCTGTCCTAATTTATTAGATGGCTAGGTCTTTTCAAGTAAACCCAAGTGGCATGATTCTAGGAATTAAAATTCTAGGAAACACTGTAAAGTAAACTACAAATTTTCATGCCTATTTCTTGTTATGAGTCCAAACTGTTTGTTCACTTACTTGAAATTTGAAATTTTTAAAACATTTCAATCATTTTGATTACTTTACGGTCTACGGCCCCCAACTCTCATATCAAAAGACTGAAGCTGCCGAAATTGGCCGAATAGCCTATACGAAAATGTCATTGTAACACAATATTTACCGATGAGTTAGTGAGTCTACAGCCCCTAACTCTCATATTAAACAACAGAAGCTGCTGAAATTGGCCTAATAGCCTTTACGAAAACATCAATGTTACATGATATTTACCCATGAGTAAAGGGTCATAATCCTTAAATTTATCTTAGTTCCTAACCATAGGTAAGGGATAAGTAGGTGTACTGGAAGCATGGGGTCACTAACATGGAGAGGGATTAAGTTGATACCTACAGGGGATTAAGTTAGTATCTGAAGGGGCAAGATAACTGAAACTCATGGTATCTCAAGGTATTTAACTTTTTTTTTTTAACACAATCCAAACTTTTAACGACCCAAAAAAAGAAGCCTATTGAAAACATTGTGGGAAAAGGAGAAAATGCTGGTAACCAGCATTTTCTCCTTTTCCCACAATGTTTTCTACCCATCCCAAAACAAATTTGAACTTTTGAGTCATATTTATTTTGTCATCTGCAATTGCTTTCAATTTGGACAAGTTCAAAAGTTTGGCATTTGGTAATATAGTTTTACCAAACAACAAAATTTTAGACCAGGCCTCATTTGAACCATTTGCAGATAACAAATTCGGTGTTGCTCAAATGATATGATTTTTTTTTTATTTGAAGGGGAAGCACGGATTTTTGGAGAGGAGCGTCCTTGGGCAAAATAGTTCAGAGCTCCAGCCCAGCACTGGTGAAACCAGGACATACATGGACAAGCCAACTATTACACTGAATTGTTTTCGAAAGCCTCTTCGTTTCCGGAGGTTTGTTAAAATTCAAGATTATGACATTGTGGGTAACAGGTTTACTCTTTTATCAGACACCAAATTTTTAGGCTCATCCATTTTGTAAGCATTTGCTGACATTTTCAAATTTTTGTGGTTTGTTAATGAAATTTCTCCTTTTCCCACAATCTTTTCAAAAGCCTTCTTCTTTCAGGTTCTTAAGAGTCTGAATTGTATGGTAAAGAGTTAACCCTTTACCAAACAATCTCGGGTTTTAACAACCCCGAGGAAGAAGCCTTTGAAAACATTGTGCAAAAAGGAGAAAATGCTGGTAATCAGCGTTTTCGCTTTTTCCAACATCCAAGGAGAAACTTCAGTTTTTAAGTCTAATTTACACTGTCATCTGCAAATGCTTTCAATTTGAACTAATCGTAAGTTTTTTTCGTTTGGTGAAGAGTTAAGTACTATAGAGTTATTGAGACAGGCAATTGTTGTATATTTCCTAACACAGGATGATAATCTTGACCTATTATCAGAAAAGTGGTAAAAATTGACTCTTCGTATTTTCACAGAAATGAAAGGACCTACATCCACTTCAGCAAATTTGGGGAGTGCACCTATTATGCAAGATTGTTTTCAAAATGACTCTCCCACCTCTGCCACTATCTGAATCCACATACACAAAGGGCTAGCTTATGCCCCTGGGGTGGGGTAGGGGAGGGGCCTTCCAAGCCACAAGTTGACCAATGCATTGGCCCCCATTACATAGCTGATGCACTGCTAAAAAAGAACCATTTAACACTTGACAAATCATTCACAAATAACCAGTGTGTGTCATCAGTGGGAGTAAAATATGAGAGAGAAACTGAGCAACAAAGAGGACTTTTGTCACCTCTAGTAGGAAACCTCTCTAAACCTCTTGAAATATCTAAGTACCCAGACCCTTTTTTTCTAAAACCTTTTATCAAGACCCTTCTCAACCCCTTACCACACTGCACCTGACTTTTAACGGCCCTTGGAAAGAAGCCTTTTCGAAACATTGTGGGAAATGTTTTCTACCCTATCAAAGAAAAATTGCACCGTTTCAGCCACACTGAAATTGTTGTCTGCAAACGTTTTCAATGTGGAAAGGTCTTTTAAATTTAACTGTTTGGTAAAGAGTTAACCCTTAGATCGCTGAATAAACGATAGGGTCATAATTCAGCCTTGAAATAAGAACGAAATAATTGCAATTTGATGCTTTCCTTTGTCTCTTGTGTGTAAGCAAAGCGGACAGTGAAAATCACAGATCAGACTGCATGATTTGTGCAGTTTGATCTTGATCTACACTGACTGTAAAAGCAACCAAAGTTGTGGAAGGCCCTTAACTCTTTGCCAAACAATCCCTGGTTTTCACGACTCTGTGGAAGAAGCCTTTTGAAAACATTGTAGGAAAAGGAGAAAATGCTGGTAACCAGCATTTTCTCCTTTTCCAACAATGTTTTCTATCCTTTAAAAGACTAAAAACTGTCAAATGAGCCACATTCCATTTGCCGTCTGCAAAACACTCTCAATGCAGATCCCAATGAAAATTTTGTAATCTAGTAAGTTCAGATTTAGAATGACTCTACTGTGATCATCTTGACCATTTACCTTTTATCACAGTGTTTTTTTAACCTTTCAAAGATAAAACTTAGGTATTAAGCATTATTCTATTTGACATTCTGCAAATGCTTTTAGTTTGGACAAGTCTAAAATTTTGTTGGCTGGTAAAATGTCTAAAATTACATTAACTCTTCACCAAACAACAAAATTTTAGCCTTGTCCAAATTGAAAGCATTTCCAGACGACAAAATAAATGTGACTCAAATTTCAAGGATTGTTTTGGGAAGGGTAGAAAACATTGTGGGAAAAGGAGAAAATGCTGGTTACAGCATTTTCTCCTTTTCCAACAGTGTTTTCAAAAGGCTTCTTTTTCAGGGTCGTTAAAGTCGGGAATGTGTGGTAAAGGGTTAAAGGGAAAATCTTGATCGATATGCAAACAAATACCTCTTAACCCTTTACCACACAATGACGCCTTTTGACGCCCCTAAAAAAGAGGTCTTTTGAAAACATTGTGGGAAAAGGAGAAAATGCTGGTAACCAGCATTTTCTCCTTTTCCCACAAAGTTTTCTACCCTATCAAAGAAAAGTTGCGTCATTTGAGCCACTATGAAATTGTCGTCTGCAAATGCTTTCAATTTGGATAGGTCTTAAATTTTGCCGTGTGGTAAAGGGTTAATTCTTAACTACCTGACGAATATGTAGACCAGTCCAAATTGAAAGCATTTGCAGACAAATATTTAAATTTGGCTAAAATAATAGAATTGGTGTTTGATATGGTAGAAAGTTACCAGTATTTTCCCCTTATCCGACCATGTTTTCAAAAGGCTTCTTTCTAAGAGTAATCAAAACTCAGGATTGTGTGGCTGAGCCCCGGTAGCTCAGTCGGTAGTGTGCAGGACTTGAGAACACCCGATTCAGGGTTTGATCCCTGGCTACGACCCCTGGCTCGGCCAATTTCTTTCCGAGGATTGATGATAGTCACTGCGACAGGATTCATTCCTCTCCCACCACTGATCATTGTTTCGACAATGATTATGTGGGAAAGCAGCCAGTGGCTTGGAAAGAACATTGTGCGATGTACTGGTAAAAGAGACTCCAGAAACGCATGGATAGGTGCACTGGCCGCTGCGATGTAACTGAAATGATGTTGAAAACGGTGTTAAACACCATACAATCAATCAATCAATCAATCAATCAGGATTGTGTGATAAAGGGTAAATATGCCCCTGCAGTAGAGAGACATCTAAAAACATTGTGCTAAAAGTAGCAAATGCATACAACAATCCTCCTTTTCCAACATCAAAGCTGACAGGCTTTCATTGTTTAGCTTTGTGGAATCTGTATTATATTTCTTTTAAAATTTCACCTTTTACCACACAAACCCGACTTTAAACAACCCTGAGAAAGAAGCATTTTGAAAACACTGTGGGAAAAGCAGAGAATGATGATTTTCAGCATTTTTTTCCTTTACCCAAAATGTTTTTCACCCTTCCAAAAACAAATTTCAATTTTTCAGTCACATTTATTTTGTCATCTGTGACATGCTTTCAATTTAGACAAGTCAAAAATTTGTTGTTTAGTAAAGAGTTAAAACTGGTCACTCAATGAAAGGGTTAATATATTGAAAACAGGGTGACAAGTGTTTATCTTGATAAGTATCCAGCAAGTGTCATCAACTGACTGAGGATCTGAAGTATTTCTGGAGGAGAAGAGACTTATTTAAAATAATCCTTACCTTTTTTTATAACTCTTAATGCAGCTTTCATGACCATAGTTACCTTCGCGGCCGGTGTAGATCAAGATCAGGCTACACAAAACGTGCAGCCTGATCTTTGCTCCACACTGTCCACTTTGCTGAATCACTGTAGACAGAAGCAATCATGAAATTGCAATTATTTGGGCCGCATTTTTGTGATGAAAATGTCTGATAGCTATACTTGGTCGATTGATTGATTGATTGTATGGTGTTTAAGGCCAATTCAACATTATTTCAGTTATATCATGGCAGCCAGTGCACCTATCCATGCTTTACTGGAGTTTCTTTTATCAATACTGCACACAATATTCTTTCCAAGCCACTGGCTGCTTTTCCACATACAATGGCCAATGGTCAGCAATTGGAAAGGAATTAATCCTGTCAGATTGACTATCATCAATGCTCAGAAAGAAATTGGCTGAGCCGGGGATCAAACCAGTGACCCCCTGTTCTAATGTCCTGTACGCTATCAACTGAGCTACCGAGGCATGGCAGTGCTGGAAAAGGGGAACATGCTTGAAATCAGTCAGTGTTTCCACCTTTACATAAAAAAAAAATTCCATCATTTGAGCCAGATTTCTTGCTTGCAAAAAAGGCTTTTACTTTAGGAAAGTCTAAAATACAGTGTTTAGTAAAGCATTTATTTGTTTTATAACAAAAGAGATGACTATTAATCAAGACAAACTCTTCTTTGCACACAAAGCAGCAACATGAGAACAGATAAAGTTGGGAAACTATTTCTTATCTTTGCAGAAATACAGAACCAACAGCTGTAATTTGCCAGTCATTTTATTTTTTACATTTTCAACTCTTTACCAAACAACAAAATTTTGGACAAGACCAAATTGAACGCATTTGCAGACGACAAAATAACTGTAGCTCAAATGATGATTTCTGTCATTGATAGGGTAGAAAATTGTGGGGAAAAGGAGAAAATCCTGGTACCTACAATGTTTTCAAAAAAACCCTCTTCTTCAGGGTCGTTGAAACTCAGGATTGTGTGGTACAGTGTTAACCCTTTACTGCTCTTTTAACAACACTGGGAAAGAAGCCTTTTGAAAACATTGTGGGAAAAGGAGAAAATGCTGGTAACCAGCACACTGAAATTGTCACACTGAAATTGTCGTCTGCAAATGCTTTCAATTTGGACAAAGCTAAAATTTTGTTGTCTGGTAAAGGGTTATACCACTTTAATTTATTACAGTTGCATAACATTTTTTTTTTTGGTCACACAAGTATATCTCCTCTACTAAACCCTTCACAAGACAATCCAATCTTTTTACTACAATGAAGACTAAATCTTTTGAAAACACTGTGTATTCAGAATTGACCGATTGATTGATTGCATGTTTAACGCTGTTTTCAACACTATTTCAGCTATATCTTGGCAGCCAGTTCACCTATTCTTGCTTTCCTGGGTTGTTTTTTTTTCACCAGAACTCTGCACAATATTCTATCCAAGCCATTGGTTGCTTTAACTTTTGTTGAAACAACTGATCAGCGGTGAGAGAGGAATTATTCCTGTTGCAATGACCATCATCAGTCTTCAGAAAGAAATTGGCCAAGCCGGGGATGGAACCAGCGACCCCATGTTCTCAAGTCCTGTACGCTACCGACTGAGGTACTGGGGCTGGAGTATTCAGGGCAAAAGCCTGCAAAAATCTCCTTCAAATTCAAACACCTTTTCTCTTCTTTCAAAGATGCCAACAACAGTTTATTAAGGAGAAAAATGCTGTTTACCAGCATTTTCTCCTTTTCTCACAATATTTTCTACAACTTTTTATCATTACAACATGAGGAAAATGTGTGGTAATAGGGCCAAGCTAATTGTTTTTAGCTTTTACTTCGTGACACATAATTAATTAAAATGGTACATTATTCTCACACCCAAATGTGACAACTTGGATATTCACATCAGCTTCTTGGCTCCAAAACATAGAACTTAACTATAACTTCCTACATTTCAACCTTTACCAAACGACAAAATTTTAGGCTGGTCCAATTTAAAAGTATTTGCAGACAACAAATTAATTCTTGCTCAGATGGTAAGATTTAAGATTTAGAAAGTAACATCTCTTCTGATCGGAACAGCCATTCGATATAGCCAATCAGAAATTGGGTTACTTTCAAATTTAGAAAATTCTTGAGACTAAAACTGTTCTTGAGAATGGTTGGTAAATATGGACACAGGTTCAGGTGATGTAGGACTAATACAACATTTCTAAAGAGCATGTGACCTTTGACCCTCTGCTGTGACTTTGACCATGGAGCCTGGGCTCAATTGTCTCAGTCAAAAAATGTCACACTATCAAGTCTTTGGTGTATGATACATCAAAATCATGAACATAACAGAAAAGATTAACTTGCATCAAGTAATGCAAACAATTAATCAGAAAAAATTAGGATGTCATATCATGTTTCCACTTTGCCATCAGAAAAGACAAGAAACCCTTTGGTACATAATCTCATGTTTTTTACAACCCATACAATCTCTATACAACCCAAGAAAAGAACACTTTGAAAAATATTCTAGGGGAAAAGAACATGCTGGTGACTAGCATTTTCTCATTTCTCAACAATATTTTCAACCCGAAGAATTATACATATAGATGCCAGCGTCTGAGCCATGTCTGAGGTCTTCTGCAAACACTAACGATCTGGACAAACTCTAAAATTCATTACCTTCGTACAGAAGTACACTTTAGAAAATCAAGATTGTTTGCAGATTTTCTCAAGCCCGGGTGACAAAACAGCATGCTAAGTATCATGTTATTTAGCCACCTTTCAACAGACTGACAGCCAGTAAAAAACGCATTTCTTTCAAGATAAATTGTTCACTTGTAACCTCCCAAAGTAAATTTGACACAAACAACTTTGTTTGTTTGCATGGTGTTTAATGCTGTTTTTAACATTATTTCAGTTATACTGTGGCAGCTAGTGCACTTATCTATGCATTCTTGGAGTCCCTTTTACTATTATACTTCTCAGCACATTCTTCCAAAAGAACCTTTTGCTTTCCCGCATAACCATCATCACAGCAATGATCATTGATGTTGGTGGAATGATTTGTCTTGTATTGACTATCACCAATCTTCCAAAAGAAATTGGATGGGCTGGGATTCAAACCTGCGACCCCACGGTTTCAAGCCCAGTATGTTGCTGACCGAACCAATGGGCTAAGCCTCTGATTGCAGATTATGATTTCATTTGAAATGTGGCTTAACTCTTTACCAAATCACAAAATTTTGGATTGGTCCAAATTCAAACCATTCATAATAGACTAAGCTCGCTAATGTAACGACCAGTCCAAATTGAAAGCATGTGCAGACAAATTAAATATGGCCCAATGACAAAATTTGTGCCTGATAGGTTAGAAAAAATTGTGGGAAAAGGAATAAATGCTGGTTACCAGCATTTTCTCCTTTTCCAACAATGTTTTCAAAAGCCTTCTCAGGGTCATTAAACCTTGTGATTGTGTGGTAATGGCTTAAAAGGGTTGATGGGACAATTTTTGTGATAGATTTCAGCAAGATTTTAGCAAGGTTTTGCACTACTTAATGACAAAACTAAATTATACAAAGTGCATACATTTTCAACAAAATGCATAAAAATTTTGAATCTATTTTGAATACATTTAACCCCCCTGTGGTTGCTTCATTTCTACTTTGCAGCAGACTACTTTCAAAATCATTGTTGGTGATGGAGAAAACCATAAGTGCCTGCCTCGATTTCAGTGTAATAGAAGCCAGTCCGTATTTTCTTGTCTTACACATTGTGATGTCATATAGGAGTGTTATACGACTTCATTTATTAAAAACAAAGTATTCTTGCTCATCATTTCCCAAAGCAATGTACCACACATATTTCGCTATCAATTCAAAAGTGAAATTAATGATAGTGGGAAAAGAAAGAAATGCTTGTTAAAAAGCATTTTTTCCTTTACCAACATTATTTTCTACCCTTCCAAAGAAAAATTTTGAATTTTGAGTGGCATTTAGTTTGTCGTCTGCAATTATGGGACAAGTCTAAATTTTTGTCATAAGGGGCAAATTTATTACAGAAGATATTAAAGTGATGTGCAGAGACTTAAATCTTAAATGTTTTATTAAACGACAATATTTTAGACTAGTCCAAATTGGAAGAGGCTGCAGGCGACAAACTAAATGTTGTAAAAAATAGGAAATCTTTCTTTGTAAGAGGAGAAAACATGCTAGTTACTAGCATTTTGTTCTTTTCCTTCTTTTTCAGTTTTCTTTCTCAGGGTCATTAACACTCTGGATTGTGTGGTAAAGTGTTATACATACTCATTTGTGCAATACTTCAGAATTGAAGCTCTCTCCCTAACAACAAATTTTGGATTTTTCTAATGGCAAAGTATCAGCAAGATGAAAATTTTCAAAGTGACACAAATGAAGTAAGTTCACTGATAGGATAGAAAATCTAGTTGAAAAAGGAGGAAATGATGGTAAACAACATCTCTGCTTCCAACAATATTTTTAAAAGCCTTCTTCCCAAGACTTGTTAAAGCACGTACTCTCTGGTGAAGGGTCAAATATACCTGTGCAACAAATTATGCAAATTTCAAATTTCTTATTTAACCCTTTACTAAACAATCTCTAGTTTTAACAACCCAGAGGAAGAAGCATTTTGAAAGCACTGCAGGAAAAGGAGAAAGTGCTGGTAACCAGCATTTTCTTAATTTCCCACATTGTTTTCTACTCTACGAAACACAAATTTCAAGTTTTAAGTTACATTTGTCATCTGCAAATGCTTTCAATTTGGCCAAGGCCAAACTTCTCTCTGTCCCAAACGACAATATTCTAGACAAGTCCAATTTCAAAGCACCTGCAGGTGACAAATGATGGGATTTGAATCAGATAATCTAGAAAACATTGTGGGAAAAGGAGGAAATGCTGGTTACCAGCATTTTCTTCTTTTCCCACAATGTTTTCTTAAGGCCTACTTCTTAGGGTCGTTAAAACATGGGATTGTATGTTAAAGGGTAAGGCTATAAATCACTTGTTTTTCCAGCATGCCAGAGATTGGATTTTAATGCATATTAAAAGTGTGTTTGTTTGTATAAATAGTATGCTACTGAAAATCAGCATCTTCTCCTTTTCCCACTATATTTTCTTTGCATTCAAGAACAAATTTTGTCACTTGGGCAACCTATAATTTGTTATTCTGCGAAAGCTTTGAATTTGGACAAGCCTAAATTTTTTTAGTTTCTTAAAGACTAAACTGATATTACCAACAACAAAATTATGGAATCAACCATATTGAAAGCATATGCAGACAACAAATCAATTACGTGTATTGCTCAAATGATGATTTCTGTCTTAAATAGAAAACACTGTGCGAATAAGAGAAAATGCTGGTTACCAGCATTTTCTCCTTTTCTCATGATGTTTTCAAAAGCTTTCTCTGAGGGTCGTTAAAAGTCCATGGATAAGTTTTGTACAAAGAACATGTAATCTTATAAATAGACGAACATTCCAACAAGATGATAACTAAAAAACCGGTGCACAGATTTCGAGATCTTGCATGCACGCCTGATGTGATTTTAAGCTACACATATACATTAAAATGTTGTTCTGCACTTGTGGTATTCTGCCTTTGATGCCAGAATGAAAGCATGCATTTTTCTGCATTTCATTAAAACCCTTAGCCCAAACAATCCCGAGTTTTGAGGACCCGGGAAAGAGGCCTTTTGAAAACATTGTGGGAAAAGGAGAAAATGCTGGTAACCAGCATTTTCTCCTCTTCCAACAATGTTTTCTATCCTATCAAAGACAAATTCCATCAATTCGGCAGCATTTACTTTGTCATCTGCAAATGCTTTTTGTTTTGTGGTAAAGAGTTTTCTTTATACACATGACAAAATTTTAGTCTCATGTCCATTAATTAAAAACATTTGCAAACAACAAATTGAATATAGCTAAAATAATAAGATTTGTATTTGAGAGGGCAGAAAACATTTATGGGAAAAGGAAAAAATGCTGGTTACCAGCACTTGCTCCCTTTCCACACTATCTTTTCAAAAAGTATTCTTCACCAGGGTCATTGGTATACCGTTAACTCATACCTGCAAATTATGGCATCAATTTTTTTTTATAAATGACATAAACATTCCAGTTGGTGTTTCTGCCACAATGACTTTAGTAGTTGTTGACAGCAAGGGCGTCAAAAGCTGTCATGAATTATTTACCATGGAGGTATGTGTCTAGACCTATAATGTTCTCTATGGAATCACTTTTTCTTCAAGCTTGCTGCCGAACCCCGCAGCTCAGTCGGTAGTGTACAGGACTCAAGAACATGGGGTCAATGGTTTGATTCCTGGCTTGGCCAATTTCTTTCGGAGGATTAATGATAGTCACTGTGACAGGATTCATTCCTCTCTCACCCTCGACTGTTTTTTTTTCGACGATGGTTATGTAAGAAGCAGCCAATGGCTTGGAAAGAGTATTGTGCGGAGTACTGGTAAAAGAAACTCAAGGAAAGCATGGATAGGTGCACTGGCCACAGCAATATAACTGAAACAATCTCGAAAATGGCATTAAATATTATAACATCAATCAATCAAGTTTGCTTACAGTAACTTGTTACCACACTACAAAATTTTTAAGTTGTTTGAATCCAAAGCAAATTTTGCAGACGGAAAATTAAATGTGGGTCAAATTGTAAGATTTGCCTTTGATAAGTCAGGAAACACTGTGGAAAAAGAGAAAATTCTTGTTTCCAGTATTTCTCCTTTTCCCACAATGATTCTAAAAGGCTTTTTACTCAGGGTCACTCCAGCATTTTCTCCTTTTCCAACAATGTTTTCTACCCTTTAACTCTTTACCACACAATGACGACTTTTAACGCCCCTGAAAGAGAAGGCTTTTGAAAACATTGTGGGAAAAGGAGAAAATGCTGGTAACCAGCATTTTCTCCTTTTCCCACAATGTTTTCTACCCTATCAAAGAAAAATCATTTCATATGAGCCACGTTAAAACTGTCATCTACAAATGCTTTCAATTTGGACAGATCTAAAATTTTGTCATGTGGTAAAGGGTTAAACAAGAAATTTTGCCATTTGGGCTGCATATAATCTGTCATCTGCAAATGCTTTGACACTGGAGAGGTCTGGAATTTTGTCGTTTGGTAAAGGATTTACTCCCTAGCACACGACATGATTGCAGCCTAAGGGTTAAAATACCATTCTAAAATTTTATCTACTTTTACCCTTTTCTTCTCATAAACACATTTTGCCTCATCTGTTGCTGACAAACTTTCAAAAAAGCATTCAAGTAACAAAGTTTATTGGACATAATTCCTAACCATGTTACAACCAAGATTCATTAGTTTGGTATGTTCTTCAATGTTTCAACAATTGATAAATTCCAAAAGCTGAATAAACGACTATTTGGTAATTAATTAAAACAAGATTTTGTTTTCCACGAACAGGTGCTTTAAACAAGATATTTTTACATCAAAAAGATAGTGGGACTGATTACGGCTATTAACTTTCAATTACCATACCAGATATTAAGTTGATACCCATTCCCTTAGTAGATTATGCAAAGGGCTCTCCCAAAATGGATTGTACAAAGACATGTCCAACTCTATTCAACAAGAAATTTCCTCAGTGGACTGTAAAAAGACCATTCCAACTATTCAATTATGGTGTTGATCAGATCACTGTATGAAAAAATGTTGAGAAATATGTCAATCTGAATCATTTTAACTCATTTCTTTCAGTTGATTCTGAACTGAAGATGTAACACTTGGGAGGTTGTGGCTGAAAGGGTACAAGATATGTAACTCTGCTAAAAATGATTTGATATGACATGCAATTTGAGAAGTACTTAAATAGTTGAAAGACAGTAACCAGAGTTAGAACATACTACTTGACAGTTTTGCAGTCTGTCAAGGTACTTAATATGCCCTTTAATATCTATACCAAACAACCTTAGAGAGTAAGGCATTTGAAAACATCATGAGAAAACAAGAAAATGCTGGTAACCAGCATTTTCTCTTTTTCCCCTGTTGTCTGCGCATGTCATATTCTTCCAAGGTTCCACCTGTCTGCTATGACGCATCACCCATCCTATATACAAAGGAAAAGTAGGGATTATACCAAAGCTATTACCCAAGCCTGTATGGGCTGTTTTAATAAATGGCCGGTGCATAGGTTAAATGCTAGCTGATCATAGCTGAATGAATCGCACCAGGTAGCGTTTTACTGAGTAAACATTTATTTTGAAATTCAAAGTAATGGTTGTAGTTTTGAAAAGTAGTCTGGTTCTGTACCCAGAATGCCCAAATCAGATAGGTGTGTATTTGATGAATGCCATCTAGCTGAAGATAATGTCTTTTCCCCCACAATGTTTTCTACCTTTCGAAAACAAAAATGTAAAATTTTGAGTCAAAATTTATTTTTCAGTCTGCAAATTCTTTCAAATTGGACAAGTCTTAAACCATAATGCTCTGGAACCCAGTTCAGTTGTTTTTGCAGACAGTGTAGACCAAGATCAGACTGCACAGAATGTGCAGTCTGATCTTGGATCTACACTGTCCGCTACTTTGTTCCATATTCTGGCCATAACAACAACGAAAATTTGGTATTTCGGGTTCTTTTTGTAATTGAAGCAGTCCATTATATTAATTCAGCACTGTAAGAGTTCAATTTGATTGTTAGATAAAAGGTTTAAAAGTATGCTGTCAAAGTTTTTGCCAAATGATATTGCACCACTGAAGCTGTTACACATTTTCGCCATATGTCTCTGAATGCAAGCATGTGCAGTTTTTGTAACTAACTGCTGAACGATGCAAAACATTGATTAAAGCCAAGATAAACATTTGATGTATAGCTAAGTGAGCTACACTATCTAACGCAGTCTGCTGCATTTCAGATTAAGAGAAAAGCAAATTTAAGGTTGTTAGGTCATATAACTCTTCCAGGGACATAGCTGCCTTGTATAAAAAAATGAAGTTGCATACACTTTGTGGAAAAAAAAAGGGACAAATTTACACACAAAAAAGTCACCAGAAGCCAAAGAATAGCTTCTAGAATTCAAAAGTTTTCTGGGAGGGCTAGAGAGGGGGGCAGTTCCCAAGACCCTGCTCAGGAAAGTCCCTCCTCCTTCTTGGCACCTCGCATATTGCCTGCAGTATTACTTTTGCATACACTTTATTTTAGGCTAGCTCTGACCCTGACTAAATTCTACAGTGCCTGGAAGCTAAGTCTGTCATATACATGAGTTGAAACCAGGTGGTCACAGGTTCGAATTCCAAGCTTGGACAATTTCTGTCTGAGGTTTGATGAGAATCATCATGACAGGATTCATTCCTTTCATGCTGATGAATAATGGTTATGTGGGAAAGCAGCCAGGATTCATTCCTCTCTTATTGCTAAACAATGGTTACCAGGAAAAGCAGCCAGTGGCTTGGGAAGAAAACTGCCAAGTACTGGTAAAAAAGAAACTCCAGGTAAGCATGGATCAATGCACTGGTTACCACAATATAACTTAACCCTTTACCAAAATGCAGACTTTTAACGACTTTGAGAAAGAAGACTTTTGAAAACATTGTGGGAAAAGGAGAAAATGCTGGTAAACAGCATTTTCTCCTTTTTCCCCCCACAATGTTTTCTACTCTATCAAAGACTGCATCCACAAATTAACCCTTTACCGCATAATCCCGACTTTTAACGACCCTGAGGAAGAAGCCTTTTGAAAACATTGTGGGAAAAGGAGAAAATGCTAGTAACCAGCATTTTCTCCTTTTCCCACAATGTTTTCTACTCCATCTGAGACATAATTCATCACATGTGTCACATTTAAATTGTCATCTAAATTTGCTTTCAATCTGGAGGAGTCTCTATTTTTCTCATGTGGTAAAGAGTTAAGCCACATTTAATTTGGCGTCAGTTTTATTCGTTGGATCTGGACAGGTCTAAAATTTTGTTGTGCCAAAAAAGAAACCACAGTTTTAGAATAAATCAATCACAACCGTTCTAAAACGTTTGCAGCTGAGGACTTTAAAAAGAATTTTGTAAAAAAAAATGAAAGATTCTCTGAGATAACCTATTTCTTCCCCTGTCAAACTATTACAAAAACTTTGAAGCAGACGTTTCCGGATCATTTTGGAATGGAAGTATAATATTAGCAATCCTTGGCAACCAGGAACCAGACCATAAACATTACAAAACCAGTTCTTCTAAACAGAAAGTACTGCCTAACTCTGACGTACTGAAACAAACTTGGGGCAGACACTTGTGAAATACTGATAACCAGCATGGCTTTAGGTTTTAACTCTGCATGATCAACATGGCTTTAGGTTTAACTCTGCATAACACGCAAGACTAGATTTAATTCTGCATTATCAGCATAGTTTTAAGCTTAACTCTGCCCGGTCAGCATGCCTCTAGGTTTAACTTTGAACAACCAGCATGGTTTTTAGGTTTAACTCTGCACAATCAGCATGGCTTTAGGTTTAGTTCTGCATTATCAGCATGGCTTTAGGTTTAACTCTGTACCAGATGACAAAATTTTAGACTAGTGCAAATTGAAAGCTTTTGCAGACAACAAACTAAACATGGCACAAATTGGTAAAATTTTTCTTTGAAAGGGTAGAAAACATTGAGGGAAAAGGAGAAAATGCTGGTAACCAGCATTTTCTCCTTTTCCAACTATATTTTCTAACCTATCAAGTAACAATTTTTAACATTTAAACCAGATTTGATTTGTCGTTTGCAAATGCTTTCAATTTTTTCTTGTCCACAATTTTGTCGTCAAGCACACATCTAGCTAATCATGACACCACTGGAAGGAGGTTCAATCAACAACTCTCTTGATAAATATTTATACAACACCAGTTTATAAGTGCATTCCAAAAGATGCACTCTTACATAGCAAATTTTTTATGTCAGTATAACACTCAAAATTGCAATAGGTATGTCTAGTCTATTCATGGATAGTGTTTATTTCATTTGGCAGGCTGACTGTACCAGACAACACAGAGTTGTCCAATTAGATGAAGACAACTTTTAAAAACATTGTGGGAAAATAAGAGGGTGCTACTAGGCAGCATTTTCTTGTTTTCCTACATGTTTTCTTCCTTTCTCTAAAGACCTTTACTTGAAGCAGACTTTATCCTCTGCAATTGTTTCCAATACAGATGAGTTTGTTTGTTTGTACGGTGTTTAACATTATTTCAGTCAAATGGCTTGGGCCAGTGCACCTCTCAATGCTTTCCTGGAGTTTCCTTCACCAGTATTTCATACAATATTTTTCCCTAGCCACTGCCTGCTTTCTCACATAGACATTGTTAAAACAATGTCCAGCTGTGAAAGACTGATGCATCATGTTGGAATGACTACCATCAATCCAAGTTACAGAAAACAGCCAAGCACAAGATTTAAACCAGTGACCCCCCCCCCCACTAAGTTTTAAGCTTTGCATGTTACCAGCTGAATCCACGGGCAGGTAGATCAACTTTAAACCTTAAAGTGCCTTTAACAACTGTATTGCTTTTGTAGCCAGTGTAGATCAAGTTCAGACAGCACAAAACGTGCAGTCTGATCTTTGATCTACACTGTCCGCATGACAAATACATTCTAGACATTAGGAATATTGGCATTATAAGGCGCTTTTTCCTAGAATGGAAATGTCGACCAGCCCGCATAGCTCAGTAGGTACAGCATAGGACTCGTGAACATGATGTTTCGGGTCACTTATGGGTGTGGGTTCGATCCCCACGGCTGGCCATCTAAAATTACTAATAGTCTTTCGGATGAGACGTTAAACCGAGGTCATGTTACGGTGCTATACATCAAGCACGTTAAAGAACCAGGCGTAACCTAGGATGGGTTTCGTTCTGTATCTGCACTATCCCCCGTATCAATACTAACAGCCTTCAGGGGGCGTCGCCCATATGGGCATCCGGTGGTGACGATAAATAAACGCAAATTCAATCAATCAATGGAAATGTCAGTTTTGTTTATTTCGTAAAGGCTTTGCTCAAGGCCCTAAATACTAACCCTTTCCCAAATGACAAAATTGAGACTCTTCCAAACTGAAAGCATCTGCAGACAACAAATCTGAATGTGGTACAAATAAAATGAAGGTCTTTGATAGGGTAGAAAACATTGTGAGAATAGGAGAAAATGCTGGTTACCAGCATTTTCTCCTTTTCCTACAATGTTTTCAAAAGCCTTCTTCCTCAGGGTCATAAAAACTCTGGATGGTGTGGTTAAGAGTTAAGGCTGTGCTCGGGACCCTTAAGATTAATAACAGAGATACATAGACTAAATAACTGATAGGCCACATTATTATTTATTACACACATCAGAAAATGAATTCTGCTTATCAATATTTTCCCCTTTCCTCCTTGAGGATTTTCTGAAACTGAACTGCACTGACATTGCTATATCTAGACAAGATAATTATGCTAACTTAAAATGACTAATTGAATGTGACTAAAATGATTGGACTGGTCTATAAAAGGTGAGAAAACGTGGGAAGAAGCAGGAAATGCTGGTAACCAGCATTTTCTCCTTTTCCCACAATGCTTTCTACCCTATCAGAGAGCTTAACTCTTTACCAAATGACAAAATTTTAGACTGGTCCAAATTGAAAGCATTTGCAGACTACAAAATTAACACGGCTCAAGAATTGAAATTTGTTCTGGAAGGGTAGAAAACATTGTGGGAAAAGGAGATGATGCTGGTTACCAGCATTTTCTTCTTTTCCCACTATGTTTTCAAAAGGCTTCTTTCTCAGAGTCGTTAAAACCTGGGACTGTTTGGTAATGTGTCATTTGCAGATGTTTTAAATTTCTAAGTGTCTAAAATTCGTTGTCTCCTAAACAGTTTAACCCTTTACTACACAATCCCGATTTTTTTCACCACCCAAAGGAAGAAGACTTTTGAAAACATTGTGGAAAAAAAAAACACCAAAATTTTAAGCTTGTCTAAATTAAAAGCATTTTCAGACAATAAATTAAGTGTGTTTCAATTGATGATACTTTTCTTTGAAAAAGCCTTTTTTTGTCGAGGTCATAAAACTTGGAATTTTGTGGTCAAGGGTTAAAACTCAATGTTTCAAAAGCTGTCCTCTGTTTGAAGAGAAGAAAGTTCACTCATACTGGTAACGCTTATTAGTAATCCTCCCACACTTCTAGACCTTGACTAAACATTTCCATGTTTTTATAATCCCGATGAAGAAGAATTTTCAAAAGAATTTTGGGCATCAACACTTTCCATCCCCCCCAGTGTTTTTTTTAACTTTTCAATGACAAAGGGCTGATCCCATAATTTGAGACACATGTTATTTGTCGTCTGCAAATGCTTACAATATGGATGAAACTAAATTTTTGTCATCTGGTACAGTTACGATAACTCTTTACCAAACGATTAAATTTTAGACGTGTCCAAATTGAAAGCATATACAGAAGACAAATGAATTATAGCTGAAACGATATCATTTGACTGTAAATCTTTAGAAAACCTAATGGGAAAAAGAGAACATGCTAGAAACCTGGGTTTTCTCCTTTTCCCACAAGTTTTCAATGGACTATTTCCTTAGGATCATTAAGACTCAGGATTGTGTGCTAAAAAAAGGGACTATAAAACCAGAATTGTTTCTTGAAAAAAAGAAACTTGTGTGTGAGTAAGTTCTGTCTGTGGTAACTCAAAATCTCTTAATGTTGGACTGTCCTTATCTTACTGCAGACTACTTTTGAAGATAATGTGGCTATAGAAGAAACTGCCAGTACAGTACCTAATCTGTCTTCTTTTGCCAAAATGTGTTCACCTGCATTCCTATTTTAAATCTTTACAAAACAACCCAGTGTTTAAACAGCCCTACAGAAGAAGTCTTTTTGAAAACCAGTGGAAAAGTAGAAATTGTCGGTAACAAGCTTTTTCAATGTTCACAGCAACATTTTCTACCCTGCCAAACGACAAATCTGATGATTTGAACCATACTTGATAATTATGTTGTCTGTAAATGTTTTCAATTTAACTCTTTACCAGACGACAAAATTTTAGACTTCCAAATTGAAAGCATTAGCAGACGACAAAATTAAACTGATTCAAAAGTTGAAATTTGTTTTGGGAAGTGTAGAAAACATTGTGGGAAAAGGAGAAAAGGCTGGTTTACCAGCATTTTCTCCTTTTCCCACAATGTTTTCATAAGGTTTATTTCACAGAGTTGTGAAAACCAGGGATTGTTTGGTAAAAAGTTAAATAAAAGTAAAATAGCATCATCTGGTAAGGAGTTATCTGTACTTTTCAAGAATTTTTTCAATCTCATTTGCTGCAAGTTTGTTTCACCCTTTACTACACAATCCCGAGTTTAACTCTTTAATGCGGACTTTAACGACCCCTAAGAAAAAGCCTTTTGAAAACATTGTTGGAAAAGGAGAAAATGCTGGTAACCAGCATTTTCTCCATTTCCCACAATGTTTTCTACTCAATTAAAGGCAAGTTTTATCATTTAAGCAACACTGAAATTGTCATCTGTCATCTGCAAATGCTTTGAATTTGCACGGCTCTAAAATTTTGTTGCTGGTAAAGAGTTAAATGACCCTGACAAGAGAACAAGAAAAGGCTTTTAAGACCGAATTTGGGAAAACGAGAAAATGGTAGTTACCAGCATTTTCTCCTTTTCCCAAATTGTTTTCTACGCTTTCATAGATGGATCCCACCATTTGAACAACAACCCTTTCCCAAACAATCCCTGGTTTTTATGGTGCTGGGAAAGAAGGCTTTTGAAAACACTGTAGGAAAAGGAGAAAATGCTGGTAACCAGCATTTTCTCCTTTTCCCACAATGTTTTCTACCCTTTCATAGACAAAAACCATCATTTGCATTACATTTAATTTGTCGTCTGCAAACTCTTTCAATTGGGCCTAGTTCAAAATTTTGTTAATTTGTTATCTGCAAATGCTTTGAATTTGGTAGAGTTATACCTTTACCATACAATCCCAAATTTCAACAACCCTGTCAAGGAAAGCTTTTTGAAAACACTGCAGGGAAAAGGAGAAAAAGCCGATTACCAGCATTTTCCCCTTTTCCCACCATGTCTTCTACCCTATCAAAGACAAATTTCATCAGTGAGCCAAAATTTAAATTACGGTCAGCAAATGCTTGACATTTGGACAAGTCTACATTCGTGTTGTGTGGTAAAGAGTTAATACCTATACCACATAATCCCGAGTTCTAATGACCCTGAAAAATAATCTTTTTGAAAACCTTGTGGGAAAAGGAGAAAATGCTGGTAACCAGCATTTTCTCCTTTTCCCACAATGCTTTCTACCCTTCCCAAAACAAATTTCAGTTTTTGAGTCACATTTATTTTGTTGTCTGCAAATGCTTTCAAATTGCACCAGTCTAAAATTTTGTTGTTTGGTAAAGAGTTAACTCTTTACTAAACCACAATATTTGAGACTTGTCCAAATTCAAAAGAATACGCAGATGACAAAGTAATTGTGGCTCAAGTGATGATTTCAATCTTTTAAAGGGTAGACAAAATTGTGGGAAAAAGAGAAAATCCTGGTTACCTGCATTTTCTCCATTTCCCATGATCCTTTCAAATGCCTTCTCCTTCAGGGTCATTAAAAGTCGGGATTGTGTGGTAAAGGGTTAACTCTTTACCACACGACAAAATTATAGACAGATCCAAATTGGAAGCATTTCCAAAGGACATAGTAATTGTGGCACACGTAATGGGATTTTCTGTGAAAGAAAAGAAAACATTGTGGGAAAAGAAGAAAATGCTGGCCACAAGGTTTTCAAAAGCTCTCTTTCTCAGGGACGTTAAAACTCGGGATTGCGTAGTAAAGTGTAAAGGGAGTTAGGAGATAAGCCATGATTCAGATGAAGACCACAAAATAACAGAAATGCAAGTACATAAAGAGGTGCTTCTGTTTTTCTTATCAAGTAATTCCTGGACGAAAAAGTGCAAAAAGTTACGGGGTATTTACCACAAGTTACATACCATTTAGACTCAGCAGATTTTTTTTTATTTGAGAAATAGTGGTTTCCTGGGAGTTTCCCTGAAAATTGAGTTCTAACAGCTATGCACTTTGTCTGGCATGGTTTGGAATTCGTTCAAGACAAAATCACACATGGGGAATTTTTTTAATTCGTAATTATCTTTTACGCATCTGAAATCTGGGGATATTCCCTTTTATTTTCAATTTCAAAATAACCTATAGATTTACAGTGTACTTTTTTCTCTCTTTTTTTATGTATGTGTGTGTGTGTGTGTGTAGGGGGGAGGGGGGACCTACAATTGTAGATCAAGATCAGACTACACTGAAAGTTAACAGTCTGCTTTATGAGATATTATGAGCAATTTAGCATCAATTATGTACCAGACAACAACCACTTGCACTGGTCCAAATTCAAGGCATTCAAAACATTTGCAGATGTCAAATTAACCCTTTACCACATGGCAGAATTTTAGACCTATCCAAATTGAAAGCATTTACAGACGATAATTTCATAGTGGCTCAAATGATGCAATTTTTCTTTGATAGAGTAGAAAACTTTGTGGGCAAAGGAGAAAATGCTGGTTACCAGCATTTTCTCCTTTTCCCACAAAGTTTTCAAAAGGCCTCTTCCTCATGGTCGTCAAAAGTCGTCATTGTGTGGTAAAGGGTTAGATTTTACTGAAACAATTAGAATTCATAGGACAGATTTGTCAGATTAGATTCGTCTTTGACAGGGTAGAAAACATTGGGGGACAAAAAGAAAATCATTATGCTTGTGACCAGCATTTTCCGCTTTTCCCACTATGTACTGAAAAGCTAAGCTTTCTTTCTCAAGGTTATATCAACACATGATTGTTTGGTAATAAAATGAATATTGCAATGGATACTGTACTAGGACATTTTCAGAGCTGTCTTGAGGTAAAAAAGTTGAACAAAAACAACTTTTACTTTAGAGATACCAAAAGTGAGTTGAAAGTGATTTAAGTGCAACTTATCGGTATGTCTTCCTACCAGTTCTGTATTTCCTCAGCTTTCAGAAACATCCGAAAAATATAGTCTTAGTGTAACCATCTAGATTAAGGGGATTTTTGTAAGCAATAATAGGATCAGTTAGGCATCTAGAAATGTTTTATGCCACTGAAATATGGGGGTATTTACCCATGTGAGCACACCACCAGATAAATTATAAGTTGGTTCAGAAAAAAACAAATTCTAAGTATCACTTAGATTCACTTCTAGACCGTTTTAGACACAATCTTGAGTTTAAAGGATCTTGAGGAACAAGCCTTTTGAAAACATTGTTATAAATATAGAAAATGCCGAGAACAGCATTTTCTCCTTTTTCCTACAATGTTTAAAAAAAACAAACTTTTCCGTGGTCATTAAAAATAATGTGGCAAAGGGTTAAAGGGGAAATTTTCTAAGCAATAATAACATCAGTTTGACATCATGAGTGTTTTTTTGGCTGTGAAATATGGGGGTATTTCCCCATGTTCTGAGATGTAAGTCACAGATATAACTGCAATCCAAATATCCCTCTGACTCTTAATACCAAACAATCCTGAGTTTAATCAACCCTGAGAGAGAAGGCTTTTGAAAACACTGTTGGAAAACAAGCAATTTCTCTATTCTGCTAAAAGGATTTTATTGTTTGTATCAAAAAATTAACCAAAATGATCAAAACATAAGGGGGTGATTTAATTGAATGTATGGCGTTCCACATAATTTCAGTCATGTAACTGCGACATCTCACATATTCATGTCCTGTATTTCACCAGAGTCAGGTTAGGGCACTGAAGTGTCTTGTCCAAGGCCATTTCCACAAAATACCCAGAGCTTCCAGTGAGGCTTGACCCACTCAGGACCCCCAAAACATGAAGGGGTAAGGAGAAAATGCAGGTTACCAGGTCGGTGCAGGCATTTCAAAAATCTGTCAAAAATGGAGAAGGGTTGAGCCTCTGCCACACAATCCCAAGTTTTAACAACCCTGAGGAATTTGGCTTTTGAAAACATTGAGGGAAAAGAAGAAAATGCTGGTAAACCAGCATTTTCTACTTTTACCACAATGTTTTCTACCTATTCAAGGACAAATACGCCACTATTATTTGAAAAATATTAAGATGTTGGTCTGTAAATTCCTGTAATATGACGGAATAAAAAATCATGCTCTTTGGTAAAGCGTTTCGCAGATTTTGCAATATTTTATCTTATCAACCAAGTTTATCTGGACAGGGAAATTTCCTAGAAATACTTGACAGTTACAGCTCTTGGATCAGGGGAATTTTAGAAATCTACCCTTGAACAAACAATCCCTTGTCTTTTCGTGATCCTTCTTTTAAAAAGATGGCTTTTGAAAATATTGTGGGTGGTATAAAAGCTTTTCAAACCACTGTGGGTGATAACAGGGAAAAATGCTTACAACTAGGATTTTCTCCTTTTCCATCAGTGTCTTGTAGCAATTCTTACACAAATCCCATCATTCAATACTTTACAACATGACAAAAATGTAGACATGTTGTAATCTAGATATTTTGTGGACAACGATTTAAATGTGGCTAAGATTATGAAATTTGTCCTTTGAAGGATAGAAAACATTGTGGGAAAAAGGAGGAAATGGTGGTTACCAGCATTTTCTCCTTTTCCTGCAGTATTTTCACAACCCGTCTCTTTCAATATCATTTAAACTTATGATTGTGTGGTAAAAGGTTGAAAGTGTTTTGTCTGGTATAGAGTAAAAACATGCATTATAAATCTTGCTTTTTCACAAAAACAGGAGTGGGCAATGCAAACTGTACTGGTAAACTTTCTTAACACTTTAACAAATGACAAAATTTTAGACTAGTTCAAATTGAAACTATTTGCAGAAGGCAAACTAAATGTGATTCAAAAACTGAAATTTTGATTTTGGAAGAGTAGAAAACATTTTTGGGGAAAGGAGAAAATGCTGGTTACCAGTATTTTCTCCTTTTCCAACAAATGTTTTTAAACGCTTTCTTTCTCAGGGTCGTTAAAAGGCGGAATTGTGTGGTAAAAGGTTAAAAAAACAAGTCTTTGATAGGAATATTTCAAAGGAATTGCTTGGAATGTATCTAGCAGATGATGCCTGTGCAAAACATGTGGACGAAGTGCCAAAGGGCCATATTTGGGAATCCTGGAGGAGCCAAGTCCTTCTCATTTAGCTGGTACCACACAATCTAATGTTTATAACAACCCTGAGGAAGTAGGCTTTTGAAAACACTTGGGGAAAAGGACAAATGCTGGTAACTAGTTTTCTACTTTATCAGTAAGATATTATTTGAACCACATTTAACCCTTTACCACACAACAAAATTTTAGACTTGTCCAAACCCAAAGGATGTACAAACGCCAAATCAAGTGTGGCAAAAATTGTGTAAGTTGTCTTTGATATGGTAGAAAACATTGTGAGAAAAGGAGAAAATGCTGGTTACATGCATTTTCTCCTTTTCTCACAATGTTTTCAAAAGCCTTCTTCTTCCAGGTCGTTAAAACTCAGGTTTGTGTGGTAAAGGGTTAACTTAACTTGTCTGAAGCTATTTAGTGCTTTACCACACAATCCCGAGTTCTTACGACCCTGAGGAAGAGGGCTTTTGAAGACATTGTGGGAAAAGGAGAAAATGCTGGAAACCAGCATTTTCTCCTTTTCCCACAGTGTTTCCTACCCTTTTAGAGATGGAAATCATCATTTGAGCTACCTTTATTTTGTCATCTGCAATTGCCTTCAAATTGGTCAAGTCCAACATTTTGTCATTTGTTAAAGTTGATTGATTGACTGGTGTTTAACGCCGTTTTCAACATTATTTCTGTTATATCGTGGCGGCCAGTGCACCTATCCATGCTTTCCTGGAGTCTCTTTTACCAGTACTCCATACAATTTTCTTTCCAAGCCACTGGCTGCTTTCCCACATAACCATCGTCAAAACAATGCTCAGCGGTGAGAGAGGAATGAATCCTGTCGCAATGACTATCATCAATCCTCGGAAAGAAATCATTTGTTAAAGACTTAATATGAAGGCGTCCAAAAATTTTACCAATCTTTTGACGACACTGAGGAAGATTTTGGCTTCGACTTTGTCAAAGACATATCCCTTTGTTTGAGCAGTATTTCATCTGTTGTCTGCAAGTTATTTCAAGTTGTAAAGATGTTAACTTGCAGGAATAATAGGTTTTACTCATCTGGGATATTGCTAGAAAGATGTCACTCAAGTGCAGTACTTGAATATTTTGCAATCTAATCTCAAACAGACAGTTTATTCTTTGGCTCCTATCAACCCATTACCATGTAGCAAAATTTTTAACTTGTCTACATTCATTGCGTTTGCAGACGTAAAATTAAGTGTGACTCATATGGTGGAATTTGTTTTTCAAACAGTAGAGAACTTTGTGAAAAAGAGGAGGAAATAATGGTTACTATGGAAACATAGGATTGATTGGTAAAGGGTTGAAAATTACCTTGGTTATTTTTCTGGGTATCAATAATTCTTTTTTGTGTTTAACTCTTTAGCAAACAACAAAATTTTAAACTGGTCCAAATTGAAATATTTGCAGACGACATATTAGATTTAGCTGAAATAATGGTAATTGTCTGTGAAAGTGTAGAAAATCTTGTGGGAAAAGGAGAAAATGCTGGTTACCAGCATTTTCTCCTTTTCCCACAAGGTTTTCAAAAGGCTGTTTCCTCAGGGTCATTAAAACTCGGGATTGTGTGGTACAGAGTTAATGCTGTTTTTAGTATTATCTAATTTACTCCAGGGTAGCTGAGCATCTGTACAGCAAGAGTTCTCTGCTGCAATGGAAAACATCAACACTCTGCTCATGGTGCTTTTTATTTTCAGTCATTATCTCCCACTAGGTGGCATTCTACAAATACACATCTAATTTGGGCATTCTGGGTACAGAACTGGACTACTATTCAAAACAACAACCATTAGCTTGAATTTCAAAATCAAATAAACGTTTACTCAATAAAACACTACCTGGTGCAATTCATTCAGCTATGATCAGCTAGCATGTAACCTATGCATCGGTCATTTATTAAAACAGCCCCTACATGCTTGGGTAATAGGCCAGTAGCTTCGGTATAAGCCCTACTTTTCCCAGGTATACGGGGATGGGTGATGCTTCATAGTAGACAGGCCAAATCTTTGAAGAATATGACATGCCAAGACAACAATTTTCAGTTGAAAATGGGGAATAATTTACACAAATTTTTTGGGATTACGTGCCCTCCTGTTCTGATTTTCCACTTAGATATTAAATGATTGTCTGGTGTTTAAAGTCATTTCAACATTATTTCAGTGGCCAGTGCACCCATCCATACCAGTACCATGCACAATATTCTTCACAAGACAATAAGTGGCTGCATCCCACATAACCATTGTCAAAAAAAAATGACATGCGGTGAGACAGGAATGAGAACTGTTGCAATGACTATCGTCAATGGACAGAAATTTACCAAGCTGGGAATGGGAATCCCCCCACCCCCCTGTTTTCAAGTCCTTTTTGCCTTTTTGCTACCGAAAGCACTACTGGGGCTCGCATCCCACCCCTCAGATAGTTAGAAGCTAGCTTGAGATTGAATTAAATATCTACTGAAAAGACAAAGGTATCTGAAATTACAAAATTTTCAAATGACACAAAAGACATGGCTGACAATACCAAAATGATTTTTTTTACAAAAAAAAAAAGCCAGCCGAACTACAACACCCAGCTGCAAGAGACAATTATGATGTCAATCAAAGATGGCAGTGTTACCCACATTTTTTCCTTATGTAGGTGAACTACATACAAAATTCTGGTTCACCCTCCACCACACAACCCTGAGTTTTAATGATCCTGAGGAAGGACCCTTTTGAAAACATTGTGGAAAAAGGAGAAAATGCTGGTAACCAGCATTTTCTCCTTCTCCCTCTCCCACAATGTTTTTTACCCTTTCAAAGATTGGAATCATCATTTGAGTCATACTTATTTTGTAGACTACAAATTGTTTCAATTTAGGCAAGTCCTATAATTATGTTCGTCAGTAAAGAGTTAACCCTTAACAAAACAACCAAATTTTGGACTTGTCCAAATTAGAAGCATTTGCAGGCAACAAATTAAATGTAGGTCAAAGGGGAAAAGTAGTCTGAAAGAAGGGTAGAAAACATTGTGGGAAAAGGAGAAAATGATGTTCACCAGCATATTCTCTTTTTCCCACAACATTTTTGAAAGGCTTCTTTCTCAGGGTCTTTAAAATTCTGGATTATGTGGAAAAGGGTTAAAACAGAAAAAAACCTGGGGTAAGTCTTCAAGATGATAAATGACCAAAGTAATAGTAAGTGAAAAGATAGGTGAATCTTCCCTGAGTTATCTCTTTTATTGCATAACCCTTTCCCTCACAATCCCAAGTTTTAACAACCATACTGAACAGGGCACATATTAATCTACCAATCTAAAGAATATTCCTGGTCTTATTTGCTGTATATTTAGAAAGTAACACAACCTCTGATTGGCTAAACCATTTGGTTTAGCCAATCAGAAGTTGTATTACTTTCAAATTTGCAAAAATCTGGAGAATAAGACTACAAATGTTTCAAGAATGGTTGGTGAATACGAACTCTGGCAGGACTTTTGAAAACACTGTGGGAATAGAAGAAAAGAGTGGAAGCCACAAAGTTTTCTATCATTCCAAAGCAAATCTCATCATTTGATCCACAATTAACTAGTTGACTGCAAATATATTTAATTAATTCAGACAGATCCGGTACATTGAGCCACATTTAATTCACTGCCTACAAAAGCTTTCTATTGGCAGTATAAAGTTTTGTCAAAAAGGTAACAGCATTTTTTAGACAAGTAAATACCAAAAAATACCTGAAAAAGAGATAAGAAAAAATGTAGGGTAAAATAAAATTCGAATTCAGAGAAAATGTCAAGATAATGTGTTAACAATTTATCCATTTACCACAAGGTTTTGGGAAGCAATCTTCCATTTCAAACTTTGTATTTAATGGGAGAATGATTAGGAATTCCTATTTGTAAAAAAGAATGTTTTGCACTCTTGCAAGAGTAAACATTAAGATACCCAAGATGGCAGAATGATGATAAATGTACTTTGATCCAAGCAAGGGAAAAAAAAAAGTGGGGAAAAAACATACTAAATGCCAATGGAATTTCGAGAGAAAATTTGATTAATGACAATGTATTCATTTCAACAAAAGTAAAAGCCTGAGACTGTAAAACCTGGCAAATGATTGGTTAGTGATTACTAGGTTTGAAAATATCTGTGATAAGCAGGAGGCAATGTAAGATGATTGCAGCGCTGGCCTTGGTTCTGAGTTTGAATCCTGTGATAATTTGGTCTGTCTTTTGAGCTTCCACAATCTGTGCACAAACACTGGTTCACGCTTTACCAAACAATCCCGTGTTTTGATGACCCTAGGGAAGAGGTTTTTTGAAAACATTGTGGGAAAAGGAGAAAATGCTGGTAACCAGCATTTTCTCCTTTTCCCACAATATTTCCTTCTCTATCATTGACAAATTTCATCATTTGAGCTACATTTAAAGTGCCATCTGCAAATGCTCTCAATATGGAAAAGTCTACAGTTTTTGTTGTTGTACAGAGTTCATGCTTTTCTAAACAATCCTGTGTTTTAATGACCCTGGAAAAGAGGCTTTTTTGAAAAAACATTGTGGGAAAAGGAGAATTGTTTTTCTCTTGCAATGGTTTTAACAGTGTTTTTCACTAGGTTAAACGCGGGATTTTTAGGAAAGGAGTTTAGCATGGTGAGAGAGAGCTGAAAAGGGAAGTAACTTCCTTGGTCATCTTGACCCCACATTTATCTCCATTTCCCACAATGTTTTCCACCCTATTAAAGGCAGAAATCATCACTTGATTGCACATTTATTTTATTGTCTGTAAATGCTTTAAATTTGGATCCGTCTAGAATGTTGTCATTTGGCAAAGATGTCTCCTTTTTTCATCATGTTTTCAGAAGGCCCTTTTTTCTCAGTGATGTTAAAACTAGGAATTATGTGGTAAAGGTACCAACAGATTTACATTCAATCTATTTGCCAAAACCTATTGAAAAACCAATGAAACAGCACCAAAAAACATGTCCTGCATTTTCATCAAAAGATTTAAAAGAATTGAGTTTTCTTGGCAGCAAGTGCACATCCCATCAATTACGAATGAAGTAATTTCAGAAAGGAAGTATGGCCTGTTTTTTGCTCAAGGAATAAATAATGTGTCATTGCTGTTTCAGTGTTTCTCATTTCACTTCTCAGTCTTTTTTCAGTCTGCTTGATGTTAACTTTCAAAGTGCTTTTTGTTGCCCTATCGGCCAGTGTAGATCAAGATCACTGTCCACTTTGCTTGAATATGGTAATCAAAAGAAGATGTAAATGCGTTTAAGTGGATCTATTTTTTGGCGTAGCTGAATATGCTGGCTTTTGACCTACTTTTTGGTACTGATAAAAAATGAATAAACAGAAATTTGTGATTGGTCAAAAATGTATTCATGTTTATCCTAAGGGTTACTGCCTATTTGCAGGCAAATTTTTGCTGTCTATCTTTTTTGAAGATAATTCTTGTCTAGAATGAAAATGTCTGTTGAGGTTTTTTTTCAGCACCCTACGAGATATAAATGCTGTTTCCACCAGTATTTTAGTTATATGATGACAACCAGTGTATTTTTGCATGCATTCCTTGGCTTTCTTCATAGGTACTTGGTACAACACCATTCCTTGTGTTGCTTTCTCTCTGACAGAGCTACGATTCCTATAATCTCTTTAACCCTTTACCAAGCAATCCCTGGTTTTCACGACCCTGAGAAAGAAGCCTTCTGAAAACATTGTGGGAAAAGGAGAAAATGCTGGTAACCAGCATTTTCTCCTTTTCCCACAATGTTTTCTACCCTTCCCAAAACAAATTTTAATTTTTGAGTTACCTTAATTTTGTCGTCTGCAAATGCTTCAAATTTGGACCAGTCTAAAATTATGTCGTTTGGTAAAGAGTTAACCACAAGACTAAATTTTAGACTCATCCGAATTCAAAGCATTTGCAGATGAATAATAAACATGGCTCAAATGATGGAATTTGTCTGTAATAGGGTAGAAAACATTGTGAGAAAAGGAGGAAATCCTAGTTTGAAAAGGCCTCCTTCGAAAGGTGGTTCAAACTCAGAATTGTGTTGTAAAGGATTGACTGGGTTAAAAGCTTAATTCTTTACCTAACTTGTCTGATTGGAAAGGATTTGCACCGACATAGTAAGACATAGCTCTAGTGATATTATTTATCTTTCAAAGAGCAGAAAACATTGTTGGATAAGGAGAAAATACTGGTTACCAGCATTTTCTCCTTTTCCTACAATGTTGTCAAAAGCCTTCATCTTCCAGACAATACATTGGTAAAGATTTATAAAGCAAGATAAGAACAGCAGAGTAATTTATCCTGTATTATATAAACACAACAGAAGGATGTTATTTTTCTTAATTGTCTGGCAATAAGCAGTTGCCGGTTGCCGGTTGTTTTTTCTACCTTGCAACGAGGATCGACTGATGATATCCAGACATGATGCTACTCCTGTATTATGCCATCGTTATGTCTTACTCATTGTGTTTTGTATGTCTTTTAACGGCGGTTGATGTCATGAAGTACACATGACTAAGAGTACCAATGCTCTGGAGTGGATTGGATCACTCTTTACCACACAATCCCGAGTTTTAACGACCCTGAAAAAGAAGACTTTTGAAAACAATGTGGGAAAAGGAGAAAATGCTGGTTACCAGCATTTTCTCCTTTTCCCAGAATATTTTCTATCTATTCAAGGAAAAATACTATCATTTGAAAAACATTTGAAAGGTCCTGTTAATTCTTTCAATACTGACAAGTCTTAAGATTTTGCCATTTGGTATAAAGAGAAGCATTATCCCACTCAACAGATAGGCTGCTAAGCACGACTCAGGGACCTATTGCGGACAGTGATCAACATCATACTGCACAGAATGTGCAGCCCATAAGGAGATAATTTTCCCAAAAAATAACTTTAAAATAGCAATATTTGTGTTTTTTACTATCAGCTTGAAAGTTTCGTTTCACTTATTTGGCAGGTTAAAGGCTACATGATGCTCATATGAAACAATTTGTCTTGGAAAAGGTAAATTCTAACATGACATGTGAATTCGGCTCTATAAAAACAGTGCAACGAAAGCATGGTAAAATCTACGTTATTCTATCGTAGAGTGACGTCATTCTATATACAGTGACGTCATTTTGTATGAAGTTATTCAATGGAATATAATCTTCATCCGCGTTTTTAATCTAAGTATGAATTTGTTTTCCTTTGATTAAGAGTTGGTCATGTTAGAATCGAAATAATCTTCTTTCTATCGTGGTTTATCGTTCAGTAAACCATGTTGTGAGTTATGAGGCGCAATGAATAAACCACTCAGGCTATCGCCCTCGTGGATTATTTATTGTGCCTCATAACTCACAACTGTGGTTTATTTAAGAAATAATCTTCTTTCTATCGTGGTTTATCGTTCAATAAACCACAGTTGTGAGTTATGAGGCACAATACATTATCCACGAGGGCGATAGCCCGAGTGGTTTATTCATTGCGCCTCATAACTCACTACGTGGTTTATTGAACGATAAACCACGACAGAAAGAAGATTATTTCGATTCAAACATGACCAACTCTTAATCAAAGGAAAACAAGTTCATACGCAAGGTTCAAATTTAACGGTCGCAAACTCGCAAAATGCGAGCTGAAATGAAAAAATGCGAGTGCCAAATTCTAGCACTCGAAATAATTTGCGAGTGCGCCGGAAAATGGGCAAACCTACCGCTTAAAAATCTGAATTAATCCATAAATGCGATCGTTTTTCGTGTACACTGAATTGCCGTATGCGGTGTAGAACTATCCTTTGAGAGTATCACCGACCATGTGACCGGTATTCGTAGAGACGCTTGTTGCGATATTGTAAATACATGTATCCGATATTTAAAGCGCGTAGACGATTCTGACGTTGTTTATACGTCTGCATTGCCTCGCTGAGAGTATGGAGCGGAAAATATCCAGTTTTTTCGGCAATAGGCCGGATTCCATGACATCGCCGGAATATTTATTTAATATAAATTAATGATCAAACAGTTTGTGCAAACAAAGGATATTTCTTTGCCATGCAGAATGTGTAGAGTCTGAGCTATAATATTGTATGAGCAAACAGAGGAGACCCACTCAACAATATTTAGACTCTCCCAAATTCAAAACGTCTGCATTTGGTACAAAGGAAAGTTAATTCTCTAATAATGTAGAAAACATTGTGGGAAATGGAGAAATTGCTCATTATCAGCAATTTCTCCTTTTGCCACAATGTTTTCATAAGTTTCTCATTTCAGAGTCGTTAAAACACGGGACTGAGTGGCAACGGGTTAAAATATTGCTAGTACAAAATTGATTCTGGCTAGTAGAAAAAATGGTCACTAGCAAATTTTTGCTAGTTGAAAAAAAAGTTAAATTTGACCCCTGATACGGTAAAAACGCGGATGCAGATTATATTCCATTGAATAACCTACTTACTTACTTTATACAGAATGACGTCACTCTATATAGAATGACGTCACTCTACATAGAACAACGTAGATTTTACCACGCTTTCGTTGCACTGTGTTTATAGAGCCGAATTCACATGTCATGTTAGAATGAACGATAAACCACGATAGAAAGAAGATTATTTCTTAAATAACATTCTAGGAAAGGCTTAAAATGCTGGTGACCAGCATCTTATCTTTGTCTCATACTGTTTTTCAGAACCTACCAGTACTAAATCTTCTCCAAGCAGGTAGTTAAAACGTGATTGTTTGGTAAACCGTTAACTCTGTACCAAACAACAAACTGAACGCATTTTGCAGAACGCAAATTAAAAGGATTAATTAGTCTGTTTGATACCGTAGCAAAACATTGTGGGAAAAGGGGAAAATGCTGGTTACCAGCATTTTCTCCTTTTCCAACAATAATTTCAAAAGCCATCTTCCAACGGATTGTGAAAGGTCGGGATTTAGGGTTAAATTGGGATGGTTTTTTACACCAAACATGAATATGGGACAGTCAGTATCTTCAAAGGAAGACTATATTAAAATGTTGTAATGTAATTGAAATAAAGATAAATATCTGGGAAAATAAATTATACTCATCATCAATGTATCAAGTCACCTTAACCCTTTACCAAACAAATCCATGTTTTAATAATCCTGAGAAAAATGCTTTTGACAGAGACTTTTGAAAAGATTGTGGGATAAGGAGAAAATGCTGGTAACCAGCAATGTTCCCACAATCTTTTTCTACCCTATCAAAGACAAATTCCATAACTTGAATGAAAACAGCTTCATCATCAATAAATGCTTTCAACCAGGGCAACTTTAAAATTTTCTTGTCTAGTAAAGATTGACTGATTGTATGGTGTTTAAGGCCATTTTCAACATTATTTCAGTTATATCGCAGCAGCCAGTGCACCTATCCATGCTTTCCTGGAGTTTCTTTTACCAGTAGTCTGCATAATACTCTTTCAAAGCCACTGGCCGCTTTCCAAAATAACCATCAACGAAGCCATAGTCAGGGGTGAGTGAGGAATGAATCCTGTTGCAATGACTATCATCAATCCTCTGAAAGAAATTGGCCGAGCCAGGGATCAAACCAGCTACCTCCTGTTCTCAAGCCCTGTACGCTACTGACCGAGCTACCATGGCTCGACTCTCATCTAGTGAAGGGTTGATAAGTAACAAAATACCTGGACAGACTATCTTTGTAATAACTGCAGGGTAATTAATTTCTACAGTAAAACATGGCATGTTGTTTGGCCTACTTCCAGTGTTTTATCTCTCCACCAAACAACAAAATTTTAGACTTGTTCAAATTGAAAGCATTTGCAGCCGACAAATTAAGTGTGGCTAAAATGAGGATTTTGTCTATGAAAGGGGTTGAAAGCATCGTGGGAAAAGGAGAAAATGCTGGTTACCAGCATTTTCTCCTTTTCCTACAATGCTTTCAACAGCTTTCTATGTAAAGGTAGTTTGAAAATCGGGATTGTGTTGTATAGGGTAAATATACCACCTGGTGTAAGATTTAATGCACTCAAAATCTGATGACATTGCAGTGGTGAAAAACGCAAAGAAAATAAGGTTTTGTCCTTAGGTACAATGAAGAAAAGCCATAACTCCTGACCTTAACCATCATTTTCTCCTTTTCCCACAATGATTTCTACCCTGTCAAAGATAAACTCCATCATTTGAACAAAATTTAACCCTTTCCCATGTAATCCCAGGTTTTAACATCCTGAAGTAGAGGCATTTGAAACTAGAGGCGCTTGAGCGCCTGTATCGCTCCACAGGCCTGATATTTCTATAATGGCGAAAGGAAGTTTTTAACAATTATCATTCAATCCTGCATTTTAGCTCACTGAAGAAACAATTTGGTAGACAACCACCATAGGAACTTACCTGCAAAACAACAATGAAATCCAATGAATAGTTTTAGAGAAGAAATTTTTCAAAGATTTTACTTTATACCATAAAAGGAAAATGAGTCTCCCATAAAAGCCATGTTTTTTGACAGATTTTTTTTTTTTTAAGGAATTCTGTAAACCTGTATCTAAGGAACATTCCTGCAAAATAATAATGCTATCCAAATAGCGGTTTGGGAGGAGAAGATTTTTAAAGGTTTTTTACTTTGGTTGCCATGGCAACCAGAATTCTTCATGGAACACAATTATTTGAAGGAATTTGAAAGAGGACCACCAAAGGAACATTCCTGTGAAATTTGGTAAAAATCCAGTCAATAGTTTCTGAGGAGAAGTTTTTTAAAGAAAAAGTTTACGGACGCACGCACGGACGAACGGACGGACGGACGCACGACAGACACAACGCCATGACTATAGCTCTCTGGCCTTTGGCCAGTGGAGCTAAAAATTGTCGGAAAAGTACAAAATGCTGGTTACCAGCATTATCTTCTTTCCCACAATGTTATCTACCCTGTCAAAAAACTTCAGTTCGTATCCTTGTATGAGGTGTCCATGGTCATGAGGTTGAGCATTGGCCTAGCAACCATGAGGTCCCAAGGTTCGATTCTCAGGAGTGGTTGTCAACATTAGGACCAGTCATTGCAAGTACTGGTATAGTTCCCGGGGAGCAAAATCGAGAGACATTTTTATAAGTTGCAAGAACTTGTTTCTCAATTCATGTAGAATAAATATGTTTGAACTACAGTTCATTTGTACCATTTTCAGATTTGTCGTCCACACAGATGTTTCCAATTTCAAAGAGTCTAAAAGGTCTTGTTTGGGAAAGGGTTAACTCTTTACCAAACAACAAAATTTTAGACCTGTCCAACTTAAAAGCATTTTCAGACTACAACATGAATGTAACTCAAAAATTGAAATCTGTTTTTGGTAGGGTAGAAAAAGTTGTGGGAAAAGGAGAAAATGCTGGTTACCAGCATTTTCTTCTTTTCCCACAATTTTTTCAAAAGGCTTCTACCTCAGGTTTGTTAAAACTCGGGATTGTGTGGTAAAGGGTTTAATTGTGGTCTGAAAAATGCTTTCAATCTGGATTAGTGTAAGAATTTTGTGGTGCTGTAACGAGTTTAATGAAATTTATATTAGGTAACAATCTAATTTGATTTAATTACAACTGCAATCAAGAGCGGCAGTTATTTCAGGTGTGCTGTAATTAAGCTTTTTAGAGCTTAAGCCAGATTCACTTCTTCTTATTTCAAATGGAGGAACTCTTCAAGTTGAAGGAATGATTAGACCAATAATATTCTTTGTCTTTATATCTGAGATTTTTCCTAAATTCAAATGTAAAACAACTTCTGATTGGCTAAACCAAATAGTTAACCCAATTATAAGTTATTTTCATATCAGAAAATTCTGGGGAATAAGATGAAGGATGTTCTTGAGAGCAGTTGAACCTGGGACTATGAGTAAACAGACATTTCATAGATATCACAAATAAAAGTAGATCTAGATACAATGGCAAAAACATGGGTATTTCAAAGCTTTCAAATGCAAAACATTTTAAGTTTTATTTGCAATGAAAAACTGTTCATAAGCCTTATAATATACCAAAAAATACTTTCACACAGTTCAAATATAAACTTAACCCTTTACCAGATGACAAATCGAAAGCATTTGCAGTTGACAATTTTAAGGTGGCTCAAATTGTGCAATGTTTCTTCGACTGGGTCAAAAAAATTGTGGGAAAAGGAGAAAATGCTGGTTACCAGCATTTTCTCCTTTTCCCACAATGTTTTCAAAAACCTTTCTCAGGGGTGTTAAAAGTCGGCATTGTGCGGTAAAGCGTTAACAGGCAACTAATTTTCACACATATCCAAATTGAAAGCATTTACAGACAACAAACTAAAGGTAGCTCAAATAATTAATTATGTCTCTGAATGGGTAGAACACATTGTAGGAAAAGGAGAAAATGCTGGTCCTTACCAAGCAACAAGATTTCAGACTTATCCAAGTTGACAGCATTTGCAGACAACAAAATGAATGTGACTCTATAATTGACATTAATTTTGTTTTAAGAAGGGTAGAAAACATTGCGGCAAAAGGAGAAAATGCTGGTCACAATCATTTTCTTCTTTCCCACGATATTTTTAGAAGCTATCTTTGACAGTGTCCTTAAAACTCTGGACTGTGTGGTAAATGTGTAAAAGCCTACAACAGCTGCACTCCATTTTAATTACCAGGTAATGAGTAATAGAATAGAATTACTAGGGGGTGCATTTGTTTAGTTCTTTGCTCTGTAACAAATTTAATGTTAACTCTTTACCAAACGACTAATTTAAGACTGGTCCACATTGAAAGTATTTGCAGACGACAAAATAAATGTGACTGAACAATTGAAATTTGTTTTGGGAAGGCAGAAAACATTGTGGTAAAAGAAGAAAATGCTGGTTACCAGCATTTTCTTCTTTTTCCACAATGTTTTCAAAAGGCTTCTATCTCAGGGTCGTTAAAAGTCGGGACTGTGTGGTAAAGGGTTAAGGTTTGTCCATATAGAAAACCCTTCAAGACCAGAAATAAAATATGGCTCAAGTGCTGTGATTTTACTTATTTGGTAAAAACAGAGAGAATGCTGGTAACTAGCAATCTTCTGGTTACCACAATTTTTTTCTTTTTCCACATTTTTTTTCAAAGCTTTCCTCTTCTGGGTCCACTGCGTAAGGTTTAATCCTTTACCAAACAACAAGATTTTAGACATGTCAGATTTGAAAGCATCTGCAGACAAAAAAATAAATGTGACTCAAGAATTGAAATTTGTTTTCCAGGGGGAAAGGGTAGAAAACATTGTGGAAAAAGGAGAAAATGCTGGTTACCGGCATTTTCTCCTTTTTCCTCAAGGTTTTCACAAGGCTATTTTGTCTGGGTTGTTAAAAACTCAGGATTGTGTGGTACAGGGGTTAAACAAATTTATCAAGGTGATTAAATCTGTTGCACAACTGTAGTAAAACAACAATTAAATTGCACAATCACATACAAATTCTCGCATTACCTTGAGCATGTACTGCACTTTAATTTAACATCAGAAATCAACAAGTGTCGTCCTAAAGTTGTGAAGCAGTGGAGTATATGATGAAATTTTGGAGACAAAGCCAGATGTTTCAAGAACTGATGACTCGATGAATAAATGAAATAATGTATAATGTCTGAAATGCTATCCTTTAAAGTAACAATAAAGGCCAAACGTAAACTAAGTAGGTGTTTAAATGCATTTTAATTTACACCATACCATTTAAAAGTATGGAAATTATTGTGAAGAAGACAATCTGTCATTGTACGGTTGGTCCAAGAGTTGGTCGCTGACAGAAATTAATTTCAAAACTAGGTTAAAACCTGCCAGGTAGCTGTGTTTTTTGTTTACTCTTTGCCTGATTTTAAAATTCTTTTTTCTGACAGCGACTAACATATGGCCAGACCATACCACAACAGACTGTTATCTCCACAATATTTTCCATACATTTAAATGGAATAATTTAAATTTAAATGTATTATGACACCTGATTTGATATTTTAGCCTTTACTGGGCCATTAACTCTTTACCCAATAACAAAATTATAAAATTTTAGACTTTTCCAAACTGAAAGTAATTGCGTGTGACAAATTAGATGTGAATAAAATGATGGAATTTGGCTACAAAAAGGGCGGGTGGGGGGGGTGGGGGGGAAAAGAAGAAAAAGCATTTTCTCCAATCCCCATAATGTTTTCAATCAAGCCTTCTTCCTAAAGGTCGTTAAACCACAGGATTGTTTGGTATAGGCTTAAACCAAACGCCATAATTTGAACTTGTTCAAATCAAAACAGCACTTGCAGACAACATGAAATTTGGTTCACATTGTGGAATTTGTCTGTGAAAGGGTAGAAAACATGAAAGGGGGGGGGGGGGGTTTGTCCTTTACCCAAAATGTTTTCCAATCCCATAATGTTTTCCAAAGCCCCCTTCCTGAAGGTTGTTAAAACTTGGGATTAATTAGTAAAGGGTTAAAAGATGAACAATACTTTCTTACACAGCTGCACTTGTTTATTTAAAGAAGTACTACCTCAGTGGTATCTGCATTTCCTTTGCAGACATAATTAAATCGATTAACAAGAACATTATTCCATCTGTTAAAACAATATTGCAAACAAATTGACTTCCTGTCCTCTTACAAAGCCATGGTAATTGTGTAGGAAACCACTTGTTATTTTTGCTGATATTTCAAAGAAGTGGAAACAGGTGCTCTTGCTAACTTTATGACCGCATTTTGACAATTTTTAAAGATTCATTGAATTTTGATGAAAGCTCGAATATATTTTATTTCATGGTTGAACTGATTATTTCTCTAAGTGCTGGCATTTGAAAGCATAGTGACAAAAGTGAAATTACTCATTATGAACAATTTCTCTCTTTGCCAAAATGTTGTCCCATGTTTCGAAACCTAAAACAGACAATCTCTATATTAAACAACCTTGAGAAAGATAGCATTTGGAAATATGTGAGGAGAAGATGCCGGTAACCACATTTTCTACTTTTCTTACCATGAATTCTAACCTTTCAATACTAAATCCAATCAATTGAATCATACTGAATTTGTCTGCAAATGCTTTCAATTTTGTCATCCGGGAAATCTGGCATCCTCACTCAATTTGGTTATCTGCTTGAAATTTTGTACCTCAAGAGCATTTTACCCCATTTACTAAAATGTATTTTACATATAAAATACTTTGAAAGGCATGCAAAATAAAGACTGACACTAAGCCTTAAATGATACCTCACTAATCTACAAGGTTTTGTTTTATTTCCGGAAAAAATTAAAACCAGTAAGTGCAGATTAACTCGTTCTTTGAAACAACTTTGTTACTCCCACAAGGTTGCACTATTGCACTTACTAGCCTAGTATAAGCTCATTAATAGGATTTTAAATTTGATCTTAAGCTACAATTTTCAGTGAAACACATACAGTATCAATTTAGCCCTTTCCCCTAATCAATCCCTTGTGTTAACAAACCTGAAGAAATAGGTAATAACACTGTGGGAAAATCAGAAAATGCTGGTAACCAGAGTTTTCTCCTTTTTCCACAATTTTTTCAGTCCTTTCAAAAACATATTCCTCGATTTCTGCCAAATTTTGTTGTCTGTTAAAGATGCCCGTCTACAGCTGGTGAGCAAAAACGCTGTTAAATTTCAAACAATTTAGAATGGTACAGAAATCAGTCCTTTGTGTTAACATGGATAGATTACTGACATATATGGTGTAATTGAAAAAAAGAAACACGGAGATTTGTATTAGAAACTGAACATTGGTCAGAAGAAAACTGGCTACGGGCGAAGCAGTAAACAATGGCAGTGCGTCACGGAAATTTATCGTTGCTTTCCACCTAGAGTCAGTTACGGTGTAGTTTGCATATAGGCCACGACCTCCGTCTGAAAATTGAGGCTGCAACAGAGAAGCCTTTGTTTACCTCATAATACAAAAGGCAAAGGTCAAATATAGTCACGTGACAGAATGCATGATCATCATACGAATCTACCCGAGTGTATAACAGATATATCGGAAGTCTTCGATTCAAAAACCGGAAACGACGAGTCTGTTTACATGGAAGGCCGCAACTCAGCGAAATGCATTTTCTATCGACCGTCATCTAAGCAACCTTGCAACCATCAGGCGCATTATTTGGCATGAAGATATAAGAATGACTATAGTTTGATAAAATAAAGACAAAATGAGTTAAAACTGGCTAAAAATGAGTATAAGGGCCTCTTTAATGTTTTTCATGTAAACAAGTCCAAAATGTTCACATGCTGTAAAGGGTTAACGCTTAACCACTGAAAAAATTTAGACTATTTTTATTGAAGGAATTTACAGTTGGGAATTCAAATGTTTTTCAAATGATACTATTTGTCCTTGAATAGTGAGAAAACATCGTGGGAAAAGGAGAAAATGCTGTTTATTGGCTATTTTCTCTTTTTCCCACAATGTTTTAAAAGGCCTTCTTTCTCACAGGTGTTAAATCTCAAAATTGTTTGGTAAAGGGTTAAACAAACATCTTAGAGATTACCACAGAATCCCAACTTTTAATGACCTTGAGGAAGAAGGGTTTTGAAAACAATGCGGGGAAGAGAAGAAAATGCTGGTTGTCAGCATTTTCTCCATTTCCCAGAATGTTTTCTACCCTGTCGATGATAACTTTCCACGAATTGAGCCATATTTGATTTAGAGCAAGTCTAAAATTTTGTCGTGTGGTAATGTATTATAACAGGTTGGTTGCTTATCTGAGGTGCCCAGTCTAGAGACAAATTTTGCCATACTGTGATTCTGCTATCCTGGGTCCGTATTGAACACCCATTCTTGAGAAGTCTTAGTCACCAGAATTGTCTAGATTTGAAAGTAACACAACCTCAGATTGGCTAAACCATTTGGTTTAGCCAATCAGAAGTTGTGTTACTTTCAAGTTTAGACAATCTTGGAGAACAAGACTAAGAATGTTCTTAAGAATGGTTGACGAATACAGACCCTGTTAGATGAATAACATCTTGTTTACCCACAAACAAGTTTTTTATACCCAACAGACAACAAAAGCTGGGTTCAGTGACCTATACCTACTGGTCAATCATTTCTGTATTCATGAGCAGTCATTATGTTCACATTAGCGTATTAGTGGACTCATAACAATGTAAAGAATGAAATATAAACCAGTCTCAACCAAATGCCAAATGAATACCAGTACTAAGTGATATGGCAAGTGAACAACAACTGATCCCCTTCACCCACACTGTTTAAATCTGTCACCAAATTTATCCTTGAAGAGCTGAGCCTCAATTTAATTGCCAATGCAGACAGTGTAGATCAAGATCAGTCTGCACAGAATGTGCAGTCTGATTTTGATCTTCACTGAATGTATATTCATTCATTTGAATTTCTGTGAGGCCTACCCACTTTAAATGGTGTGAGTTTCTGACCAATGGTAGAGACTGAAACACTGTTAAGATACTAAACTTTTAAGTTAACTCCCAACTTCCATTAAAGTTGGTGACTTAACCGTTTACCACACAACAAAATTGTAGACTTGTCCAAATTGAAAGCATTTGCAGACGACAAATTAAAGGTGACTCAAAAATTGAAACTTGTTTTAGGAAGGGTAGAAAACATTGTGGGAAAAGGAAAAAATGCTGGTTACCAGCATTTTCTCCTTTTCCCACAATGAATTCAAAAGGCTTTTACTTCAAGGTCGTTAAAACTTGTGATTGTGTGGTAAAGACTTAAGCATCATGTTGCAGTAAGGTCCACTTTAACTCTTTACCAAATGGCAAAATCTTAGGCTTGTCAAAAATGAAAGTATTTGCTGACAACAATATAAATGTGACTCAATGATAGAGATTTGTTTAGGGTAGGGAGTAAAACATTGTAGAGAAGGGAGAAAATACTGGTTACTAGTATATTCTCCTTTCCTACATTTTCAAAAGGCTTCTTTCTCAGGGGCGTTAAAACTCTGGATTGTGTGATAAAGGGTTTAACTGGGTGGCACAAGCATCATGTTGCAGTTAGGTCCTCATAAAACTAAAGATTATTGGTACATGCTTCCTTTACCGACATAAAAAAGTGTCACAAATGTCAATCAAGCAATTTTGATTGACTAGTCAGACATTGGCACCTTAACACAGCTGTCTCTATTAGAGCTGAACCATTTGATTTGAATTTGAATATCAGACAGTAACAGATTGGCTCTTTCCATACCGTAGACGACATCAGAAGCTTTTGTGGACAGTATAGATCAAGATCAGACTGCACAGAATGTGCAGTCTGATCTCTGATCTACACTGTCCACTGCTTTATTCTTGATCATTACTAAACAGTCTCTTGGAGCTATACTTGTAGCCTTTGAGAAAATTCCATTTATTTATTCAGTAATGAAAGAGTTAAAAATGTTTATACAGAAGAAAATGGATTGACTGATTTAATGGAGTCATACACCACTTTTAACATTATTTCATTAGTTACATCACAGTGACAGCTCATATATTCATGTATGTGCTGGACTTTACCAGTTCTAGGCTAGGGCTCTGAAGTGTCTTGCCCAAAGACACTCCCAGGAAAAACCCTGTGAGGCTCAAACCCAAGGCCCCAAGGTTACAAGTCATACACTTTACCGTACGCCCACACAGGACCTCCTAAGAAGACCATGGAACTGAGTCAACATATAGATTGACAAAAATGAGGAAATCTTGTGGCAAAAGGAAAATTAAACTTTTGAAGCAAAATCTTTATTTGTCGCAGAGTTTTCCTACAATCATATCCAAAAATCAACAAAGGTATGAAACAAGAGCCTAAATCTCTTAAAAATTAGCCAACAACAGAGAAGCGCCAAATCTGGTGTTCATGACGGAAAATGGCTAATTACATGGAATTTCCAGTAAATGATAAACTAGAAGATGCTAAAAGACAGGTAGATTAAAGCTAATGACTTCTCAATTAACCTCTCTACCACTCTAGTATCATTCATTCTTCTTTCCTAAGAAAAGACAAGAGTTTTTTGTGGCTAAAGAGAACTGATGCTGAATATATTGTCCATTAACTTTTGTTTCACTCCTTACCAAATGACACTATTTTAGACTAGTCCAAATTGAAAGCACTTGCAGACGACAAAATAAACGTAACTCAGAAATTGAAGGGTAGAAAACATTATGGGATGAGGAGAAAATGCTGGTTACCAGCATTTTCTCCTCTTCCCATGATGTTTTCAAAAGGCTTCTATCTCAAGGTCGTAAAAACTAGGGATTGTTAACTCTTTAACACACTACAAAGTCACGGATTTGTCGAAATTAAAAGCACTAGCGGACGACAATTTAAATGTGGTTAAATAATCCATTTAAGTCTTTGATAGAGAAAAGAACATCGTAGGAATAGGAAAATGCTGGTAAACAGCATTTTCTCCATTTTCCACAATGTTTTCAAAAAAGGCTTCTTCCCCAGGGTCATCAAAACTCTGAATTGTGTGGTAACCACTTTTTGACTTGCAACAAAACAAAATTTTAGACTCCTCAAAATTAAAAGCATTTCCACATGACAAATCGCAAGTAACTACATAAAGGTGTTTGTCATTGATAGGGTAGAAAACATTGTGGGAAAAGGAGAAAATGCTGGTTACCATTACCTGACCCCCTTCACACCGATGTAAACCCTTTAGGCTAATAAGCATGACTCAATGGCCTTTTGTGGACAGTGTAGAATGTGCAGTCTGGTCTTGGACCCACACTGTCTTATAAAGAGACATTTTTTCCCAAAAGATAACTTTGAAAAAGCCAAACTCAGGTTTTCACTATCAGCTTGAAAGCTTCATTTATGTTTTAGCAGGTTATCTATTTAGACTTTACCAAATAATACTTTTTTTTAAAGACTTCTAAATTGAAAGTATTAATTTGCAGATAACAAAATTAAAGTGATTCAAACATTAAAAAATATTTTTGGAAAGGTTGAAAACATTGTGGGAAAAGGAGAAAATGCTGGTTACCAGCATTTTCTCCTTTTCCCACAATGTTTTCAGAAGGCCTTCCTACTCAGGGTCATTAAAGCTTAGGATTGTATGGTAAAGGTTAAATGACAAAACCCATAAATCATTCTGATTGCCCAGCATAATTCTTCTCAAAATATTTATTGAACCATGACTGACCTTACCAAAGGACATAATTTTAGATTTAATTTCACACTCATCTGTAAGTGAAAGCATTTTGCAGATAATAAATTTATAATGAGGCTTAAATAATGTGAATTTGGCTTTAAAAGGGTTAAAAAAAGTTGTGCCAAGAGGGGAAAATGCTGGAGAAAGACCAGAGTTTTCTTCCTTTCCCATGATGTTTTCAAAAACATTTTTCCTCAGGGTCGTAAAAACATTTATCATTTTGGTAAACGGCTTGGAAAAAATACAGTTCAAATTTTCCAGTGCAAAGCAAGAGTTCTGACATAGATTCTTTTAGAATATTAGTCCAATTCATAATGTTAAAGCCCAAATACTGTCCAAAAGTAGACAACAATGTGTTAAAATACATTTAGATTTAAATTGTATGATTTCAGTCACACTATTTAACCCTTTACCACATAATCCCGAGTTTTAACGACCCTAAGGAAGAGGCCTTTTGAAAACGTGGGAAAGAAGAAAATGCGGGTAACCAGCATTTTCTCCTTTTCCCACAATGTTTTCTTCTATATCAGAGACAGAAGTCATCATTTGAGCTACATTTATTTTGTCGTCTGCAAATGCTTTCAATTTGGTTGAGTCCAAAATTTTGCCATTTGGTAAAGAGTTCAAACTATGGTACTTTTCTGAAGATGACAATCTGTTTTGTGCAGTCTGTTGAAGTGTTACATGTATTTGCTGACAGAAAAATGAATGTTTAACAGATTTTTCTCCTTTTCCCACAATGTTTTGTACCCTATCAAGGACAGATTTTGTCATCTGGGCCACCTTCAATTTGTCTTCTACAGAGGCTTTCATTTTGGACAAGTCTAAAATTTTTTTGTTTGGTAAAGAGTTAAATGGTATGATTGAAATTCAAATGTAATTTGTCACCCACATTGTTTACTTTTGTCTGCTGTTGGAGCTTTAATGAACCTTTTGCAATCAGTGCAGTTGTGTTAAATTTGTATTTCTACCAAAGAAGATATAATAATGCACCTTTAACGATCACTGTTGTTACACTGTTGTGTATTTTTCACAGATATCTGTAGATCTTATGGTACACGTCTATCACAGGAAAGGGTCACTCACACACAGAGAGATAGCTGCTCATTTAACCCTTTACCACACAATGACGACTTTTAACACCCCTGAGGAAGAAGCCTTTTGAAAACATTGTGGGAAAAGAAGAAAATGCTGGTAACCAGCATTTTTTCCTTTTCCCACAAAGTTTTCTACCCAATCAAAGCAAAATTGCACCATTTGAGCCACTCTGAAAAATGTCATCTGCAAATGCTTTCAATTTGGATAGGTCTTAAATCGTGGTAAAGGGTTAAATAAGCCCAGGTTAATGAGCATGAAAATAGATCCTGCTCTGCCTTTTTCATTTATTAGGTTAACCCTTTACCAAACAATCCCTGGTTTTTACCAAGAAGCCTTCTGAAAACATTGTGGGAAAAGGAGAAAATGCTGGTAACCAGCATTTTCTCCTTTTCCCACAATATTTTTGTAATCCTTTCAAGTCAAAACCAGTCTTATCTTTTGAGCCACATTTAATTTTCCATCTAAAAATGCTTGAACAATTCAAATCTAAAATTTTGTTGCCTGGTAAAGTCGAATTAACCTTTTACCACACAATCCCAACTTCCAACAACCCTCAGAGAAACAGGCTTTTGAAAACAACGAGATTTTTTCTACCCTTCTTAACTCTTTACCACACAATCCCAAGTTTTAACGACCCTGACAGTGAAGGCTTCTGAAAACACCGTGGGAAAAGGAGAAAATGCTGGTAACCAGCATTTTCTCCTTTTCCCACAATGTGTTCTACCCTATCACAGACAGAAATTATCATTTCAGCTACATTTAATGTGTCATTTGCAAACTGTTTCAATTTGGTTGAGTCTGAAATTTTGCAGTTTGGTAAAGAGTTAAGTAAAGTTTCAATTTCTGAGTTACATTTTTTTTTTGTTGTCTGAAAATTAGGACTAGTCTAAAATTTCGTCCTTTGGTATAGAGTTAACCCTTTACCAAACAATCCCTGGTTTCAATGACCCTGAGGAAGAAGCCTTCTGAAAACGTGGGAAAAGAAGAAAATACTGGTAAGCAGTATTTTCTCCTTTTCCGACAATGTTTTCTACTCTTCTGAAGTCAAGTTTCAATTTTTGAGTCGCATTTATTTTGTTGTCTGCAAATTAGGACTAGTCTAAAATTTTGTCGTTTGGTATAGAGTTAAAGGAAGTAATGTCTCGGAAATGAGAAAATGATGAAAAATAACTTCGAATCTGTCCTACTTTAATAGCCGGTCAGAAATTATTTGCTATTGTGTGTGAAAGAAAAGTGCTGACCATTTCAAAAGTGATTGTGTGAGAGAGAAAAGAATACTTTTGATTTCAACTTTTGTTTACTCAACTGTCACCAGTGTGCATCATGAATTTTTTGACAGGACATTTGCATCAAAAGCACGGGGGATTAGTTCACAGAAAATTTAACTCTTTACCAAACGACAAAATTTTAGACTTGTCCAAATTGAAAGCACTTGCAGACGACAAAATAAATGTAACTCAAAAATTGAAATTTGTTTCCAGCAGAGTAGAAAACATTGTGGGAAAAGGAGAAAATGCTGGTTACCGGCAATTTCTCCTTTTCCCACAATGTTTTCAAAAGGCTATCTCAGGGTCGTAAAAATCAGGGATTGTTTGGTAACGGGTTAACACTTTACTGCACAATCCCAGCTTGAACTACCCTGAGAAAGTAAAACTTTTGAAAGCATTGTGGGAAAAGGAGAAAACTGCTTACCTTTATACACAATGTTTTCTGCTCTATGATAAACTGATTTCATTTTTTGAGTTACATTTAATTTGTTGTCTGTAAATGCTTTCATTCTGAATAAGTCTAAAATTTTGCCGTGTGGTTAAAAGTTAACACAGTTGATCTCCCTCTTGCTGTGACTTTCTCTCCAGCTTCATTTGGCTCTCTTTGTTGGCCATTTTCACTAGGTACAACTTTAATCTATACCAGACTACAAAATGGGTCCTGCATGGGTCAGTGGTGAAGAATAGGACTCGTACCATGGAGGGCCTGGGTTTGAGCCACACTGGAAGCACTGGGTTTATTGTGGGAGTGTTCTTGGCTACCAGCATTTTCTCCTTTTCCCACAATGTTTTTAAAAGCCTTTTACACCAGGTTAGTTAAAACTCAAGATTATGTGCCAAAAGGTTATGTTAAATGCTGAAGGAAGGAAACACAATACTATGTCTTTAAATTTCACATTTGACACTATCAAATGTTAACAATCAATAGATTGTTTTGTTTTCTGCGTCTTTGAAAATTAGGTATTTTTTGGTCTAATCTCGATTTTGGTTCCCTCAGTATTAAAATGGTGAAACATTTGAAGGTTGACAAAAGCTTACATTATCACATGTTGACAAGTATTATCAACTAATTCATTGCGAATGACGACAAAGTAGCTATTTTAGACAGCATAGATCGAGATCAGACTGTACATAACATACAGTCTGATCTTAGACCTACACCGTCTGCTATGTGGTACTTATCTTTGACAATAGGCGTCTTTAAAAGCAGTGGAAAACTTTTTTTACAACCAGGAAAAAAGAAGAATATCTGGAGTCAGTGGTGAAAGAATTAAAGGTTGCCTAGTGACTGGATCAGGGAAAAAAAAATCAAAGGGCCATAACTCTTGTACTAATCCACAAATCATAATCCATTACAATTTCATCTAAATCAGTTGAAAACAGTTACTATTTGACAAGAATGTGACAAACTATGTCTATGGCCAGCCCACAGGACAGTCACTATCAGACAGACAGCCTGAGCCTTTCACTTCTGTTAACTCTTTACCAAACAACAAAATTTTAGACTTGTCAAAATTCAAAGTTTTTGCCAAGAGAGGGTAGGAAAAGTTGTAAGAAACCAGCACTTTCTCCTTTTCCAACAATATTTTCAAAAGCCCTCTCCCTCAGGGTCATTAAAACACAGGACTGCTTGAAACGACAAAATTTTAGACTGGTCCAAATTGAAAGCACTTACAGTTGACAAAATAAACATAACTCAAAAATTGAAATTTGTTTCCAGCAGGGTAGAAAACATTGTGGGAAAAGGAGAAAACGCTGGTAACCAGCATTTTCTCCTTTTCCCACAATGTTTTCAAAAGGCTTCTTTCTTGGGGTCGTTAAAAGTCGGGATTGTGTGGTAAAGGGTTAAGTGCTCTCTGTCATGCAAATCGGGACAACACAGTGTATAACAGTTGTAACAAGAGCTCTGCAGAGCCAGACAATATACACCCAAAGGAAACTGTCAAGAACTTGGCTATGACCTTGACCTTGGAGCCTGGCGTCTGAAATCTTTGCTCTGCATGTCTTCTAGATCAAGGTGCCAACATGTGTAAAATAGTTTCAAACAGAATGACAAGAAGTTCAAGAGATACAGAGTGGACATGAAACTGCTAATGGACTGACATACAAACAGATGGATAGATGGACAGACAGACAGGGGCATGTCTTCTAATTAAAGATACCCGCATGTGTAAAATATTTCCAAATAAAAATCAGACACGCAGTTCAAGAGATACAGAATGGACATGAAATTGCAAATGGACTGTGAGACAGACGGGTGGACATACAGGCAGGGGCATTACATGATATTGTCCCTTCATGTAACAATATGGTTTTTCCATTTGATTCGGATGTATGCAGTGTGAGCTTGTATGCTGAATCTGGCATATCACTCTGGAGATGTTCACAAAGTCACATGGTATGCCTAGAAGTTTGACCTTGGGATACCTGAGGTCAAATTGATAATATCTGTCACTGGAGCGTCACACCCACCTAATGCAAAAGCAGAGTGTTCATTCATTTCTTAATGAAGCAAAAAGCCCTAATTACTGTAATTAGCATACAAGACTGCCACCTTCTCACCCTTGTCAAAAAAAATGTTTTCTTTTGGGTTGCTGATACATAGTCCTAAACTCTTTGCCAAATGACAAAATTTTAGACTGGTCCAAACTGAAAGCATTTGCACACGACAAAATTACTGTGACTCAAAAATTGAAATTTGTTTTGGGAATGGTACAAAACATTGTGGGAAAAGTAGAAAATGCTGGTTACCAGCATTTTCTCCTTTTCCCACAATGTTTTCCAAAGGCTTTTTTTCAGTCGTGAAAACCCAGGATCGTTTGGTAAAGAGTTAAGGTAGCTAAATTTTGGCTTTCTGTTTAATTTCAAAGTTAAAATTTTAATTTGATTTATTCAATAATCATTCAATCCGATCCTAATTCCAAAACATTAACCTCTCAACTTTCCTTTAAGGTACTTCACCTTTTTTACCAGATGACAAATTTTTCGACAAACTTACCAAAATTGATAGCATCTGCAGACAATATACAGTTACAATGAGATTCAAATAGTAGAAAATCATATGAACTGTAGAAAACATTTGAGAGAAGGACCAAATGCAGTATAGCAGCATTTTCTCTTTCCTAACAATGTTTCTGAAAGCCTTTCTTCTCAGGGTCAGTAAGGCATAAGCTTGTTTGGTAAAGGGCTTAGGGAAACGTTGTGACACTTGAAGTTATGGGAAAGGGAAAGGACTTTGTGTCCAGGTTATTGTGCCCCAACCAGGTAGCAAATTATGTGGAAAATTGGGGCTAAACATGAGTGGCAATGAGGGTCACAGATGATTTTCTGTATGTTTTCTGGCAACCAGGTTAACCTGTATGCTCAAGGTTGGTCCTTAAATTTACATGTCAGGTTCACATGCCTTCAAGAATGTCAGTAACTTTTAACCATGTACCCTAAGGCATAGTTTTAGACTTGTTCGTATTATAAGAATTTACTGACCATAATTAAAATGTTTTTCAAAGGATAGTATTTGCCTTTGACTAGGTAGAAAACATTGTGGGAAAAGCAGAAAATGCTGGTTACCAGCGTTTTCTCCTTTTCCTGCAATGTTTTTTAAAGGTGTCTTTCTACGGTCTTTAAAACTTGGGATTGTGTGGTAAAAGGTTTAACTCTTCACTTGATGACACCACTGATCATTGTCTTGACGATGGTTATGTGGGAAAGCAGGCAGTGGTTTGGGAAGAATATTGTGCTAAATTCTGGTATCAGAAACTCCAGGAAAGCAAGGACAGGTGCACTGGCCATTGGAATATATCTGAAATAATGTTGAACATGGTGACAATCACATACAATCAATCAATCTTGTTGCAGAAATTAATGGTATCCAGCGAGGTGGCTTCTGCATGTATAATGTACCATAATTCACCTAATTAACGCACTAGGGAGCCTGGATGCAAAACACTAACAGGGCGCTCTTATTTCATAGCCAATTTCCGAAAATTTCAGTGCCATCACTAGTACGGTACTTTGATCCAGGTTTTAGTTAGTGCCGTGTGCAAAGTGATTGCCATTTGAAAGACCCGCTGTATTAATGCAGAATATCAACTTTATTGCCAATCATGATTCATTTGGACATGTGTAAGCATTCACGACTAATATTGGCACTAGTGTTCGATACTTCACTTTCTTCAAGTTTTTTTAAGTTAGTAGGCAAATTTTGTGTTACCAGAAGTATATAATGTTATTGGAAGTGTATCTATGTTTCAGGTAAGGTTGGGTGTGGGTTGTCTGGAGGCCTCTGGAGTAAGTAATAGGGGTGGGGTGGGGGTGGGGGAGAGCTACTATTAGGGAGGGAGCGTTAATCAAGTAATATATGGTATATCAAAATATAAAATATTTTAACTGCGGGGCATAAATTCATTCAAGCAGTCCAAGCATTTGAAAGTGTCAATAAATAATGAGACGCTGCATGCAAACTGATCGTTATGCCTCACCCTCAGAGCTCCAGAAAAACCCAAATAATATTTTCAGTCTAAAAATAAGACCCAAATGATCACAATTTTAAGGCTGCTCGCATCTGAAGTGTTTTAGCAAAGCAGACAGTGTAGATCAAGATCAGGCTGCATGTTTTGTGCTGCCTGATCTTGATCTACGCTGGCTGCAAAGGCAACTATAGTTGTCAAAGGCGCTTTAATAGTTACGGTTTCTCTGTTCTTTAATTTGATCATATAATGTATACTTATTCAATTACATTCACCTCATGCCTGTATCTTACCTGACGAGAAAATTTCAGACTAGTCCATATTGTAAATACTGGCAGATGACAAATTATGTTTGGCTACCATGATAGTATTTATCTTTAATAAGGTAGATTACCAGCATTTTCTCCTTTTCCCACAATGTTTCTACACTTCCAATGAGAAATATCAGATTTTCAGTCACATTTCATTGGTTATCTGCAAATGCTTTCAGTCAGAACAGGTCAAAGATTTTGTCGTTTAGTGAAGAGTTAACATGTCAAAAGCACCGACTACAAACTGAATGTCGCTTAAGTGGTTGGTGTTTGACCGTCTTTCAAAGGGTAGAAAATATTATTGAAAAAATAGATTTTTTGGGGGTAGAATTTCCTATTTTTTCACACATGGCAAAAGCTTTCATCCTCGAGGTTGCAAAAACACAGGATTGTTTTTTTGCAAATAATTTCACCCTTTTCCTCACAATCCCGAGTTTTAACAACCTTAGGGAAAAAGCCTTTTGAAAACATTGTGGGAAAAGGAGAAAATGCTGGTAACCAGCATTTTCTCCTTTTCCCACGATGTTTTCTACCCTATTGGGGTTAAGTTTCATCAATTGAGCTACTTTTAATTTGCCATCTGCAACAGCTTTGAATTTGGACGAGTGTTAAATTTTGTTGTTTGGTAAAGAGTTTAAAAGTAAGAGCAATCAGTAAGTTTGGATTAAAGTTAATGGGATTACAGGTCTATAATATACAAAGGAATTTGATGCAAGTGCCAAAAGTCTTTTCAATCCCGGAAAGCTGAACATTTCTGTGGTCAAACTGACATAAGTATACAGGAATGTCCGGTTTACATATTTACCCCCAACAAATGAATGTTTTAGTTTTACAACAGACTAGGATAGAAAAAATAGTGCGAAAAGGAGAAATTACAAATTCCATCATGATCCACATTTAAGAGGTGTCCGTGGTCGTGAGGTAGAGCGTCAGGCTCATAACCAAAAGGTTCTGAGTATGATACCCGGGAGAGGCTGTCAACTTTGGGATCTTTCATAGGCCCACACATTCGGCGCGAGTACTGGTGTAGTTCCCAGGAAGCAGAATCGAGAGAGATTAGTATAAGTTGTAAGAACTTGTTTCTCAATAGATGTAAAATAAATATGTTTAAACTAAGAATCCACATTTAAGGGCTACGACCCCTCTCATATTAAAAGACAGAAGCTGCCAAGATTGGCCGAATAGCCTTTACGAAAACATCGATGTTACACAATATTTACCGATGAGTTAGGGGTCGTAATCCTTAACTAAAACAGTAACTGTCCCATAGCAGAAAAATACTTTCCACCATCACCTTGCCACCGAAGCAGCACAATCAGAGAAAGATGATTTTCAAAACAAAGATCACCTGTGACCTTGAACTTTGACCTATGTGACACATAAACAATAGGACACCTTGGATGAAAGGCAACACATATAAAAGTTTCATGATCCTAGGTCAAACAGCTATTGAGTTAGAACACAGAAACAGTTTTCAAAGAAAGTTCACCTATGACCTTGACCTTTGACACATGTGACCCAAAACCGATAGGGCACCTCCTTGGGTCATGAGCAACACTGGTATTAAGATTTAAGGTCCTAGATCAAATGGCTTTTGAGTTAGAGCACGGAAATAGACTACAGATGGACAGACAGACCGAAGGACAGACGAACGGACAGACATGGTGAAACCAGTATACCCGGTTCTACTTTGTAAGGGGGGGTGTATAATTAAAATGTTGTCAGCAAATGTTTCACTGTGGACAAGTCTACATTTTTTGTGATAAAGAGTTTAGTAAAAGGTCAAGGTCATTGCAAATTGAACCAGAAAAAGGCAAGATCCAGGCTCTGAACCTATAAAGAACTTTTCCCTTTCAGAAAAATGTTCAGCCCTCATTTCCAACTAAAATGTATCAAAGACTCATGTCCAGTTTAATCCACAGACAGTTGTCCATGTTTATATATCTAAGGATTTTCTTTAAGCCTATTGAAGTCCAATGTAAACACTCTGACCCCCACTTGGTCCATTAAATGGATTGGACCCTTGGCTATCTCAATATGTTGATACATGAATCAATTTCATCTGGCATGGTAAATTGGAATAATAGTCACTTTTCCCTTTTCCATTTGACAATATGAAATATCAAATTGCACAATGGAGCAATGGGAATCTATCTTAGTATTTTTCTTTTTGTCTAAGTATCTTTTAAATCATGTAGAAAGCATTTTGTTACTGAAGTCTTTATCAGACAAATTCTAGTTGTCTGCATCAAAAGCAATTGCAGACAACAAATTACCCTTAGAATGCCAAATAAACCTGTCAGACATTTTCATCCTAGAAATACGGCCAAAACAATTGCAATTTCATGGTTGCTTTTGTCTACATTGTTTCCGCAAAGCTGACAGTGTAGATCAAAGATCAGGCTGCACGTTTTGTGCAGCCTGATCTTGATCTACACTGGCTGCAGACGCAAGTATAGTTGTGAAAGGCACTTTAAGGGTTAAATGTGGCTCAAATTATGAGATCTGTTTGTGATTGGGTAGAAAACATAGTGAGAAAGGGAGACAATGCTGGTTACCAGCATTTCTCTTTTTCCCAAAATATTTTCTATCCTTTCAAAAATGAAACCCTCCATTTGAGTCACACTCGTTCTTGTTGCATGCAAGTGCTTTGAATCTGTGCAGGTCTGACATTTTGTGATCTAGTATAATGTACATGGTATTTTGGTATCTATATCAAAGTATAAGACTGATCTTTAGACCTTTACCAAATGATCCAGTTATAACCCTTAAAGTGCCTTTCACAACTATACTTGCCTCTGCAGCCAGTGTAGATCAAGATCAGGCTGCACAAAATGTGCAGCCTGATCTTTGATCTACACTGTCCGCTTTGCAGAAACAATGTAGACAAAAGTTAAAAGTCAGTTTGGTACATTATATTAGATCACAAAATGTCAGACCTGCCCAAATTCAAAGCACTTGCATGCACCAAGAACAAATGTGACTCAAATGGAGGGTTTCATTTTTGAAAGGATAGAAAATATTTTGGGAAAAAGAGAAATGCTGGTAACCAGCATTGTCTCCCTTTCTCACTATGTTTTCTAACCAATCACAAACAAATCTCACAATTTGAGCCACATTTAACCAAACTGACTTTTAACCCTTTACCAAACAATCTTCAATTATAATGACTCTGACAAAGAAACCTGCTGAAAACATTCTCCTTTTCCCACAATGTTTTCTGTCCTGTCAGAGAAGTTCTGTTCACTTGTCCCAATATTTGTCATCCAAATATGCATTTAATTTAGTAGGTTCTAAAGTTCCTCATTTAATTTTGGGAACAGGTTAATAGCATCAATACATTTGGGTGGCTTCACCAATATTACTGGCTGATTCTAGACCCAACAAGACCTTTTGTATGAGGCCACAGAGAGATCACTTATGAGTATCGAAACCATTCTTTTTGGTATGTGTAGAAAATACAATGCCAAAAACAAAATTAGGCCAAACAAGCATCAATGTTACTTATATTTCCAACATGTTTTCCAAAAGCAATGATATGCCACAGGGTTACAAGAAGTCATATTTGAACAGAAGCTGATCATGTCAATTCGGTTACTAATACAGCCATCATAACTTTACAATTAGCAAGGATTACAGTCCATTTTGCAGCGGCATAAACATTGCTGTTTCATCCTTTACCACACAATCCCGACTTTTAACTACCCCGAGGAAGAAGGCTTTTGAAAACATTGTGGGAAAAGGACAGTATGCTGGTAACCAGCATTTTCTCCTTTTCCTACAATGTTTTCTAAGCTATCAAGGGAAACATTTTTCATCTAGGCCACCTTTGTCGTCTGCAAATGCTTTCAATTTGGGCCACTCTAAGATTTTGTTGTTTGGTAAAGTGTTAATACTTGACCACAATCTTTTCTATCTTTTCACAGCCAAAAGGCAAAATCTAAATTGTCCATTGCAAATGTTTTCAGTTCCAATGTGTCCAAAACTTTGATGTTTGGTAAATAAGTGCCATCAGAGAAAACACAGGCTTTTGTGCCAAGTGTATAATTATCAAGATTAGACTGCACAGAATTTGAGTATGATCTTGATATTTTTACTGTATGCTTTTTTTCTCAAGCCCTTATCCCGTTACCAATCAAGAAAATTTAGAGTTGTCCAATTTGAAAGCAGTTGTGCATGATTAAAATGTGGCTCAAATCTTTGAATATGTCACTTCAGGAAGAGAAAACCCTGCGAGAAAATGCTGGTTACCTGCATTTTCTCCTTTTCCCTCAAAGTTTTCAAAAGCCTTCTTTCTCAGGGTCGTGAAAACCTTGGATTGTTCGGTGAAGGGTTAAGGTAAAAATCATTCCTAGTTTTAGTTGGTTGTACTCTAAGCTGATGAAAGAGGCGGAGTATAATTATATTTGGCTCCGTAAGTGTTAAAACCAGTTCCTGCTGACATAGCAAAATGAAGAACAGTCAGTGCATTATTACAACAAATATCCCAAACATTCCATGCAAAAAGCATCATGATTCACCTACTCATTATGTGTTATTGATATGTTTTATGTTACTTAGAATGAGTATAAACCCTTACTGCACTGTCTCTCTCATGTTTCAACAACTCTAAAAGAGAATTAAGGCTTTTGATAACATTGTGGGAAAAGGAGAAAATACTGGCAACCAGCATTTTCTCCTTTTTTCCTCATTGTTTTTTGCTCTATCAAAAACCGAAATTATCATCTGAGCTGCATTTAATCTATCATCATTCTTTCAAATTGGTCGAAGCCAAAAATCTTTTCGTATGGTAAAGTATGAAAGTCCCTTTCACAATTGCTTTGAAACCAGTTTACAATCCAAAACAACACATTTCTAGAAATGTTATGCAATCACTAGCATGGTACCTTGCATACTTTTATGGTCATGATCTGATCACAGAAATTTTAACTCTTTCCATACCATAGACGACACCAGAAGCTTTTGTGGACAGCGCAGATCAAGATCAGACTGCACAGAACGTGCAGTCTTATCTCTGATCTATACAGTCCACTACTTGATTCTAGATTATGTCTAAGCTGTTTTTTTACCTTGCAGTGGAACTGTATTTGTAGCCTTTGAGAAAATGCCAATTAATTATTCAGTAATTAATCAGTAGTGAAAGTGTTTATTTTTAAAGTTCTGATGTGACTACATCTAATCAAAGTAAATGTACTAGCATTTGGTTGCACTGTTGTACTTTACCAAACAATCCCGGGTTTTCACGCCTCTGAGAAAGAAGTCTTTTGAAAACGTATTAGGGATCTAGAGCTACAAGTCGTGCATTTGGCTTCATTTGGAATGCAACTAAAAGATTGTTATTAGGAAATATGCATCACCTCATGCAATACTGTACTTACCGTTGTCCAACTTTATAAGATTCCAATCAATTTTTATATCTGTCAGTACCTGAAATAGTCTCCAGCCCTTTTTGAAGAAGGCTGGAAGCTGTTGTCGCTTATTGTTTTAGCTCTGCATCTGTGCCTTTCATGCTCAACATTTACTTTGTTTTCTTTAAACATATTTATTTTACATCTTGTTCAAACAAATTCATGATTATGCAACCAGTCTGATGAAAACACCCGACTAATCATATCATATCAAGACAAATCATGACAACCCCATTGGTGCCACCAATGCTATGGTTAAAGTGACTTCAATCACAGTAATCATTTTTTTCAAGGGGCACAAAAAGACATAAATTGAGCATAATGATAGAATAATTGAATGCCTTTAAACCCCTTACCACACAATGCCGACTTTTAACGAACCTGTGAAAGAAGCCTTTTGAAAACATTTTGGGAAAAGGAGAAAATGCTGGTAACCAGCATTTTCTCCTTTACCCACTATGTTTTCTACCATATCAAGGACAAATTTTGTCAATTGGGCTCACCTTCAAATTGTCGTCTGCAAATGCTTTCAATTTGGACCAGTCAGAAATTTTGTTGTCTGGTAGAGAGTTAATTACATTTGAAGTCACTCAGATTACAGAACATCTAAGCATACCTGTTTACTAACTCTACTTAACAATTCTGCGTTTTAACAACAATAAGGAAGAAGATAACCAGCATTTTCTCCTTTTCCCATGATGTTTTCTACCCTACCAAAGATAAATTGCATCATTTGAGCCACATTTAAACTGTCATCTGCAAATGCTTTAACTCTTTATTAAACGACAAAATTTTGGAATAGACCAAATGGAAACCGTTTGATGACATCAAAATAAAAGTATCCCAAATAATGATTTAGGTATTTTATAGGGCAGAAAACATTGTGGGAATTTTCAAAAGCCTTGTTCTGCAGGGTCGTTAAAAGTTGGGATTGTGTGGTAAAGAGTTAAAGTTGAGCAAGTCTGCTTTTTTGTTGTGTGGTAAAGGGTTAAGAAAAACCCAATGTTTTAAGAACCCCGAGGTAGACCTCTGAAAAACATTGTGGAATGAGGAGAGAATACTGGATAAGTTTCCAGCATTTTCTCATGATCTCACAGTGTGTTCTACCCTTTCAAAGACAAATGTCATCATTTGAACAAGAGTGCTTTTAGATTGTTGTCAGTAAATGCTTTCATTTTGGCCGAGTCTAAAATTCTACTGGCAAACCAACAAAACAAACTTGCAGGAATAATAAATTCCAAGGCTGTAAATTGATATGGATATCTCTATAAATATCTGACAGAGTAAATCAATGATCAGAGAGCAGATTTTGTGCAGTATGATCTTGATCTACTCCGTCCTCAACATCATGATGTTGATGCATGTAGCAAACAAAGGGTTACAAGAATTCAATCAATTTATACAATGCTTCTATTTTCAACAATGAGATTGCAAAAATTCCAAACAATCCAGCCCCCTGGCTCGGCCAATTTCTTTCCGAGGATTGATGATAGTCACTGCGACAGGATTCATTCCTCTCCCACTGCTGACCATTGTTTCGACAATGATTATGTGGGAAAGCAGCCAGTGGCTTGGAAAGAAAATAGTGCGAAGTACTGGTAAAAGAGACTCCAGGAACGCATGGATAGGTGCATTGGCCGCCGCGATATAACTGAAATAATGTTGAAAACGGCGTTAAACACCATACAATCAATCAATCAACCAAACAATCCAGCCCCTATTAATAGCTCCTATCATTGTTTCTAATATTTATAACTCTTCACCAAGCAACAAAATTTCTAAGTGAAGTGTTGTGATTTTAAAAACAGTGAAGCAGTGTACTCCAAGCGAACTTGTAGGGGCATATCATGCTAAGTGAAACAGCCATGGGACTTGATCACCAGATCACACAAGATTTGCCAAATGGACTCAAATAATGATATAGTTTTCAGTAAAAGCAAAGAAAACATTATGGGAAAAGGAGAGAATGCTGGTTACCAGCATTTTATCCTTTTCCCACAATGTTTTCAAAGGCCTTCTCCCTCAGAGATGTTAAAACTCAGCTTTGTGTGATAAAGAGTTAACTGTTTACGAAACAAAAAAAAATTTGGCCACTACCAAACTCAAAGCACTTGCTGACGACAAAATAATTGTAGCTCAAATTATGATTTCTATCTTTAATAGGGTAGAAAACATTGTTGGAAAAGGAGAAAATGCTGGTTACCAGCATTTTCTCCTTTTCCCACAATGTTTTCACGGGCCTTTCTCCCTCAGTGGGATTGTGTGGTAAAAGTTTTAACAGAAATGATATGATCCTAGTCCCATTTATAAGACCCTACATACGTTATTTTTCATTTTGACATTCATCGTGTATGTAACATGCAAAAGAAAAATAAAATGTGAAATGTCCGATAGATAAATGTTGAAAGGTGAACAAGCATGTATACGTCTAAATATTTGGACTAACATGATCCAAGCATGATCCAACCAATTGTGGGGCCAAGTACAACATAACAATTTCATTCATTATTATACTAAGCAGTTGTACTAACTGACAAGACCATAACAATCATGAATGGGAAAAAACAGTCAGCTCTGTCATAATGGTTCACAGTCAAATGGCAAGAACAAAACCCTGTTGTCTCCTTACCAAACGACAATTTTAGACTAGTCCACATTCAAAGCACTTGCAGACAACAAATTAACTCTTTACCAAACAACAAAATTTCAGACTGGTCCAGATTGAAAGCATTTGCAGACAACAAAATAAATGTGACTGAAAAATTGAAATTTGGTTTGGGAAGGGTAGAAAACATTGTGGTAAAAGGAGAAAATGCTGGTTACCAGCATTTTCTCCTTTTCCCACAATGTTTTCAAAAGGCTTCTTTCTCAGGGTCGTTAAAAGTCGGGATTGTGTGGTAAAGAGTTAATGGCGTTAATCTCCAATACAAAACCACATGTTTCATGTGCAGACAACAATTTTCTTATTAAACACATTTGCAGACCACAAATCACATGTATTTTAACTCTTTACCACACAATCCCGACTTTTAATGACCCTAAAGAAGAAAGGCTTTGAAAACAATGGGGGAAAAGGAGAAAATGCTGGAAAACAGCATTTTCTCCTTTTCCAACAATGTTTTCAATCCTACCAGACAGAGAAATCACCATTTTAGCAACATTTAATTTGTCATCTGCAAATGCTTTGAATTTGGTCCAGCCCAAGATTTTGTCGTTTGGTAAAGAGTTAAACAATGAGGTTTGTACTTAAAATGATAGAAAATATTGCAAGAAATGGAGAAAAATGCTGGTTATGTTTTTTCACCTCAGTTAATAATGTATTCTAGAGCTATCTTCTTCAGGGTCGTGAAAACACTAAATTGTTGGTTGAAGAGTTAACTTTTTACCAAACAACAAAATTTTAGATTGGTCCAAATTGAAATTACATGTAGAACAAATTATGACATTTATCTTGGAAATGGTAGAAAACCTTACGGGAAAAGGAGAAAATGCTGGTTACCACGACATTTTCAAAAGTCCTTTCCTTTCCGGTCCACAAAACTCTGGATTGTGTGATAAAGGGTTAAAGAATAGGTACATGAACAAAAAAAAACACTGGTACAAAGGAAGTTAAATCTGAACTGTCAATCTGCTTTGTGGCGTCAAATTTCCAACAGAGGTCGCCCTGTAGAACTTAGCCTACTGATAGGAGAACAATAAAAGGCATGACTGTTTTGATCCGACATGCAACGTTAAATGGCGAGCGAATGACTGTATGTCACTCAAAAAGCAATTAACCCGTAAAGCACCTTTAACGTCTTTAAATGCCTTTTTTGGCCAGTGTAGATCAAAGATCAGACTGCACTAAACGTGCAGTCTGATCTTTGATCTACACTGTCCATTTTGCTGAAATACTATTTACATAAAGCAACCACAAGTTGCAATTCTTTGGGTCTCATTTCTAGACTTACAGTGTGTGTTTAGCTTATTTAGGGCTGTGATTGATTGATTGTATGGTGTTTAACGCTGTTTTCAACATTATTTCAGTTATATCTCGGCCGCCAGTGCACCTATCCATACTTTCCTGTAGTTTCTGTTACCAGTACTCTGCACAATTTTCTTTCCAAGCCACTGGCTGCTTCCCACATAACCATCGTTGAAACAATAATCAGCGGTGAGAGAGGAATGAATCCTGTCACAATCAGACTATCATCAATCCTCAGAAAGAAATTGGCCGAGTCAGGGATCGAACCCACGACCCCCTGTTCTCAAGTCCTACACGCCACAGGCTGAGCTACAAAGGCTCAGCATTCACAGTTTTGAGCCCTTGGAATGTCGAACAAAAAATACCTGACAATTTCAGGCCAGAAATGGGATCTCAGTCACTGAAATTTCATAAAGTTGCTTTAGTAAAGAATGTCACAGAAAAAGGGAAATGTAGATAAAAGATTACACTGCTCATTTTGTGCAGTCTAATGTTGATCTATACTAGCTGGAAAGGCAACTTTAGATGTGAAAGGTGCTTGGACCATTTATCACGCATCAACATTAAAAAAATAATTCAGACATATCCATACCCAGTGCTCTTGTAGATGACAAATCTTTGCCACATTATCCCGACTTTTAATGACCTTTAGAAAGAGAACTTTTGAAAACATTGTTGGAAAAGGAGAAAATGCTGGTAACCAATATTTTCTCCTTCCCACAATGTTTTCTACCCCATCTAAGAAAATATCTACATATGAAGCCACATTAAATTTGTTGTTTTCCCCACAATGTTTTCAAAAGTCTTTTTTCACAAGATCGTTAAAAGTCGGGACTGTGTGGTAAAAGGTTAAGGGTTATACTGTAAAGTTTTAAACCACACAATGTTTTTTATTTCAAGTTCAAAAACTATGATGATTTTGTTGGAGTGGAGTTTTCTGCTGCTTTCACCAATATATCAGTCATCAATGCAACATCTTACTTATTGATGCCTTTCCTTGCAATTTGTATGTAAAAGATTAGAAAATATTATGGAAAAAGAAGCATTTTCTCCTTTTCTAACAACCATTTCAAAGGCCTTTTATTCCTAGGGCCGTTAAAACACGGGATTGTTTCGTTAAAGGTTAATTAACCGCAAGTTTCAGGGAAGTTAAAACAGTCACAAGAAAGTCACTTTGACCCTCCACAGAGAGGCATGTTGAAATGATAACAGTTCTAAAATGATGTCATAGCATGACAAGGAACAATAAACTTTAACAACATGTACTCACCTTTCAACAGAATATTTTCTAACCTCAAAATTTACAACATGACTGCTCATCTTTACAAAATATTTTAACCCTTCAACTCTACCAAATGACAAAGTTTTGGACTCAACAAATTCAGAGTTTCTGCAGACAACAAAATAAATGAAGCTCAGTCAATGATTTCTGTCTTTGATAGGGTAGAAAACATGGTGGGAAAAGGAGAAAATGCTGGTTACCAGCATTTTTTTCCTTTTCCTATAATGTTTTTAAAACCTTCTTCAGGGTCGTTAAAACTTGGGATTCTGTGGTAAAGAGTTAAGCCATTACAACAAGATCCCAAGTTTTAACGACCCTGGGGAAAAAGCCTTTTAAAAACCTTATGGAAAAAGGAGAAAATGCTGGTAACCAGCATTTTCTCCTTTTCCCACAAGGTTTTCTATACTTTCAGAGACAATTACCATCATTTCAGCTAAATTTAAAATGTCATCTGCCAAATGCTGTCAATGTGGAACAGTCTTAAATTTTAGTGTATATCAACGAGTTAAAGCACTTTTCACGACTGTAGTTGAATTTGTGGCCAGTGTAGATCAAGATCAGACTGCACAAAACATGCAGTCTGATCTTTGATCTACACTGTCCTCTATGCTGAAACACTGTAGACAAAAGGCAACCTTTAAATTGCAATTACCTGGGTCTTATTCCAGACTGACAACATCCGCAAAGTTTATTGGTGCTTTAGGGGTAAATAGGTCTTGTTAGTCTACATTTTCTCCTTTTTCCACAATTTTTTTAAAAGTCCTTTTCCTTTGGGTCATTAAAAGTGGAGACTGTGTCATGAGGGTTAAGGTTGGTTGTATGGCGTTTAACGCCGTTTTTAATATTATTTCCATTTTATTGCGGCGGTCAGTGCACCTATCCATGCTTTCCTGGAGTTTCTTTTACCGGTACTCCACACAATATTCTTTCCAAGCCACTGGCTGCTTTCCCACATAATCATAGTCCAAACAATGGTCAGTGGTGACAGAGGAATGAATCCTGTTGCAATGACTATCATCAATCCTTGGAAAGAAATTGTCCGAGGTGGGAATAGAACCAGCGACCCCCTATTCTTAAGTCCTGCATGCTACCGACTGTGATACACAACTAAAGGAAGTGAAAAGTGGAGATTGTGTTGGAAAAGGTTGAGGAACTTAGTTGGTTAAACAATAAATTCTATGGCCAAGTTTAGATTTCTGTTTTATTTTCTAGTATTTAGATGATTTATGAAATGGGTAAACTAGTCAGAAAGCTATTATCTAAATCAGTCCTGATGGGTGTTTTCTGGTATTTGGGTTGTATCATGCCAGGGAACTGTCAAAAATGTCCATTATGCAATTAACCTTTTTGCATCGCAATTAAGATTACTTACGACAACAATATGACAGAGAAAGATAGGAACTTGTAAGAGAAATTTCCATCAACTGTCTTATGAATTTTAGTTAGTGAAATTTCTATCAACAGTCTCCTGAATTGTAGTCACTGTTGAAAACGTACTAGGAACTTCAAAACAATGGAAACCTTTGTCAATCTTTGTATCAACAACAGGTAATATCAATTGTTACATGGCAAAAATCTGCCCAGAATAACCCTTTACTACACAATCCCAACTTATAAAGTCTCTGAAAAGAGGCCTTTTGAAAAATTGTGGGAAAAGGAGAAATTGCTGGTAACCAGCATACTGACATTCTCATTTTCCCACAATATTTTTTAACCTATGAAAGAAAGATATCATCACTTAAGCTACATTCAACCTGCCATCTGAAAAATGCTTTCAATTTGGTTGAGCCCGAAATTTTTTCGTCCAGTCAAGAGTTAAAAAACTGAAAGTCCATTATTTTTCTTCATATCACCAACAGGTCACATCCATCATTACACGGTAGGAATCTACCCAATTTGAGACTTCATAAGACTTGGAAATTTCAATTGTGATTTTACATGTATTTATACAAAGAAGATAGCCCTGACCACTACAGCACTGAATAAAGGCAGCTAGTTGAGTCATGCATTGTTTCCAGTTATTTTGATATTGATTGAATTTGCGTTTATTTATCGTCGCCACCGGTTGCCCATATGGGCGACGACCTTGAAGGCTGTTAGTATTGTTACGGGGGATAGTGCAGATACAGGACGAAACCCATCCTAAGTTACGCCTGGTTCTTTTACGTGCTCGGTGTATAGCACCGTCACACGGGACCTCGGTTTAACGTCTCATCCGAAAGCCTATTAGTAATTTTAGATGGCCAGCCGTGGGGATCGAACCCACACCCTCAAGTGACTCGAAACATTACGTTCACAAGTCCTCCGCTCTACCTATTGAGCTATGCGAGCTGGACTTATTTTGATATGCTCTCAGCATTTATAAATATCAAAATACAACAACACAGTGAACAAGCTGGACTTATTTGCATACTTCAAGGGGAGGTAAAAGTGTGGACTAACACATGGAATTATTTTCTCACTTATATGATTTTATTGCTATATCTCTTTGTATATAAGGGAATTGGAAAGGGGAAAACAAACATTACTGTCAATCAAGTAATTTTTTTTTTAAAAGTTACTGTAATTCTTCAGTCAAACCATCAACCAAAATTTGAAGAATATTATGAAACATTTATATAATAATCAAATTCTATGAAAGTTCCTGGCATATGACTGGTTCCAGATAAATAACACATTATAAAAGATGATTTTGATATGGTGATATTTTAAGACTTGGGCATGTGAAACCTCAGACAAGCTTCATGATCTGCTATGTGATAAAAGCAGGTTTCAGAAAACATGACGCCATAAAAGTGTGGAATAATTACACTTTAACCATTTACCATACAATCCAGAGTTTTAACGACCCTGAGAAAGAAAGCTGTTGAAAACATTGTGGAAAAAGAAGAAAATGCTGGTAAGGTAACCAGCATTTTCTTTTTTTCCCACAATGTTTTCTTATCCATTACTTGTGCCAAATTTACTGTCCTTTGGAAATGCTTCTAATTGTGATCCGTCTAAAATTTTGTCCTGTGGTAGCATCAACCCTTTACCAGACGACAAAATTTTAGCCTTGTCCAAATTGAAAGCATTTGCAAGCGACAATTTCAATGTGGTTCAAATGGTACAATTTTTCTTTAATGGGGTAAAAGACATTGTGCGAAAAGGAGAAAATGCTGGTTACCAGCATTTTCTCCTTTTGCCACAATTTTTTCAAAAGGATTCTTTCCCAGTGTCGTTGTAGGTTGGCATTGTGCAGTAAAGGGTAAACCCTGGAGCGCTGGATAAACCCAACATTCATGTTCGGTGTAGAAATAAGACCCAAATAATCACAATTTAATGGTCGCTTTTTGTCTAGAATGTTTCAGCAGAGTGTCCAACATAGATCAAAGATAAGGCTGCACACTTTGTGCAGCCTGATCTTGATCTATGCTGGCCGCAAAGACAACTGTAGTTGTGAAAGGCGCTTTTACGGGTTAAGTTTTCATTTTATTATCACCCTATAAACTTTACCGAAGGACAAAGTTTTTAACCTCCTTCACATTGTAAGCGTTGGAAGATGACCAATTGCATGTCGCTCATTATGATTGATTGATTGTATGGTGTTTAACATTGATTTCAACATTATTTCAGTTGTATTGCAGCCGCAAGTGCACCTATCCATGCTTTCATCGAGTTTCTTTTTACCAGTACTTTGCACAATATTCTTTCCAAGCCACTGGCTGTTTTCTCATAATTTTATAACCGTTGTGGAAGCAATGATCAGTGGTGAGAGAGGAATCAATCCTGTGGCAATGACTTTCATTAATCCTTGGAAAGAAATTTGCCCAGTTGGGGATTTGAACTAGGGACACCCTGTTCTCAAGTCCTGTAAGCTTCTGACTGTGCCACCTGGACCCAGTAGTTTCAAACGGGCATAGAAATAGATACTGTATACGTGGATATATTTGTGTGTCGAAAAAAATTGCTAATTATCAATTATCAGTTTTTTGTATCGGGAAATGTTTGCGAATTCAAGACACTCATTATTTGTTGGTGTACTTGTGGTAAAACACGCGAACAGAAAAGTTTGCGATTTTTTCAAATTCGTGAAATCGCAAACATTTCCACGTCGCAAACATTTTCACTTATACAGTATTTAGCTATGGGCCAATAATGTAACATAAAAAGAATACAGAACACTTTAACAAGAGTGATAATTCTTAAGCCAGAAGGTTCAAATAATATAAGGTATTTAATTTTTTGATAGCTACAATTTTAGGTAAGTCTGTTTGATGAGAAACAGATAAATACGCAAACCAACGCACCTGTAAATTCTACAGTAAACATTTTCAACTTTCTTCACAAAGACCATTTTGTTAACATTTGCATTTTGCAAACTGGCCCAAGGTTTCTCCAACATATTTCACAGGGAACTGTATTTGGTCTAATTTTTTTTTTTTGTTTTTCAATATAAACATAGATTAACTATATTACACTATTAACTCTTTACCAAACAACAAAATTTTAAACTTGTCCAAATTGAAAGCATTTGCAGACGACAAAATAAATGTGACTCAAAAATTGAAACTTGACTTAAGAAGAGTAGAAAACATTGTGGGAAAAGGAGAAAATGCTGGTTACCATTATTTTCTCTTTTTCCCCACAATGTTTTCAGAAGGCTTCTTCCTCTGGGTCGTAAAAACCAGGGATTGTTTGGTAAAGGGTCAACTCTTTTCTAAAACAAAATTTTAGGCATTTCCAAATTGATAGCACCTGCAGAAAACAAAGTAAAATGTGACTCAAATGACTGGATTTGCTTTTTGATGGAAGAGAAAACTTTGTGGAAAAAGAAGAAAATGCTGGTTACCAGCATTTTCTTCTTTTCCCACATTGTTTTCAAAATAAATGTCTACCTCAGAGGTTGTTAAATATCAGGATTGTGTGGTAAAGGATTAAATCATTGCAAATTATTACTTAACTCTTTACAAAACGAACAAATTTTAGATTATTCCAAATTGTAAGCATTTGCAGATGACAAAATAAATGTAATTGAAAACTTGAAAGTTGTTTCAGGACCAGGGTAGAAAACATTGTGGGAAAAGAAGAAAATGCTGGTTACCAGCATTTTCTCCTTTTCCAATAATGTTTTCAAAAGCCTTCTTCATCAGGGTCGTTAAAACACAGGATTGTGTGGTAAAGGGTTAATACATATTTCTCACATTTAATCCCTTACCTCAAGCTGGAAACTTACAGCTGATGAATTTGAAAGTATCTATAATGAAATTACAATGCTATCAGAAAATAAGCCCTAAATGTCTTGCCATATCCTAACACTGGTGTTTTTCGTACTGCACCAGGTACTATGGTTTCATGTCAATTTACACCCCCTCCCTCCCATATTTTCTGCAAATGCATTGACTTTCAGCAAGGCTACAATTTTTTTGTTCGGTAAAGGGTCTTTCAAACTCGGGAAAGTGTTGTAAAGGGTGGAACAAAAGCATTTTCCCACACTATTCTATAAACTGTTTTTTTTTTTCAATATTTTGAATTCCATCCATACCACTACCTAGTTTTCTCTATCATCCATCATCATCAGTTGGGAAAGTTAAAGGTTATATATATCTACATAAGAGCAATGCTCTGTAAAAAGGGGGCTTTACTCTTTACCAAAAAATCCCTGGTTTTCACGACTCTGTGAAGGAAGCTTTTTGAAAACATTGTGGGAAAAGGAGAAAATGCTGGTAACCAGCATTTTCTCCTTTTCCCACAATGTTTTCTACCCTTTCCATAGCAAATTTCCATTTCTGAGTCAAAAGTAATTTTGTTGTCTGCAAATGCTTTCAATTTTGACCAGTCTATAATTTTGTTTGGTAAAGAGTTAAAGGTTAGATATATGTGCCATGCTCTGTGAAAAGGGGGTTTAATGTATCAGGAAAAGATATTAATCCAGTCAACCTTCACAGTCAATGCAGGCTGACCTGGGTCGAAACTTCTTGCTATTGGTAAATTTTCTACACATCAACCCTTTACCACATAATCCCGAGTTTCAACAACCCTGAGAAAAAAAAAAAGCTTTCAAAAACATTGTGGGAAAAGGAGTAAAAGCTGTGAACTCGCATTTTGTTCTTTTCCCACACTGTTTTCTTTTCTTTTACAGACAAATCAAATTTCTTGTGCCACATTTACCATGTCCTTTGGTAATGCTTCCAATTTTGATCTGTATAAAATTTTGTTCAGTAGAAAAGGGTTAAAGAACCAGTGTACCTCATGATTCAGTCGGTTGTTAGAAAAAGTGGATTTTATGGATCCATAATTATGAGATGACTTGCTTGATATCATGTATCAAAGAGATGCATTAACCCTTTACCACATAATCCCAAGTTTTAACGACTCTGAAGAAGAAGGCCTTTGAAAACATTGTGGGAAAAGGAGAAAATGCTGGTAACCAGCATTTTCTCCTTTTCCCACAATGTTTTCTACCCTTCCCAAAACAAATCTCAATTTTTGAGTCACATGTATCAATTTTGTTGTCTGCAAATGCTTCCCATTTGGACTAGTTTAAAATTATGTCGTTTGGTAAAGAGTTAAAGGATCCTGACAGAGAAGGCTTTTGAAAACACTGTGAGAAATTCTTGGTAACCAGCACTTTCTCCTTTTCCCACCATGTTTTTGACCCTATCAAAGACAGAATTCATCATTTTAGCAAAATTTTATTTGTTGTCTGTAATTGCTTTTATTATCTTGTTTTGTAAACAGTGGAATCCCCCCTTTTACCAGAGCATGTACCATTAAATCCGAAAGTTAACCGCTGATAGAAAAAAATTTTTTTTTCAACTGGGCGAGAAGTTGGGCGAGAAGTTGCCAGGTCACTCTATCTTTTCTATGCCTTTTACCTGCTTCTGAACTCAATTTTCTGCCATCGGCTAACACTTGAATCAACTGTACAATAACAGATTGTCATTTTCACAATAATTTCCATATTTTGAAGTGGTATGATTCAAATTTAAATGTATTTTGAAACTCTTATTTTTTTACTTTTGACAACAACTGAGCCTATGATCATTTTGTTTCAAGCCCGCTTTCAAGCGTGCTTCTATAGATACATTGGATCTATTACCGTAACAGACAATTTTAACGATTAAACTTGTACTACAAGACTATTTAACAGGAGGTAAATGTCTGTGTCAAAAACAAAACCCCCCCCCAAAAAAATCTTTTGAGGGGTTTTCAAGGCAAATAATGACTTGAAGGGTGAGATATTCTGCCGAGGAAGCAAGATAATGCTGAGAAGGAAAGGGGAAAAGTAGAAATTAGTGTTACATTGTGCCTTGTTTGTATACAGTTTCAGCTTGTAGTTTGGTTTTATTTCAGTTTCTGGATGTAGTAGAGTTTTGATAAAATGAAAGCTTAACTACTCAAAAGCTAAACTACTGGACGAGTTTGAGACACCAATATATTGCCTACTTCATTTAACCTGATCCTGGCCTTTATGCTGAATATATAAGTATAAATAGAACTCTGACTATTATTCGGAAAGTTATTTTACATGGTGAGGTATTTATATGTACACAGGTTAGCAATGTAATTCACGCATACCATACAAAATATTCCGTGACCATTCTGGACATATGCCGAAAGGCAGCCCCTTGCGATTCCGCGGGGAAAAATAGAACTTGAATTTATATAAATAGTGCTGACCTGGGTCAGGTTAAATGAAGTAGGCAATACCCTGGTATTTATCCCTGATGGCTGAATGAAGCTGGTTCTAGCAAAACCCAAAAACATTAATTTTGCTAAGGTATCATGATGGTTTCAGGCTTTTCATGTATGTTCCTATGAAGATGAATCATTGTAAATCTTTTCTTGAACAGAAATTTAATGCTTTCTTACCCATACCCCTCTTTTAAGCAAAAGTGCTTGATTAGTTTCACATTTCAGATCTTAACCCTTAGCGCTCCAAATAAACCCAATGGTCTTTTTCAGTCCAGAAATGAGACCCAAAATTTGCAACTTCAAGGTTGCTTTTGTCTAAAAGGGCTTCAAAAAAGCGAACAGTGTAGATCAAAGATGAGACTGTACATTTTGTGCAGTCTGATTTTGATCTACACTGGTTGAAAAGGTGTTTTGAGGGTAAAGAGTCTTAAAACCAAAGCTATAAATTTATTACTGAATGACTGATGAATTTTATTTATACCCACATTTTGGCATCCTATCAGCTCATGGAATGCAGTTATCTTTCGTTGTCTATGATTTTGCATGCTGAACCAGTAGAAAGTCTAATGCTGCAGATAATTTATGGCCCAAATAAAACACTTTGGCATTCATATGAAACTGGTCTTTATCATAATGAAAAATTTTCTCTATCAGAAGTTAATGCTTAATGCAAAACAATCCAGAAGTTTTATGACAAGCATGTAGTCAAGAAAGCAGAAAACATTAAGATACATCTGTACTCATTTTCAACCAGTTCTCTACCCATTTCATCTTAATTCTATTAAACTATAATCATTCTTGTATTTTCATGCCAAATGTTGCCTCTGACCATTGCAAGGTCTTACAAACATGAAAGTTTGCAACAAATGCATAGCTGAAATACAAACTGCACCTGGCGGGATTCGAACCCATGCGGACAAGATCCTTGACTTTCGAGGTTTAAAAGACCAACACCATAACCACTAAGCTAAAGAGAATTCTCCGCAACGCAGTTGTTAGGTATTGATTTTATACGGGACAAAGCTATGCAGTAAGGAAGGAGTGATCTCCCGTAACAAAGGTTCCATAGATTAAGGCCAACAGAAAATACATTTCATTTTCTGGAGGCTATTAAAGAAATCACTGTTGTGACGTTTCCGATTTTAAATCGATATATGTATTAGTCCTTTACACTATAGATATTGCTAATTTAACCATGTTTATACAGCTGTCTAAATTCTGAACCATTCTACAATATCGAATTTCTACAGTGTTTTTTCCCTCTGGCTTTAAGGATGTATCTTTAAAGATTTCTACGCCACAGACAACTTCAATCACTTGAGCCATGTTTAACCCTTTACCACACAATGACAACTTTTAACACCCCCTGAAAGAGAAGGCTTTTGAAAACATTGTGGGAAAAGGAGAAAATGCTGGTTACCAGCATTTTCTCCTTTTCCCACAATGTTTTCTACCCTATCAAAGAAAAATCATTTCATATGAGCCACGTTAAAACTATCATCTACAAATCCTTTTAATTTGGACAGGTCTAAAATTTTGTCGTGTGGTAAAGGGTTAATCATTTACAAACAATCCAGAGTTTTAACAATCCTTAGGAAGAAAGCTTTTGGAAACATTGTGAGAAAAGGAAGGAGAAAATGTTGGTGACAATCATTTTCTCCTTTTCCCGTAATGTTTTCTACCCATTCAAAAACAAATTCCATCAGTTGAAATACAATTTTTGTTGTCTGCAAACGCTTTAAAAAATGGTCAAGTCTAAATTGTTGTTATTTGCAAAATTTTAGACTGGTCCTTGAAAACTTGAAAACACAAATTTGGAGACGACAAAACAAATATCGCTAGCTAAAAAGATGGATGTTGTCTTTCATGTGGTAGAAAACCACTGTGGTTAAAGGAAAAATGCAAGTTACCAGCATTTTCTTGTTTTCCCACAATGCTTTCAAAAGCCTTTTTTCTTTGGGTCCTTAAAACTCTGGATTGTGTAGTAAAGGGTTAAACTGGCCGAAGTTTCTGATCACAGACTATGGGAATCTTCAGAAACACTGGACAATCAAAATGTTTATCATATTTATCAGCAATATCAGTGTTTACAACTGAACTGTTGACAGATTTTACCCTGTACCAAACACGCACATAAACCTCCCCTTGTTTTAACAAACCCAAGAATAAAATTTAATCTTTTTCAAATTATTGTAAAAAAGGGCAGCATTTTTTTCCTTTTCCTACAGATTATTCTATGTCATCAAAGACAAATTTTATCATTTCTGAAACATTGGGTTTGTCAACTGCAATTGCTTACAATTTGGACATGTTCACAAAGCTTCTTTTGCTACATCATTCTGTTTAATGCAGCGTTATGGTTTTACATACCACAAACTTTCTTACTTGTTCAAATTGAAAGCTATTGCAGACAATTTATTTTATGTGGTTCACATGATGGAGCTGTTTATGAAGATTAGAATTCATTGTGAGAAAATTCAGAAAAAGTTACCAGCACTTTCTCCTTTTCCTAAAACATTTTTAAAAACCTTCCTCATGGTCGTTTAAACACTTGGGTTGTTTAGTACAGAATTATGACTTTACTTCAGCCTTGACCTACTAAGAAAGTTAAATGATACTTTCAAGCCAACGGTAAAAACCGGAATTTTGCCATTTCAAAAGAATTTTTGGGGGGAAGAATATCTCTTTAATAGACAATGTAGATCCAAGATCAGACTGCATGTTCTGTGCAGTCTGATCTTGATCTACACTGGCCACAAAAGGTCATCGAGTCACACTTTGCAGCCTAAGGGTTTATTATCAATCACCACTCACACTGATAAAGTGTATGCAATACGATGCAACAAGCCACTGATAACAGGTGATACCATTTGCCAAACCTTTCTTTCTTTGCCATTTTGAAAACGGGTCTAAATTTGGAGAAGTTTCCCTCAAATTGTATTTTACTTTTGCCCTAAATTATTTGACAAAATGTTCAGTTTTATAGTTGACCTACGTAAAATGACCTACAGCAAACTTTTACCATGAAACCAACATAACTCGACCAACTAACAAAGTTAAAGTTGTCTTGTTTCACATCAGCTGTACGGCAGGCATTGGGCTGTCTGTGATCACTGTTCTGCCAAATATCAACAGCAAGATCATAACAAACATCTGCTCCTTTTCTAATACTTTTTTCTTATCATTCGGAAAAAGACACTTTCCTGTTCTTAAAAATTTCTCCTTACAACCAATTTGTCTCAGTTTCGTTTCTAAAAATAATGTGTACCGTAACCATTTGACTTTTAACCTGATACAAAAAAATGTTAAGACTAGTCCAAACTGAAAGCATAACTGATGACAAAAATTAATAAAGACAGTTAAAATGATATGATAATTTGACTTTGAAATGTTGGAAAACATTGTGGGAAATGCAGAACATGCTGGTAACCAGCAGTTAAGTTCCTTTTCCTTAATGTGTTCAAAGACCTCTTTCTGCAGGGTCTTAAAAAGACAGAATAGGTTAGTAAAGGGTTCATCCGAAGTAAATTGATGACAAAACCAAGTTTTAATTAATTAACTTGCTAAATGATTGCTATATTGAAGGAGTACATGAGATTTAGAAATAAATCAAGACTTTTTTTCCATATGAACAAGATTTCTTTCTGCTAATTTATCTGACGTTAACAGTCTTAAATAACAGGGCGTACTTTCTGTAGCTTACAACAATAATGACAGAGTGTTTTGTTAAACTCCTGTTTCATTCTGGGTTTGCCCTTTGCCCGCTACAGATGTATAAATCTGGTATTAGAGGACAGAATTTTGTACAGACAACGAAATAACCCATTCCCGACTGAAAAATTTTACACTCTTCCAAATTTAGAGCATCTTAAGTCAACAAATCTGAAAGTGATAAAAATGAACTGAAGATTTGGACAGGTTATAGATCATTGTGGGAAATGGAAAAAATGCTGGTATCAGCATTTTTTCCTTTGCCACAATGTTTCTTTCCTTTCAGAGACCAATTCCTAATTTGTAACCACATTTAATTTGTTGTCTACTAATATAAATGCATTCAATTTGGACAAGTTTAACATTTTGTTGTTTCATAACGAGTGAATGAAATGTACTTTTTGTAATAAAAAAAAATTTAGCAGATATATATTGCTATTTCATCATTGTTTTAGAAAGAATAAGTAACAATGTTCCAAACAGTCTGATCTTAGATCTATACTGTAGATTGAAAATCAACAAATTTTAGACACTTCCTACTTGAGAACATCTGCCATCAAGAAAATCTTAAAGTCATAGAAATGAACTGAAGTTTTTTCACAGGGTATACTGTACGAAAAAGAGAAAATGCTGGTGACCCATAATGTTTTCAAAAGGCCTCTTCCTCAGGGTCAGAAGGCATAGGATTGTATAGTAACAGGTTAAGTTATCATTGGAACTTGTACGGTTAATGAAGTACATGACCAAATATTAATATCTTTCATTTGTATTCATGAAAATGTTTATATTTATCACTTTACCACACTATTTACAGACTTCATAGAAAAAAGGTTTTGAATTCATTGTGGGAAAAGAAGAAAATGCTGGTAGCCAGCATTTTCTTCTTTTCCCACAATGCTTTCAAACTTTTCAAATCATTCTGCTTGGTGCATGGGGCTTTTGTCCTTTATTTATCCCTTTACCACAATGTTAATAGCCTTCTGAGCAAGTAAGTTTTTGAAAGCATTGTGGAAAGAGAAGAAAATGCTGGTAGCCAACATTTTCTACTTTTCCCACAGTGCTTTCTAAACTTTCCAAAAAACGAATCCAATCATTTGAACACAGTAAATTTGTTGTCTGCAAATGCTTTCAATTTGGACAAGTCTAAAATTTTGTTGTCTGGTAAAGAGTTAACACTTTATCAAAGAACAAAATCTTACACTGATCCCAATTGAAAGAAATCGGAGATGACAAACTTAATGCTGCAACAATTAGAAAAATTTTCCTTGAAAGAGTGGAAAACATTGTAGGAAAAGGAGAAAATGCTGGTTACTGGCATTTTCTCCTATTCCCAGAATGTTTTCAAAAGTCCTTTTCCTTGGTGTCTCTTAAACTCCGGGTTTTGCAGAGCCCTGGTTGCACAGTTGGTAGTGTACAGGACTCAAGAACGGGGGGTTGCTGGTTCGATTCCTGGCTAGGCCAATGACTGATGATAGTCATTGAGACAGGATTCATTCCTCTCTCATGGCTGATCATTGTTTCAACAATGGTTGTGTCAGCAGCCTGTTGAAAAAAACATTTTGTGGAGTACTGGTAAAAGAAACTCCAATAAGCATGAATAGGTGCACTGGCTGCCATGATGTAACTGAAATAAAGTTGAAAATGGTGTTAAACACCATACAATCAATCAAACAAACTCAGGATTGTGCGGGGAAAGAGTTATAACAGAAAATTATACACAATCATGTACATTCCCAATCTGTTCCATAATTGATTGACATTGCCAATGAGTGTCAATATTTGATAGATTTACATTATCTGTCTGTTGAACTCTTCACCAGCATACAAAATTTGGGCAACCAATTATATGTGTCTCAAATAATGGCATAAAACTTTTAAGGGTACAAAACCTGGTGGGAAAAGGAGAAACTGCTGTTCAGCAGAATATGTTGTGGGAAAAAGAGGAAATGCTGCTTAGCAGAAAACAATGCAGGAAACGGAGTACATACTGCTGAGCAGCTTTTTCTTCCTTCTCCCACAATGTTTTCAAAAGTAATCCCTTGAAATGTATGGGTTAAACACACTTGCCATTATTGTGCCTCACATTGATTGATTGACTGGTGTTTTACGTCGCTCTCAATATCCTTTCAGTCATATCATGGCAACAGCTCACATATTCATGCATTTCCTGGGTTTTACCAGTACTAGGATAGGGCACTGAAGTGTCTTGCTCAAGAACACTTTCAAGAAAAAACCAGTGAGGCTCTGACCCCGGACCCCCAGGTCACGAGCGCTACACTTTACCGCTGAGCCACACAGGGCCCCTGTCTCAGATTGAGATGATGGATTTATTCTGTAAGGTCCTGGGTTCTATCCTAACTGGCTGCGCTGCTTATTTTGGGAGTGTCCATGGTTCAAATGATGGAATTTGTCTTGAATAGGTTAGAAAACATTGTGGTAAAATGAGAAAATGCTGGTTACCAGCATTTTCTCCTTTTCCCGCAATGTTTTCAAAGGTCAACTTCCTCCAGGTCCTAAAAACTCGGGAATGTGAGGTAAAGGGTTAAAGTGAGTGAGTGAGTCAGTCAGTCAGCTGGCTTATCCATGTATGCCCTGGGGCTTAGGGTTCTAAAGTCTCTTGCCCAAGGACACTCCTACGAAAAAACCCTGGGCTTCAAGTGAAGCTTGAACCATGGTCTCCAGGTTAGGAGTCCTACATCTTATCACTGAGCCACACAGGACCCCAGAAAACTGTGAAACAGGAGAAATGCTTCAAGAAATACCAGATTGTTTTGCAAACGGTAAGCTTTATATATGATTCAAGTCTCCATGTACATTCAGAAAAGTTGCTTTTTCAAGCAAGCATATGTATGTATTATACAAGCAAAACAATTGTGCAAGTGGAAATGTTCGTGGAAGAATTTTAAAACATATTATCACAATAGGTAACAATGTTAAGTTGTTGACCATTTACCACACAGTCCTGAGTTTGAACGACCCTGAGAAAGAAAGCTTTTAAAAACATTGTGGGAAAAGGTGAAAATGCTGGTAACCAGCATTTTCTCCTTTTCCCACAATGTTTACAACCCTTTCACAGACTAATTCCATAATTTTAGCCACACATACTTTGTTGTCAGCAAATGTTTTCAATTTGGACGAGTCTAAAATTTTGTTGTATGGTAGAGTTAAACCTTCACCAACAATTCCCTGGGCAAGAAGCAATCTAAAACATTTTGGGAAAGACATTGACTTCCACCCTTTCTACACCAGAGACCCACATTTAACGATGTTTCGTCGGGTTGTCAGTGCGCAACATTTTTGTGCATGTCTCTTCGCTTCTCTGTTTTCTAGCGCGTAACTTTGTCTAATTGTAGTACTATTATTGGACAGCGTAAATTTGCCATCAAATAGGCAGCCTGGGCCTATAAAATTAACATGTCTAGATTTTTTACCAATCATAAAACTGCTATTTATTCATTTGTTATCAGTGCCAAAAAGTAACGCTAGGTCAAGAGCCAGCACATTCAGCTAAGCCGAAAACCTGGTTAAGAGTATTTTTCTCCTTTTCTCACAATGTTTCCAAAAGCCTTCTACCTTAGTGCATCGCATCAAAACAGGGTCCTATAATAGTTAACTCTTTAACAAACGGCAAAATTTTAGACTCGTCCAAATTGAGAGCATTTGCAGATGACAATGTAAATATAGCTAAAATAATGGAATTTTTTTTTGAATTGGTAGAAACCAGCATTTCTTCCTTTTGATTTGTCAACTGTAAATGCTTTTGATCCAGATAACATTTAAATTTTTTACCTTTAAAGGTGGCTAAAATGATAGAATGTCTTCAGTGGGGTAGAAAACATTATGGGAAAAGGAGAAAATGCTGGTTACCAGCATTTTCTCTTTTTCCCCCACAATGTTTTCAAAAGCTTTCTTAGTAATGCAGGGTCGTTAGAACTCCGCACTTTGTTAACAGGTAATGATGTACATATATCATACACTGTACATGTTGATCATTTATCCCTACTTTAGAAGGTATTTTCAAAACTGTTGGCATGCGGTTTACAGTTTATGAGAGGGAAGGAGTTTAACTCTTCATCTCACAGTCCTGACTTTTAATGACCTTGAGGTAGAAGCCTTTTGAAAACTTTGTGAGAAAAGGAGAAAATGCTGATAACCAGCATTTTCTCCTTTTCCCACAATGTTTTCTGCTCTTTGAAAGAAAATTAGTGTCATTTTTGTCACCTTAAATTTGTCATCTGCAATTGCTTTTATTTTGGACAAGTTCAAAATTTTGCCGTTTAGTAAAGAGTTAACTGAGCGTTATAATTTGTAAACTGATTTTTTTCGTCAGGTATTTTTTTTTTAAATTTAACACGCTAACTACTAGCCAAGTGACAAAAACTTTTGTCCTATTTATGATCAAATGCCTGATCATGGCCACCAAGTGCGTTAACCCTTTACAAAATAATCCCGAGTTTTAATGACCCTAGGGAAGAGGGCTTTTGAAAACAATGGGGGGGAAAAAGAGAAAATACACGACACCAGCACTTCCTCCTTCTTCCACAATGTGTTCTTGACACACGAGACAAATCTCATCCTTTGAGCTTTTCTTACCAAATTGTCCGTCTAGTCTGAATTTTTTTCATTAAGTACAGAAGTGATATTCTCCTAATCACTATGTGGGAAAAATATTGTGGAAAAAGGCAGAATGCTAATTACAAGCATTTTCTACATTTTCTACAGTTTTCTACGAACCATTGAGTTAAAATTTAGAATTTGAACAGGTCATAAAACCTTGCAAAAAATTTTTAAAAATCTAAAAGAAATATTCTAATCTCAAAAACTGAATTAAACCAACTTCTACCAGTAATTAAGGACAGGATTATTTTGTCTAATTAACTCTTTACCTATATGACAAAATTTTAGATTTGTCCAAATTGAAAGCATAATGAAGACGACATATCAAGAATTACAGCATAAAAATTGTATTACAGAAAGTAGAAAACATTGTGGGAAAAGAAGAAAATGCTGGTTACCAGCATTTTCTTCTTTTCCCACAATATTTTCAAAAGCCTAATCATCCTCTGGATCTTTGAAAGTATGGACTGTTTGGTAAAGGATTAACCAGTTACTATGTGCAGTCTAACCACAAGTTTAGGGTGCAATCATTGACGATGTAGATCAAGATTGGGCTTCACAAAATGTGCAGTCTAATCTTGGTTTTACAATGCCTGTTAATTTGTGTGATTCTCTTGACAAATCAACTTTAAAATTACAACAGAGTGGTTGCTCTTCCATGACTGAATAGGTCCATTACATTTATTAAGGATCTGTAGTGATAATGCTGTATTAAATACACATTCCTGTGTGTGTGAACTACCCTGTATCGTGAGGCTTTTGAAAACACTGTGGGAAAAGGAGAAAATGCTGGTAACCAGCATTTTCTCCTTTTCCCACAATGTTTTCTACCTTGCTAAAGACAAATTTCAGTCTCAGAGTTACAAAGAAGATGCCCTCTGCCAATGCTTTTCAGTTTGGACAAGTCTAAAATTTGTCATCTGGAAAAGAGTTTAAACCCTTTACGAAACAATAAAATTTTCCAGTTTTCCAAATTGAAAGCATTTGCATGCAACAAATCAAAATGTACCTCAAAAACTGATATTTATCTTTAGAAGGGTAGAAAACATTATGGGAAAAGGAGAAAATGCTGGTTACCAGCATTTTCTCCTTTTCCCACAATGCTTTCAAAAGGCTTCTCAGGGTCGTTAAAAGTCGCTATTGTGAGAGAAAGGGTTAAACTCCGGCAAGCTCTTCTGGGGGTCATTTCCCTCCGATTTACACATTGTATTTCATTCATAAATCACGGCAAGTGGCCCACTGGCCCGTGCCAGATTTTAGTAACAGTTTGATAAATCTGTGTGGATAAGTACTATAAACAATCAGTAGTTATTGTTATTCGTGTTAGTGAACAAGGTGTTTCCCGATCCCGGCCAAATGCTCACATTAAACCCACTAACAAACAATTTTGTGTTTTAACGACTGATCCTAACAAAGAAAATTTTTGAAAACATTGTAGGCAAAGAAGTAAATGCTAGTAACCAGCATTTATTCCTTTTCCCACCATGTTTTTTAACCCTTTCGTAGACAAGAACTTGAACTTAACCCTTAACCCTTTACCACACAATCCCGAGTTTTAACGATCCTGAAAAAAGAAGCCTTTTGAAAACATTGTGTGAAAAGGAGAAAATGTTGGTAACCAGCATTTTTCTCCTTTTCACACAATGTTTTCTATCCTATCAGAGACTAATTCCATCATGTCAGCAACAAATGATTCATGGTCTTCAAATGGTTTTAATTTTGTACCAGTCTAAGATTTGGTTGTGTGGCTTTGCATCCAATGAAGATCAGGCTGCAAAAAATGTGTAGCCTCATCTTTGATCTACACTGTCTGCTTTGCTGAAACCTTTTAGACAATTTGGGTCATATTTCTAGACTGAAAATATCATTTGGGTTTTTTCGGCATTCTTAGGGTTAAAAAACGTTCTTAATGTCTTCTGCAGGTGCTTTCAATTTCCAAACGTCAACAAAAAAATTGTCAGAATTTTATGCGTGTCCAATTTGAAAACAACTGCAGATGACAAACTAAATGTGGCTCAGAGGTTGCAATCTGAATCTGAAAGGGTTGAAAACATTGGGGAACAAGGAAAAATGCTAGTTACCAGGATTTTGTAGTAAAGAGTTAACTGGACAATCAACAGCATTTCAGCTATTATCACTGGCAACAGCAGACTTGCTAGTATCTGTATTTCAAATCTTCACCAATCACCAAAAATTTAATCAGGTCCTAAGTAAAATTTGTCTGTGAAAGGGTAGAAAACATTGTGGGGGTAAAAAGAAAATATTGGTTACCAACTTCTTTCCTAGGGATTGTTATAACACAACATTGTTTGGTAACATCAAATGTTGGACATTTGAAAGGTATTTGATTCACTCTTTGATTCACTCTGCTTGAAAACAAAATATTGTTCCTTTACCACAGTTCCCAAGTTTTAACAACCCTCGTAAAAAGTGCTTTACCAACTTTGTCAGAGAAGAAGAATCAGCGTTTTCTTCTTTACCCAAAATGTTTTCTAACCTTACAGACAAATCTCAACATTTTGGCCACCTTTAATTTTTGTCATTTGCAACTTTTCAGTTAACCCTAATATTCTGCTAAATGAAAGAAATTAAAACTTTCAAGCCAATAGTATAAACCCAAACACTGCTGTTTGAAAGGTATTTTTAGAGGAAAGGAATCTCCTTATCGGACAGTGTAGATCCAAGATCAGACTGCACGTTCTGTGCAGTCTGATCTTGATCTACACTGTCTGCAAAAGGTCAGTGAGTCACACTTAGCAGCCTAGGGGGTTTAGGCAAGTCTGAAACTTTTCAGTTTATTACTGAGTTTTAGTGTTGTTTAGAAGGCTGTAAGGTACAAACTCCAGATATATATTTACATAAGGTAATTGACCAGAACAGTCCCAAATCATTTCTTATTTTTCTTTTATGTCCATGAGCTCTATATCATGTCCCCTAGCGCTGCCGTTTTTTGATTTATTGAATAATAAAATCAACCCTTTAACACACAACTCCAAGTATTGGACAGGAACTATATAACCTTTGCTTTCGTTCCGATCCATTTCTGCAGTATTATATTTGTTAATCAATTGTATTGTTTATGTATATTGTAGTTCTGTAGAATAAAATATGTTTAAATTTTAAAAAATTCAACTCCGAGACCAGCACTTGTTACCAGCACTTTCTCCTTTTCCCAAAATGTTTTCAAAAGCTTTCTTTGTCAGGGTTCTTAAAAGTTTGGGCTATGTGGTAAAGACTTAAAGAGTAGAAAACATTAAGGTTACCAACAAAATTTTCTCTTTTTCCCACAATGTTTTCAAAATTTAATTCTTCAGGGTTGTTAAAACCCGGGATTGTTTGGTATAGGGTTAAGAATATATCTGTCGTCTGCAACTGCTTTCAGTAGGGCTGAAGTCTAAAGTTTTGAACTCTGGTAAAAACTTAATTCTTTACCAAACAGTAAAATTTTAGACTAATCCAAACTGACAGTGTTTGCAGACAACAAATCAAATGTGGCTAAAATGATGGGATTAATGGATTTGGATGAAAAGAAAACATCATAGGAAAAGGAGAAAATGCTGGTTACCAGCATTTTCTCCTTTTCCTATAATGTTTTCCGAAGCCTTCTTTTTCACGGTCTTTGAAACTCAGGCCTGTTTGGTGAAGGGTAAGAAGGTTGATGTAAATTTTGATAATTATGTCAGTGATGTGCTTTTTGCAAGGAACCTTTATCATGAATTCAGTGCATGTGATCTATCAGGATCTGTCATTTTTGTCTACAGACTAGCATGCAATACAACCCTAGACTACACAATCCCAACTTTTAAGGACCCTGAGGAAGAAAGGTTTTGAAAACATTACGGGGGAAAAGGAGAAAGTACTGGTAAGCAGCATTTTCTCCTTTTCCCAAAATGATTTCTAACCTATCTAGGACAAATTTCATAATTTAGGCCACCTTTAATAAGTTACCTGCAAAAGCCTTCAATTTGGACCAGTCTAAAATAACAAAAAAATACCAGACAACTATACAATTTAATTTACAGTCTGCAAATGCTATCAAATTTGGACCCATCTCAAATTTTGTCATTTGGTAAAGAGAAAATCTTATGTATATGAATATCTGAATTTATATCCATTGTTTTCTTTATGCATATTACACAAAAGTAAATTAACAGCCATTGTTTTTTTTCTGGAAAAGGGCAGTACACATCAAAAGCAAAAGAATTAGAATAGAAAATTTATGAATCATAAATCTGTCAAAATAAATCATAATCCGAGAAGAAACAAATCTTTCTGGGGCTGTATTAACCCTTAAGCTGGTTAAACATAATCGTAACCTTGGCGGTGCCCAGGTAAATCAATCAGCAAAGACGTAAACAACCATGGTGATATTATTTCACATCTATCAATCTGTCCGTGAAAACTGGAATCGATAGACAGTGCTATGTCTGTCATACATCCTCAGTCGTGCGTTGTCCAGGCGTCAACAATTACCTTGTGTGCACGCTAGAAGCCACATTTTCAGTACAATACTCTTAAAATAAAACTTGGTCAGAATGTTTGTCTTGATGATATCTCGGGCAAGTTTTAACGGTATATTGGGTCATGTTGGGCCAAAAAGTATGGTAGGTCACCAAGTCAAATCTTAGAAAAAACTTCAGTGCACTCAAGAGGCCACATTTTCAGTCTGATATTCATGAACCCTGGTCAGAATGTTTGTCTTTATGATATCAAGAAAATAGAAAATGCTTCTTTCAAACATTTTTGGCTCACCTTGGCTCGAACTACTCAAGGTGAGCTTTTGTGATCGTGCTGTGTCCAATGTCCTTAGTCCTTTGTCCGGTCGTCAACATTTACCTTGTGTGCGCTCAAGAGGCCACATTTTCAGTCAGATACTCATGAAACTTGGTCAGAATCTTTGTCTTGATGATATCTCGGACAAGTTGGAATTGGTCATTTCAGGTCTAAAAGTAGGTCACTGGGCCAAATCTTAGAAAAACTTTGTGTACACTCTACAGGCCACATTTTCAGCCTGATAATGATAAAATTTTGTCAGAATGTTTGCCTTGATGATATCTTGGACAGTTTTGAAATTTTGTCATGCAGGATTAAAAATAATTAAGGTCACATGGCCAATCTTAAAAAAACCTTTTGTGCAATCCAGAGGCCACATTTTCAGCTTGATACTCATGAAACATGGACAGACTGTTTGTCTTAATGATATATTGAACAAAAAGTAGGTCACTAATACTCATTTGTTTTACATCATCATAACCAGGATTTCTTCAGCTTTATCAACCCCAGATAACTTTCCTCAGGTGAGCACTTTAGGGCCAATGGCCCTCTTGTCATAAGAATAGTAAATCAGAGAATGAAGAAATGAGCTGTGTAGGAGCATATTACCCATGTAAGCTGAGAGATTTGATCAACGGCTCACCCGAGGTTTGCTTAACCCTGCAAAACCTTACAATTAAAACAAGTATAAATTTTTGTCGTCTTGAAAAGTGAGTTTGGGCATAACTGCATGGAGTAATGGTTGAACACTAAAGTGATGAATAAATGGAATGAACCAGGAATGCTGTAATCCAGGTTTTGAATTAATTCTTATTCTTTCATGTGGAGAGAGGTGCAACTATCCCACAATGCCCTGCTGTTTGTGAATGATTTAAGCCCATGATAAATGCATTTGAATTATGCAGCAATATTAGGAAAACATATTTCAGAAAAACCCCAAGATTTTTCTGCTTCCACCTTAACCATAGTTTGATGCAGTTGTGGTTGTACGGTTTTGAAAACATCGTAACAGTACGATGACATTGCTTAAGATCAGGAATTTATCCATTAACAACATCTTTCTAACTGTGTGGTTTACATCTTTACAATATTTCTATTCCTTCATATCCAACATTCACCTTATCCAGAAAAGACCAAAATATGTCTGAAGAAGTAAAAATTTGGTTCAAAAAGACTTAAATTTAAAACCTGTACTAGTAACATCTTGAGGGTCAATTTTAGTCACAAATTCTATACTTGCTTCTTACAATGTAGATCAAGATCACAATCCAAATGGCAGAAAAGCCAGGTGTAGTGTAGAGAGTCTGCCTCTTACATTTAAGGTATTACTCTCAGATGATAATTTTAGCCTTTGATGACATACATAACGAAACAAAACAAACACAAAATGTAAGACGGTAAAACGCATTGCGTCATTACATAAATGGTACAACGGGCATTTTAGAAGGTAAGAATATAGGCTTCCCCTAATATAAAGAATTCGGCTGACAGTAAAAAGACACTGTGATCGTCTGAGAAAGGGTTAGATCAAGCAGTGACAGGGATCACAGTATAAATATTTCTCAGAAGTTGATTTTAAATCCATGTAAATCCCGTTTTTGATGCCATTTAAAAGCCATCAGAAATATTTTGTGTGGGGAAACACTTGAAATAAATCTATAAATAATGCTAACAGTGTCTGCATTCTTAACCCTTCACCATACAATTCCAAGTTTTACCGACCCTGAAAAAGAAAGCTTTTGAAAACATTGTGGGAAAAGGAGAAAATGCTGCTAACCAGCATTTTCTCCTTTTCCCACAATGTTTTCTATACTTCCAAATAGAAATTTTAGTTTTTGATTCATATTTATTATGTCTTCTGCATACGCCTTCAATTTGGACACGTCTAAAATTTTGTCATTTGGTAAAGAGTTAATTCTGTATTTCACTCTGTCCCAAACAATAAAATTTTAGACTTGTCCAAATTGAGAGCATTTGCAGACAACAACAAAAATGTGGCTGACATTCTGAGATAATTCTGTGAAATAGCACAGAACATTGTGGGGAAAGGAGAAAATGCTGGTTACCAGCCTCTTCTCCTTTTTCCATCATATTTTCAAATGCCCTCTTTCTTTAGGTTTTATTATAAAAAGATAAAGGGTAAAATTACGTAAAACATTACACGTCATGAGAAATTTTAAGTGCTTTAGCAGACTGTGTGCTTGAGATCAGACTTCTGATAAATCTGCCATCTGATCTAAAGAGCTAAAATATTACATATTTCTGCTTTCTGATCTTGATCCAAGCTCAATCAACAAAAGTAATTTATCAGTTTGTTGAGCTTTAAGAACTCAAAATACTAAAAATGTTATTTGGGGATTCTTTTTGAGTGTTGTCCTGCTTTCATCTCTTCTTTAACAAATGAGAAAAATATTAGACAAATCCAAATATAAAGAAATTGAAGACATTACACACCAAATATGGTGTTTACCCTTTACTAATCCTTTACCAAACGACAAAATTTTAGACTGGTCCAAAATGAAAGCACTTGCAGACAACAAAATAAACGTAACTCAAAAATTGAAATTTGTTTCCAGCAGGGTAGAAAACATTGTGAGAAAAGGAGAAAATGCTGGTTACCAGCATTTTCTCCTTTTCCCACAATGTTTTCAAAAGGCTTCTATCTCAGGGTCGTGAAACCAGGGATTGTTTGGGAAAGGGTTAACACAAAATGCGCTGAATTAATGATCTGGACCTTTTTAAATGAGAAAAACAGCCCAAAATAATGCTATTTCAAGGTTGTGTTAGTTGAAATATGTAACATAGTAGCAGACAGTGCAGATCAAAGATCAGACTGCACATTTTGTGCAGTCTGATCTTGATCTACACTGTCTCCAAAAACAACTTAAATCGGTTCCAGGGCTGTAAGGGTTAAACAATCCTCAGTTTTAACTCTTAACCAAACAACAAAATTTTAGACTAGTCCAAATTCAAAGCAGACGACAAAATAAATGGGAATCAAAAACAGAAATTTGATTTGGTAAGGGGTGAAAACATTGTGGGAAAAGGAGAAAATGCTGGTTACGAGCATTTTCTCCTTATCCCACAATGTTTTCAAAAGCTTTCTTTCTCAGGGTCTTTAAAAGTCGGGATTGTGTGGTAAAGGGTTAACAACCCTGAAGAGGAAAGCTTCTGAAAACATGGTCGGAAAGGGGGAAAATGCTGGTTACCAGTATTTTCTCCTTTTCCCACACTGTTTTCTTACCTTTCTAAGAAAGCCACAATCAGATAAATAGCATTTAATTTGTGGTCTGCAAAATTAATGCTTTCAATTTTGACATGTCTGTCAATTTTGCCATCTGGTAAAAAGTTAAAAAAGTTAAAACTTATCTCACTATGAAAATTTTCAATCATGATAAAAAACAAGTGTTCCACATAAACACATGTATTTCGAGATTTAATTTATTTTTTATTCCACTCAAGTGAGATTATGGTTTAGTGCATATAGCCAATACTTGCTGTAAAACACATAATTTGGCCAGCAACACACAAAAAGGGGCATTGGAGCATTTGCGTAAAGTTTCGTCTCGGATCAGCCTGCGCAACTGTGCAGGCTAATCGGAGACGGCACTTTACGACTACATTAGATTTTGTCCTACCGTAGACTTGCCCAAACAGAAAATTACATAAAAACGGAAAGTGTCGGAGAGAGACAACACTTTACACAAATATTGGAATGCCCCTTTTCCCATGTTGCCAGCCATTTGGAGATGGAATTACTCTCAACACTTGTTAAACACTTCAGAAAGTTCTTTATGCACTTATTACAGTGCAGTGCCTTTGGGTATAATTGGGGGTCCTGCATGGCTCAGTGGTGGGTTTCACAGCCTGGATGCCCCTCTGGTTCCAGGTTCACTGGAAGCACTGGGTTTTTTGAAGGAGTGTCCTTAAGCAAGACACACTGAGCCCTAACCTAGTACTGGTGAAACCCAGGACATACATATATAAGCAAGCTGTCGCCGTGATATAACTGAAATAATGTTGAAAGCAGCATAAAATACCATAAAAAAGTTAGATGTAATTTTGGCCTGATAGTATAACCTGTTACTAAGCTGTACCATGTTTTAACAATGCCAAGGAAAAAGGGGTTTGAAAACACTGTGATTATCAGCATTTTCTCCTTTTCTCACTATGTCTTCAAAAACACTCTTCCTCACAGATGTAAAAACACAAGATTTTCTAGTAAAGTGTTAACTCTTTACCAAACAATCCTGGGTTTCAACAAACCTGAAGATGAAGCCTTTTGAAAACATTGTGGGAAAAGGAGAAAATGCCGGTAACCAGCATTTTCTTCTTTTCCCACAATATATTCTATCTTACCAGAATTAATTTGTTCAGTTTAAGTACATTAAATAAGTTGTCTGCAAATACTATAACCATTTACCATATAATCCTGAGTTTTAGAAACTCTGAGAAAGAAAGCTTTTGAAAACATTGTGTGATAAGGAGAAAATGCTGGTGTACTTTTTTGTTCCTTTTCCCACAATGTTTACAAACTTTTCACATATAAATCCCATTATTCCTGCCACATCGATAATGTTATTTGCAAATGCTTTCGATTTGGACCTATCTAAAACCTTGTTATGTGGTAAAGAGTTAAATTTGGACATGTCTAAAATTTTGCCGTTTCGTAAAGGGTTAAAAGAATTTTTGTCTAAAACTGCATAATTTTATCTAGTTGTTGTTTTTTTCAGCATGATAAAAAAACCATGATCATAATAAAAGTACCCAACCTTCAGACATGCAGACATAATTTTGCAGCCAGGTAGAAATTTCTCTTTGATCCTGTAAATTGATACAGACAGTCATATCTAGTCTGTACCTATTTGCTGAAAACGCATTTTGCATTTTTTTGGCATTATATAATATCATCCGCCACCAAAAAAAATGTCAGTTCTTCCAGGTATAATTAGATTTTCTGTGAATTATCTTTCTTTCCCCTCCTATTTTTACTACCTGAAGAAATCAAAAACTTGGATACCTTTTTTTTTCATCCTCTTCCTGCTTACTCCAATCTAAGATTATTCAATTAACCCTTTACCACACAACAAAATTTTGGACCAGACCAAATTGAAAGCATTTGCAGACAACAAAATAAATGTGACTCAAAAATTGAAACTTGACTTTAGAAGAGTAGAAAACATTGTGGGAAAAGGAGAAAATGCTGGTTACCAGCATTTTCTCCTTTTCCTACAGTGTTTTCAAAAGCCTTCTTTCCCAGCATCGTAAAAACCAGGGATTTTTTGGTAAAGAGTTAAACCTTTATCACATAATCCAAACTATTAATGATCTTGAAGAAGGAGGCCTGACTTTATTGTTGGAAACCAAGAAAATGCTGCAAGAAGGATAACTTTAAAGAAACACTGTGGAAAAGGAAGGAAATGCCAATAACAAGCATACTCTATTTTTCACAGAATGCTTCCTACCCTTAGAAGAACAAATTTCAATTTTTTTTTGTCATGTGAAAATCCTATTGATATGGACAAGAGGTTTCATTCTTAACCACACAATCTCCAGTTTTAAGGGACGGGACAAAGATGCCTTTTGACAACACTGTGGGAAAAGGAAGTTGGTAACCATCATTTTCTTCTTTTCTCACAATATTTTCCACCCTTATACAGGAAATTTTATCATTTCACTCACATTTGTCCTCTGTAAATGCTTTGGAAATGTCTAACATTTTGTCATTTGGTAAAGTTGTAACTCTTTACCAAATAACAAAGTTTCAGACTCATCTAAATTTAAAGAATTCGCAGAAGAAAATAATGAATGTAGCAAAAATATTGGGATTTGTTTGTGAAATCTTAGAAAACATGGTGGAAAAAGGAGAAAATGCTGGTTACCAGCATTTTCTCCTTTTTCCACCATGTTTTCAAAACCCTTCTCTTTCATGATCCATAGAAGTCCGGATTGAGTAGTAAAGGGTTAATCAATGTCATGCCTATGACGTTAGGGGTGTAACACTATCCTCTTATTTCGCATGATGCATGTACCATGCATGATGCATATCATACCTGGATAATATCCAAAATGAGGCTCTATCACCCTTTTCACCTCTCTACTTGTCTGAACTTTCTCAGGCATTTGTAAACCTTTTGAAAAACTGATTAACTAACATAGCCTCCTTCAGATCACAACTTTTTTGTCCAATGCAACTGACCTCTTTCGAAAACACTGCATTTTATTCCACTTGTTGGACTCTTTTCACAAGTATGTTTTGTTGGTTGGTTGGTTGGTTGGTTGTATTGGGGTTTAATGCCACTTTAACAGCTAAGGTCATATCATGGCGGTCGGTGACGCACATATGTTTCCTGGCTTTCTCACACCAGTACTAACACAACTTTCTTTCCAAAGCCACCGACTACTTTTCTCACATGCTTCAGCAGAGGTGAGAGGCGAAAATATGCCGGAAAGAAGGTTCGCCTCAACCGGGTATCGAACTCACAACCACCAGGTCATGAGTCCGACACGCTCACCACTGAGCCACCCGGGTGGGCTGTATGTTTTGTGTGGTTTTACGACATTATAATTCTTTTTCTGCTCAGCCGAATGTGCTGGCTTTTGACCTACTTTTTGGTACTGATAACAAATGAATTGATAGAAATTTGTGATTGGTAAAAAAATGTAGACATGTTTATTATACAGGACCCTGCTTATTTGCTGGCAAATTTACCCTGTCTTTCTTTTTTAACTCTTTACCACACAATCCCGACTTTTATCACCCTGAGAAAGAAGCCTTTTGAAAACATTGTGGGAAAAGGAGAAAATGCTGGTAACCAGCATTTTTACCTTTTCTCACAATGTTTTCTACCCTTCCCAAACAAAATTTCAATTTTTTAGTCACCTTTATTTTGTCGTCTGCAAATGCTTTCAATTTGGACCGGTCTAAAATTTTCTCATGTGGTAAAGAGTTAAAAAGATACTTCTAGTAGCCTCTTTACCAGAGGAAATATTTTTAGACTGGTCCAAAAACAAAGCATTTTTTAGATGACAAATCCAGTGGAGAACAAAGTTAGAGCTGAGATTTGTCTTTTGAAAGGTAGAAAACATTGCAGGAATAGAGAAAATATTTATCAGCATTCTCTCCCTTTCCCACAATGTTTTCAAAAAACTTTCTTTCCCAGATTCGCTAGAAATAAAAGATTGTATGGGGTTCACCAATTTTCTGAAGACTGGTTTTGGAAAGTCAAACATTGTTATAAATGAGCCAAGGAAGAACAGGCCGAAGGAAAGAAGAAATTTCTTGATGTTTGGGAACATTATGGCAAGAAGAAACCATTTGTTTCTCCTTTTCCTGCAATGTTTTCAAAAAATAGGGGGACAGAGACTTCATGTTTGTACAGTGTGGGATCAATGTAAATGTGAAACTGTTTTCTTCATTAAGACTGTATCACTGATGCATTCTGTCTTCAGATATGCAGCAATAAATAAACAAAAACAGGAGAACCAGCCTGGAAAAGTAATTTATTTTTAACCCTTGACCCGGTCTTGTACGAAAACAATTTTAAGCTAACCTTGCCTGTATTAAGTCTTTACAGACAACAAATTGAATGTGATAGAAATTATGAAATTTGGTTTTTGAAAGGGTGAAAAACATTCTGGGAAAAGGAGAAAATACTGTTTACACTCAATTCCTTTTCCCCAAATTTATCATCAGCTTTCTTTCTCAGAATTGTTAAAATTGTTTCGTAAAGGGTTAACTCTTTAGCAAATAACAAAATTTTAGACTAAAATTAACCATTCATCCAAATCGAAGGCATTTTAAGACAACAAACTAATGTTGCACAAATAAGGAAATGTTTGTTTGAAAGGGTAGAAAACATTGTGGAAAAAGGAAAAAAATGCTGGTTACCAGCATTTTCTCCTTTTCCCACAATGTTTTTAAAAGTCCTTGTCCCTTAGGGTCGTTAAAACTCTGGATTGTGTGGTAAAGGATCAAAGCACCTTTCCAAACTTTCAAAGATTAGTACCATTGCAACCACTTCAATTTAAGATCATACAGCACAAAACATGCAGTCTGATCTTTGATCTAAACTGTTGAGACATTCCAGATACAATGTATTTTCGCCTTTGCCACAATGTTTTCAAAAACCCCTTTCCTTGGGATGGTTAAAAGTCGGAATTGTAACATAAAGGTTGAATTTCAAAAATTGCACTTGCAACATAAAGGTTGAATTTCAAAACTTGCACTTGCTAGTACAATTTTTTTTTCCAATTTCCCAGGTCTTTTTTTTTTCTAATATCAAGATGTTATTAAATTTTACATGTATGATTGGCCATAATTGCTTTCCAAACCTAGGAGAGGAAGCTTTTTGCTCATAAGCCATTTCAAACCCTTTACCACATGGCAAAAATTTTAGACTCATCCATATTAAAAGAATTCAAAGACAACAAGTCAAATGTTTTTCAAATGATAGTATTTGTCTCTGAATAGGTAGAAAACATTGTGGGCAAAGGAGAAAATGCTGGTTACCAGCATTTTCTCCTTTTCCCACAATGTTTTCTAAAGGCTTCTTTCTCAGGTTCCTGAAAAATCTGGATTATGTGCTGAAGGGTAAAGTGTCTCTTAAAATAGACAAGTTTTGTTACAGTTTGTCTTATGAGGAAACTACTTGTTTTTTGCAGAAAGTTTTATGTTTTTGTTATTGGTCTGTAAGTCAAAGGAAAGCTGGTGAACAACAGCCAAACATTGGTCCAAATAGAAGCATTTTGCTCTTAAGCCATTTAAGTGTCTCTCAGTTGAGTTTTCCCCTGTGTCGTGTTTATGAATTCTTCATGAATATTTCATGAAAACAACATGAAGTGTTCATGAGTTGAATTCATGAATACTTCATGAATAAGAAGTGAACAGAAAATGAGACAAATTCATCAAAAAATCGTGAAATAATGGTTCATGAATTCTTCATGAAGGATACAATGCATGAACCATTCATAATTCAAGAACATGTGCAAGTTCTTAAAAAAATCATGAATGAAGCATTGGTTTATCTTCATGAAGAATTCATGAATTTTTATGACGATACACTTTTTATGAAGTTTTCATGCATTTTTTCATTCACAAACTTAATGTCTCATTTTCTGTTCACTTCTTATTCATGAACTCTTCATGAATTAATATTCTTGAAATTTCACGAATATCGTCTTGTATAGTATTCATGAATACTTCATGAAACACCGAGTAGTTTTTAAACTGGACAAATTCATGAATACTTCATGAATATGAAGCAAGCAGATGTGCAAAATGCATTAAAATCTCATGAAATAAGGATTGATTGAATGGTGCTTTATGCTGCTTTCAACAGTATTTCAGGCATGAAATAGAGATTCAAGAACAATTCGTATAGTAGAACATTTAACCCATTACCACACAGTCCCTACTTTTGACACCCCTGAGAATGAAGTCTCTTGAAAACACTGTGGGAAGAGGAGAAAATGCTGGTAACCAGCATTTTCTCCTTTTCCCACAGTGTTTTCTACCCTTCCCAGAACAAATTTCAATTGTTCAGTCACTTTTCTTTTGTCTGCAAATGCTTTCAATTTGGACCAGTCTTAAATTTTCTTGTGTGGTAAAGAGTGAATTGTTTTTTTAATCTTATAATGGAAGTGACCATTATGGCCTAACTGACCATGCTCTAACTGAAATCGCTCATTGAACAATTGGCTTGAGATACTCTAAAACAAAAATACAACTAGAGCTGTCACTAAATGTGATTTGATACCCCCACCAGCGCATGATACTCTAAGGAAACAAAAGGGCCATGATGGCTCTGAAATCGATCACCTGATTCTATTGACCAAACATGAACCATCTAGTTTCCCAGTGACCTAGTTTTTTATCAGACATTACCCATCATCAAACTAGTGGCCTAGTTTTTGACCTGACATGACCCATTTTCGAACTCATCCGAGATATCATCCAGACAAACATCCTGACCAACTTTCACGAGTATCCGACTGAAAATGTGGCCTCTAGAGCATACAAAAGGTTTTTCTAGGATTTGACCTAGTGACATAGTTTTTGACCAGACATAACCCATTTTCGAACTCGTCCAAGATATCATCGAGGCAAACATCCTGACCAACTTTCATGAGTATCAGACTGAAAATGTGGCCTCTAGAGCGTACACAAGGTAAAAAGTTGACAAGGGATGATGCATGATGGATGACGGACACAGCATGATCACAATAGTTCACCATGAGCACTTCGTACTCAGGTGAGCTAAAAAAGTGTCTTAACTCTTTACCACACATGAAAATTTTAGACTGGTCCAAACTGAAAACATCTGCAAACGACAAAATAAAGGTGACCAAGAAATTAAAATTTGGTTTGGGAAGGGTAGAAAACACTGTGGGAAAAGGAGAAAATGCTGGTCACCAGCATTTTCTCCTTTTCCAACAGTGTTTTCAAAAGGCTTCTTTCTCAGAGTCGTTAAAAGTCGGGATTGTTTGGTAAAGAGTTAATCTTCAATCAAGCGGAGTTAATGGCATCTTGCAAAAATCAACATATGATCAATGTATATGCAAAGTTTCATTTCAATGGTGGCAAAGGTGTGGGAGGAGTTTGCAACAAAAGTAAATTTCTTGAACACAGACAGACGGACGGACAAACAGGCTGATTCCAGTATACGTCAAAAAATTTTGTTTTGCAGGGGTATAATCATCCTTTGTTTTCTAAAACAATTTCCTTTTCTGTCGTAGAGTTTTCTGCAAATTTTCCAACTTTTTGTGGAAAGTTTCTTTTGATATTTTGGTCTTTTTCCTAACAATTGTTTCTAATTGCAAAAGCTTCTCGGCGTCAAGAGGTGGGCGGGGAGTCCCTGAGCATTTTGAGGTCTTCTTTCCAGTTCTGGAACAGTTTATTAAGGTGTCCTCAGAAAAGATTTCTTTTGCCAATGTTGTAAGGATGCTCTGAACGTCTGTTTCTGCTAGGTGGTCGATGAGTTTTGAGATTTTGTCAGTTTGTCCGTCTGTTGCTTTCTTGGATTCTAGTGCAGCCACTCTCTCCTCTAATTTTCGCAGTTTTCTTCTTAAGCGATAAACATCTTCTTTCAACCTGGAAAAAAAAATTAAAATAAGTGCACTGCACGTGGGTGCCAACGCTCGGCTGTGGGGTGCTTGATAGAGGATAAAAAGTCCAGTTCAAAAAGTAGGCATAATTCTGAAAAACAAAATCCATTCTGAATTGTCTTCCTTGATAGTAAGGATTGCTCTTTGGATAGTGAACACATACTCCAAGCTTCGAGTAAATATTTTTAGTAATAACAGAGATATAACAATATGCAAAGTTTTTGCACAACAATGACGATGCACCAGAAGACTAGGCCAAGGCTATAGCAATAGGTCAAGTTTTCTTCGAAAACAGCCGAGCTAACAAGCTTTGTAAGGGCCTTTTTTTTTTTGACCTTGAGACCTTGATATTTGACCTTGACAGATGACCTTTTATCAAAGAAAACATCTTGCAACAAGGAATACACATGTAAAATATGAAAGCTTCATCACTTACCCTTCAAAAGTTATAGCCAATGTTAAAGTATTTTGTAGACAAACAGAAAAACAGACAGGGCATAAACTAAATGCTTCCGATCTAATGATGTTGGAGCATAGAAATGAAACAATGATTTTTGTTTCAAATTGGTAAAAGTCTATATATTGTCAATGACAATGCAAGTACCAAACTGGACTTATGCGATCTATAGGTTGCAGGTACAATATCATTTGTATTGGAATCAAGCCATTTTCACAGCTAGGTCTTATCATGGATGTCAGTGATGCATTTCCTGTCTTTCTCACACTAGTATTGCAACAACTTTTTTCCAAGCCACAGACTTTGTTTTTGCATCAGAGCGACAAAAAATTTGAAAGAACATGACCCACGTTCAACCTCCTCCTATCAACAAAACATTCTGACCAGTTTTCATGATCATTGGACTGAAATGTCGCGTACTTAAGTTTTGTCAACGATTTGACCAAGTGACCTACATTCAATCTAAGATGAACCGAATTCAAACCCATCTGAGATAATGATCAAGACAAGCATTCTGAACAATTCTCATAATATATTGAAGCCACATTGGGCCTATGCGGTGCACATACCTTTTTCCTAGATTTGATCTAGTGACCTAGCTACTGACCTGAGGTGACCCATATTCAGTATTGTCAAAGATAATTATCATGACAAACATTCCGACCAACTTTCATGTTGATCTATTGCCTATAGCATGCACACAGGGTAAAGGTTGACAGACCATCTGCAAAACTCCATTTGAGCATTTTGTGCTCTGGCGAGCTAAAAAATGTACTACAACTTACTCTAATCCATCATCCACATCAGGTTTCCTCTTTCCAGACAACATTGAGGTTGAATCTGTAAACGAATATAAATAAGACAGTATTAGAGGTTCATGATGGTTATTCACATCATTTTATACACATAAGATAAATACTTGGATCAGGTGCCACTGTTCCAATAAGGGCTGGACAGGCATAAGCAGATCCAACCTTATTCTCAATTGGGGTTATTACAAGCAAGGACGGTCATGCGTAGTATACACAGTAATGTTGAAAATAGAATAAAAGTCTATAAGGCAGATTCATTTTACACCAATATTAAAGAACTCAAAATCATAGTACTTCATTAACTCTATCAAACTTCAAAATTTTAGACTGGTCCAAATTCAAAGGCTTAGCAGACTAACAAATTAGATTCAGGTAACAAGATGCATTTATGAAACATGAATGCCCCCGCAATAGCTATTTTCTTTTTGTGTATCGACGAGACAAAAATTAGACTTGTAAGTAGATTCACATAGGAGAGAGAGGAAAATGTTAAGTGTTCACATCAAGTTTTCATGGTTTAATTAAGGGTTTAAAATTTGACATTCACTAGAAACACATTGATAAGATGTACTTACATACCAAATATGAGCCTTGTAACTAAATAAGTTAACTTTTTACCACACAATCCCGACCTTTAACAACCCTGAGAAAAACACATTTTGAAAACACTGGGGGGGGGGGGTATTTATCAGCATTTTCTCCTTTTTGTACAAAGTTTTCAACCCGATCATAGACTGAAATCATTAATTTAGCGACATCTACGTTGTTTTCTGCAAATGCTTTAAATTTGGTCCAGTCTTACAATATGCCACCACCTTCCATGCAGGGGTATAAAAAAATTATCATCTATGAAAGTGTACCAAACCTGGCAAGAAAAGGAGCAAATGTTGGTTACAAGTATCTCCTTTTCCAACAAGGTTTTCTCATGGCAATTTATTTCAGGGTCTTTTAAACTTAAGATTGTGGTAATGGGTTAATAATACAATAATTCACTCTAACAACCCAACCTCAAAATGTTTACTGCAACTTGATGCAGTGTAAATAGAACTGTCGTGTACTGACATAGGGCCCTGCAAAAAAATTTTCATCAAACAGCCCATATTGTCGGTCAATATGAAAACCATGGAATTACAAATTCCGTTGAAAAAGCAGTTACTGTGCCTAAAAAAGTATTTCATTGTAGTGGCCATTTTGTTGGCCATTGAAATCCATTGATAATGGAGAAAGTTATTGTGTGTCAAAGAAATGGTGCGACTAAGTGAAGACTATAGGGCTTCAGCCAACTCTAGTTGGCAGGGCCCTAAACTACATTTATGTACTTTCACACAAAGATTTTTGACAACAGAACCAATGTAGTTCTTTAGAGATCTGACCCATATCAGACCTGGATACCCTTCTTGTTTCAACTTCTTTTTGCTATTTTGATAGAGAACGGTATATATGTATTAATTTTGTGAAATATGAATGAATTCCTAGCTTCTTAATTAGGAACTTTGAGGAAGTGCTTGATTGATAGTTTGAATGGTGTTTTCATTTTGGAAATGCTTTGTAAATTTAGTCTTCTACAATTGTTTCACATAAACTGATCTAGCAATGATGACCATCTCTAGACTGCTCTCATCCCTTCTTTTCAGATTATACAGACAAACTGTTTTTACCTGAATCACTGTTTTCAACAACAATGCATGTAGCTGCTTTCTCTGTCACCTCTTTTGTTGGTTTAGATGTTTCAATATCTATCACCTCTTGTCCCATGGACTGGTTTACACCTTGAGATATCAAAGCAAAGTAAATCATTTTTTAAATATCCCTGCATCAATAGATTGGGGGCATGTAATTTTTGTCCTGTCTGTTAGTCTGCGTCCGTTTGTCAGCAAAAACTTTTACATTGGCCATATTTTTTTTATTGGTAAGACCTAGGGCCTTCATATTTCACATGTATATCTTGTGACAAGATCTTTCTAATGGTACCAAGTTCAAGGTCATCAGTCAAGGTCAAATATCAAGGTCACAGTTTTCGGAAAAATGGCTGTTGCTGGGGCATTAGTGTTTCACAAACACAGTTTGTTTCTATTGAAATTTATAAAGGCAGGACAGGCATAGGCAGATACTACTTGTTCAGGCCATTAACCTTTACTCCATAGATACTCCATAACCCAAACAAGACCCTTGTTTTACATGTCTGCAGTACAAGTCTAGTGAAAACACTGTGGGAAAAGGAGAAATTGCCAGTAACCAACAATTTCTTTTTCCCTCAATGTTTTCCACCCTTTTGGAAAACTTTCTCAGATAATTTTCATCAAATTTAAAAGTTTTGTTTGCAAAGTCTTTCAATATGGAGAGTCAAACATTTGTCCTTTGGGAAAGGGATAACAACAGGACCCAGAAATGTTCACTGCAACTTGAACAACCATCCAAATCTGAAAACATTATCACAAAAGCCATTTCAGCTTTTTTTTTTCTTTTCCCAAATTTAGTAGAGGATCGTTTTTTTGATATTTTTATGAAATATGAATGAATTCCTAGGTTCTTAACTTTGAACTTTCATGGAATGCATGAATGATAGTTCGAGTGGTGTTTTCATTCACAAAATTTTGATGTAAATTTGGAAATGCTTTGTTAAATGAAAGGTATTTTAATGAATAGCGTTCGACAACTTAGGTCATATTGGGCGCTCTTAGTAAACAATAATGCAAGGTGAAAATAAAAAATGCTTTGTTAGGTCTTCTACAATCATATCACATAAACTGAACGGGCAATGAAGATAATTTCACCACTGCTCTCATCCCTTCTTTCAAGATTATCCAAATATTTGTTACCTGGCTTTTTGGTCTCAACAGGAGTACATATAGCTCTTTCCTCTGTCGCCTGATTTGATGGTTCAGGTGTTTCAACTTCTGTCACCTGTTGTCTCATGGACTCTTTTACACCTAGAGAAATCAAAGCAGAGTAAACCATTTTTTTGGCATTGGGAAATGAACTGGGAAATATTATTCGCCGTTACAGTGATGATCATCAAAGGCTGATTACCAGCATTTTCTCCTTTTCCCACAATGTTTTCAAAAGGCTTCTATTCCTGACCCGTAAAAACCAGGGATTGTTTGGGAAAGGGTTAAACAAAGAACATATTTGCTAAATATCAATGAAATAACTAGAAGGCCCTGAAGGGCCTGAATATGCTCTACTGGCAGAGAGTTTGCTTTTAAACAAAGCATACATAGGAATTCATTACGCAAAAAGACAAAAAAGTTGACATTTTCAACTCAAAATGGCTACTTTTCCATTCCTGTTTGTTGAATTTTTTCAAACTCAAAAGGGTTAAAAAGCTATTGATGGGATAAACAAGCTGAAAAACTCATAAAAATCTGATCACAAATAAATACTTTATCATGTAAACAGGCAATGAAATTGTTCAATTTGAAATGGCTACTTTTCCCATACTGTTTGTCAGATTTTTTTCAAAATCGATAGGCTTAAAGCCATTGATGAGATAAACAAACTGTGTAAGTTTCACAGAAATCTGACCAAAAATGAATACTTTATCGCGTAAACAAGAAATGAAAATTTTCAACTTGAAATGGCTACTTTTCCAATACTGTTCATTGGATTTTTTTCAAAATCAACAGGGTTGAAGCTGTTGATAAGTTAAATAAACTCTACAAGTTTCATGGAAATCTGACCAAAAATACAGACTTTATCGCGTAAACAAGAAATGGAAATTTTAAACTTGAAATGGCTACTTTTCCCATACTGTTTGTCAATTTTTTTTTCAAAATCAATAGGGTTAAAGCTATCGATGAGATAAACAAACTGTGTAAGTTTCACAGAAATCTGAACAAAAATGAAGACTTTATTGCGTAAACAAGAAATGAAAGTTTTCAACTTGAAATGGCTACTTTTCCTATACTGTTCGTTGGATTTTTTTCAAAATCAATAGGGTTGAAACTATTGATAAGATAAACAAACTCTGCAAGTTTCATGGAAATCTGACCAAAAATACACTTTATCACGTAAACAAGAAATGGAAATTTTAAACTTGAAATGGCTACTTTTCCCATACTGTTTGTCAAATTTTTTTCAAAATCAATAGGGTTAAAGCTATCGATGAGATAAACAAACTGTGCAAGTTCCACGAAAACCTGACCAGAAATGAAGACTTTATCGCGTAAGCAAGAAAAAGACTAACGGACGGACGGACAGACAGACGGACAACGGAAACCACGCCATGACATAAGCTCTGCTGGCTGAAAGCCAGTAGAGCTAAAAACCACAGATTTTTGACAAGATGTTTTAAAGTTTGTTCAACTGGCCATATTGTGGAAAATTACCATGCTGTGGCAGTCATGATGCTTTGAAGAAATCTGAGAGTTCCACCCAAGGATCAATCCTGTGACTTCTATGAAATTTTTAGAGTTTGACTTGATGCAATTATTATGTGCTCAAACACATGACGGACATACTGCCATGACACAAGCTTTTAGCCAGTGGGTGGAACTAAAACAGGGAACCAATTCTTTCAACTTTTTACCATACCTTAACCCATTACCACACAATCCCTACTTTTGACGCCCCTGAGAAAGAAGCCTTTTGAAGACATTGTGGGAAAAGGAGAAAATGCTGGTAACCAGCATTTTCTTCTTTTCCCACAATGTTTTCTACCCTTCACAAAACTAATTTCAAATTTTCAGTCACTTTCATTTTGTCTTCTGCAAATGCTTTCGATTTGGACAAGCCTAAAATATTGTCGTTTGGTAATGAGTTAAAACCATAAAATCTAAGCTTATCGTAGTTCTCAAAGCTTAAAATTCAATTTTCATTATCCTTTAACACAGATATGCAGGCTAAATGACCTAAGCTTTCGAGGCACCACAAAACAACATTCATTCATTCTTAGTACTCAATGACAGTTTTGCATTCATAATTTTCAATCAAAAGGGAGGAAATCCTCTTAAAGAAAGAAGAATTAAAGCCTGTGACAGATGACACAACTGGACTTTCCTAATTTCAAACAAGCTTGCAAAGAGTCAATTTGAAACAAGGCAAAAATTGATAGGTTATTGATAGGATATAAATCTTATTGGAAATGGAGAAAATGCATGTTGCAAGCATTTTCTCTATTAACCACTATGTTCTCAAGTCCTTCACTTCATGGTCATAAAAACAGATCTGGGTGTCAATGGCTTTAAATTTTCAATTGGCATGCTTTACAGGATGAAAATCATTATGTTTACCTTTAGTTTGATTTTTGACCACATCATATGAGTATTTTGGTGGCAATGCTGCCCTTTTGTCCAGCAACTTTTTGTCAGCTGGAAAAAGAATGTGATACATGTATATACATTATAAATCATACCTGTTTATATTGATACAAAATACAAGAAAATCAAACTTAACCCTTTTTATTATTTACATGTATTTTGATGGGTCTACAGCCACTTGTTTTGAAAACATTGTGGGAAATTGAGAAACTGCTTGTAACAACTTTGTTCTTTCCCACAATGTTGTTTTCTATCACAAATGCATACTTTCACTTCACCTGATTTTCAGTATTCATTCTAGATGGGTAATTGCCGGATTCATGCTGAAATATTATAGATTGCCTAGATTTTGCTTAGTAATGCGGCCTAGGCAGTCATTCCGAATACTGTCGGACCGCCAGACTTATCGGACAAAAATTAGGTTGGTCTGAAGAAAAGCTGCAAGAAGTTCAGACTGAGTGTCCGGTAATTTCATTTTAGTTTAGGGTCCATAGAAATAAGAAGAGGATGGCAAATGAAAATTTACACTGATTTATAACATATTAATGAAGGAAATTTACCTCAAAAGAGTATTGTAAAACTAGCAACTTCTTGGGCTATTCAAGCATTTTTTTTCAGAAATAGACTGTCTTGTAAACATTTGGCCCCTATTTGTACTTGAAAAGCATGGGGAATTTATCAAATTCTAAGATATACACTGGATTTCTTATATAGCAACTCTCAAATTGGAATAAAGCATGGCACCATATCAAGAAAAGGTGGTACTGTAATCAAAAACATCCCCACCCTCCCCCCATTTTCAATCTGACTGCTGGTGCTATCACTGTGACTTTTGCAAGAAAAGACTTGGTCACTTTTAGGGCAGAGGTCCCAAAGATAAACTTAAACAAAATTCTGGTAATTTATACAAAGCTTCAATCTCATAGCTGCCATTTTGGAATATTACTGGTACCTCAGTGTAGCATAATACCGGAAAACGCCCAACCACTGTCGCATGAAAAACCATAAAAATCAAGATCATGTGTCAAAGAAATTTCAAATTTTTACGGATTAATTCTGTATATAGTCGGTGTAACGCAATTGAACCATTTTTCGCGGTCTGTGACGGGACGCAAGGACAGCCATTTATCACGATATTACACGATGCCGCCTCATGATATCTCGTCAAGATACATGAAGAATGAAATGATTTTTTTTTTCATCAAGATGTGATTTTACTCTCAGTGACTTCTTATCAGTGATGAACTGCCACGGCCATTTTATTGTCCTGGAGTCAGGAGATCCGAGAGAAAAAACCTTTGAAAACAGTGGGAAAAGGAGAAAATGTTGGTAACCAGCATTTTCTCCTTTTCCCACAATGTTTTCTAGATCTACTCTTCTAAAATCAAATTTCAAATTTTGGGGCAGAACTACATTTATTTTCTAGTCTGCAAGTGCTTCGAATTTGGACAAGTCTACAATTTTGTCATTTTGTATACAGTTTAACCCTTTCCCAAACAAAAAATTTTAGACTCTTCCAAGCTCAAAGACTTTGCAGACGACAATTTCTCCTTAAGGGCAGAAAGTTCTCCTTTTTCTGCAGTGTTTTCAAGACTTGTACTGCAGACAAATGAAAAGGGCTTGTTTGGGGATGGATAAATTTTGACTTCTTAGCAATAACTGTTATGTGTACACATGGTAAAATTTTTCTAACAATGGGTTGAGTTACTAGAGATGATGTCAAAATCTGTAAAACAGTAAAGTTGTTAACCATATCGTTAATGCTGTAAGATAAACATCAATTGCATGACCGTATCCTTCAATAGTTGTAAGTTCTACCCTTTACACTGAGACTTTGACATGTTGCCAAGGAGACAAGAATGTATATGCATGACATAACCTGGTTTAGACAGGTCAAGATAACCCAGGCAACATACATGTGTTACGTCATCCATTTTGGTCTGTGATTGTTTAAGAGTAATACAGTGTGAAAAACACTTGCAAACATTCGCAATCTTAATTGGGATATACATGTATACTGTGATCGACAGGTATTCTTTGTTGCAGATCTACTTACCATCAATTAACTCTTCCCACCACGACAAATTTTAGACTCTTCCAAACTCAGAGATAGCAGATGACAATTTTTAACTTGATGAAAATGAAGTTCTCCCAACTGCAGACACATAAAAACCAGTATTTTTGAGTTGACAAGATCTATACCGGTCCTCGCTGGTACCGTGTCATCTATGATACCGCGGTAATCCGGAAAATACCTAATTTGCATACATAGCGCCACCTAGCCACTGTTTACTCTTTCAAATCGAGAGCAGAAGTGTTTTTTGTATTGCATCAGTCAAAAATAATAGATATTTCTTCATAAATGATAAGTTGCTTTCAATATTCACAAATTGCAATGATAAAGCACACTTTTCCTCCATGTTTTGAAAATAATTACCCCCAACTCTTCAAATCACCGGCAATTTATTTTTAACGAGTAAAGGTCATCTGCTATGGCATCATAGTCCTCGCCGGAAACAAAAACTATGGTACTAACTCATACTTTGAAAAAAATCACATATTTTTTATGAATTTCTAAATTTCAAATGTTAACGCGGTACCATAGCGGACTCCTTTCGGAGCACCTGTAGTCACCATGTTAGCTTGACCTAGATATTTTGTCTTAAAAACACGAATTCGGCTTTGATAGTTCAGTTATTCTAACTTTACATGCAACAGTTTATTACAGTAAATTAGAAAATAATACATGTCAGTTTGCTATCTTGTAGTAATTTTCGTCAAAATTAAGTACCGCGGTACCATCGAGGACCATCCTACATAGACTAGATCTATTTTTAGAACTTACAGTGGATTTCGCAAATCACCGCCTCATAGGTTTTCGGTCCATAGATAGCTCTGATTATCTCGCCTTCTCTGTAGTTGCATGCGTCTTTTTTGGGGTTGACGATCAGATTTGGTCGAATGACCGATAGGAATCGGTCTTCCCATTGAATCAGAAAGTACAAGCTTGTCTTCTCTGCCATGCTTCCATCCAAGATGATGTGCGCGCTTCTAGAAGATCTGCCCGCGCTTTTCTGCAGCTTTACTGGTTCTCGAGTGATAACGTTATCTATACGAATAATCTCGCGAATAAGCGAGAACCAGATTGAAGTGGTCGCTTACACCACGGAAAAATATGTCGACGAATGCTAACTGTTTTTTAATCATGACGCCAATAATAAAATATTTCTACACAATAACGAATTAAAAAAATAGTTTTTAGGGAAAGAAATCGAAAAAAATATGTTTGGATGTTGATTTATTAATTTATTTTTCATCACTGTTCGCGCCATTTCTGATATAGCCGGGAAATTTCATTAAATGATACCCCTCTCGGATGCAATTGACGGAATTCGACGGGAAGGAGTTTCTCCGGCGCTTCAAGTTAATTTGTTTACTTGTGAACGTGAACTGAGACTCTTGCTGAAACTTCAATATAAGGTATGTATATTGGGATGATTATAAGCCCATTTTCTTCGTTTTCAATCGAAAAATTACTTTTCCATCAGCGTTCGTTATGTACCGAGCGACCTTGTAAGGATTCCCGCACTGTGGATCTGTTGGCCACTCTGACGAATGAAAATCGCAAACCTCTGTATTCTTAACCGTATGACATAACGAAAATCGTTAATTTCTGTGTTCATGATTGTCTTTATGGAAACAAATCGGAAATCATATCACATTTACATCAAATTTAAAGACCCACAGGTAGTGCCTATTACGTAACAATAATATTCCAGGATACATCCATTTGATTGGTTGAAAACGCCCTTTTTACATGAGCGCTGCATATCAATTAGCTGCTGGTTTCGGCATTACAATCAGGCGGAATATTAAATGGGGTGATATAGGGAACCAGCAAAATTATTCATTTCCCTCATGTTTGATTAAATATTGTTTACGACAAAAATCCAATCCAATAGATATAATGGTTCATTGTTTCTGTCCAGTAAAGGCACTTGACTCAACTCTCTGGTATTACCCCTTGATTAATTGACGTTTTTTTACAGTAACAATTTACACTGATTAAATGTTGTTGCCCAGAAAGAGACGGTGTTATAAACAACTTTTCCCTTCACTTTTAGTCAATAATAAGGATTTTTTTAACAAGTTTGTTTCAGAGTGAAATAAACTGATCACTTGAACTATTTATGGAATGGCTCTTTTGAAAATTGAAATAAAATGATTGGTCCAAACATTATTTACAAAAACACCAAGACTTTAACTGTAAACTTGACACACTTGCTATCAGATGACAGATTTTAGTCTTGTCTCAATTGAAAGCATTTATAGACAACAAATGAACTGCAGTTTTCGTGATTGAATTTGTTCTTTTTTTTATAGTTGAAAACATAGGAAACGGATAAAAAGTTATCATTAACATTTTCTCCCTTTTCAACAAATATTTCCAAGAGTCTTCTACCTCAGGGTATTAACCCTTTACTGAATTTAGTTGTTTGGGAATGGTTAAGAGTTGAGGCTTATCTGGTAAAGAATACACTATTTCGTGAAGTAGATTGAATGAATATAGTTTAACCCTTTCCCAAACAAGCCCTGATTTTTACGTGTCTTCAATAAAAGTCTTTTGAAAACACTGTAGGAAAAGGAGAAATTGCTCATAATGAGCAATTTCTCCTTTTCCCAGTGTTTTCTACCCATTTGGAGAACTGTCTGCCATTTTCGTCAAATCTGCAGACTCTTTCAGTTAAGAAGAGTCTAAAATGTGTTGTTTGGGAAATGGTTAAAGAACTTGGTATCGGCATTTTTCCCTTTTCTTATGTTTGCAAAAGGCTAGTTCCTCAGGTTCATTAAAAGTTCTGACTCTTTTAAGTTTTGAGTGTCCAAAAATCAGCTGTGTATTAAATATGAATACAGAAATCTTAAATATTAAATATAAATGTTAAATATTTTAAAGAATAATTAGGTTTCATCCATTTATATAAAACCACCCTTGGTGAATTACACAACTTTCTTAAAACAATTGGCCAACTTCTTTAGAAATTCATGAACTATTCTTGAAAGGTTGTCCATTTCAGGTTGATGTTAATTTGAGAACTAGTAATTCATGATTCTTGAACTTTTAAGGAATACATTTATTCATGAAATAATCAAAAAATATCCTTGTGATACTATCATGAATACTTCATGAACATTTGGAACTCTTCAATGATTCTTGACCTCTTCATGAAGTGAATAGTCGCATACTTCATGAATAAAACTTCATGAATATGACTTCAAGCATTGATTAAGAATCATTCATGAAGTATTCTTAAAGGAGTGAAAAATTCTTGATTTCATGCATTTTGTTTCGCAGGGGTTGTTTCATTTTGTCCTATGAAGAAACTACTTGTAGTATGCAGAAAGTTGTATGGTTTTGTCATTAGTCTGTTGCAAGGCAACTGATTAATGACCTTGCTAATGACCTTTGATGACAAGTTAGGGTAACCCAAACACCGTGCATCTTAATTAGCCTATATTTCTTTCAAAATAAGCCTGTTTAGGCTGTTGAATGCCCTAATATCAGGAAGCAGAAATGTAAAAGTTTATTTTGGAAATTATTATAATACAGGAAAACCACAGATTACTTTCAATATTAGCCAGGTATATCAAGAACTGTTAACTACAAGCCAACCCCTCCCATGCGAAAAATACACAAAACAGACATTTCCCCTATTCTATTCTAGGATGAAATCTACCATTGAATTTTTTGTTTCCCCCATTTCCTTAAGACATAATGCGAAAAAAAATGCTTATGCAGGGATACAAACGGTGAAAAGGAAACTATATAGCTAATGTCATGTGACATAATTAGCCACACCCCCTCGGGTCATCTGAAATGATACTATAATAATATACCTTGTGCCCCATTGCAACTTTATATAAGATCATTATCCCTTCGCCACACAATCCCAACTTTTAACGTCCCTGAGAAAGAAGACTTTCAAAAACATCTTAGGGAAAAGGAGAAAATGCTGGTAACCAGCATTTTCTCCTTTTCCCACGTTTTCTCCTGTATTAAAGACAAATTTTGTTTTGAGTTACATGAATTTAAATTTTTGTATGCAAATGCTTCAATTTAGATAAGGCTAAAATTTTGTCGCCTAGTGAGGAGTTAAAAACTATATGCAATACAGAGAAAAATAAATAGAAAAATCAAAATCAGGGTATGCTGAAAATCATAAAAAGCATTGCTGCAAATGCACAAATTTCTCATCATGTCTCCGTTTACCACACTGTTTTCTACAGCTGTCCAGATTTGTCTAACTTCTGTATATGGGAAAAGAATGTGCAGCATGGTCAATCTCACATCATAATTTACGATGTCAATTTACACCGTTTTGATTGTTTTTGACAGACAATATGCAATAATTGACCGCCTGCCTGCGGGACATGATTTATGGTATCTACCATAGTTAAACCCTTCACCACACAATCCAGAGTTTTAATGACCTTGAGAGAGACGGCTTTGGAAAACATAGCAGGAAAAGGAGAAAATACTAGTAACCAGCATTTTCTCCTCTTCCCACAATGTTTTCTATCCTTTCAAAGAGAAAAATCATTTGCGCTACATCTAACTGTTCTCTGCAAATGCTTTCAATTTGGTAAAGTCTAACATCTTGTCATTTTTGGAAAGAGTTAACCTCAACATATAAAACTGACATAGCTCTTTTCTTGCCTGGGCTTTCAAAATCTTTTTGTCTCACGAAAAGGAAATATTACAGGCCAATGCTCCTATTCACAAAATGTTGTTTGTTGCATTCTGCTGATATTTTCCTGTCCTAAAATGATTTTTTCTTTCCTGTGTGTCACTTTATACCAGACGACAAAATTTAGATTTGAACAAATTGAAAGCATTTGCAGATAAAAAATTAAATGTGGGTCAAATAACCATTCCAATCATTTTCTTCTTTTTCAACAGTATTTCCAAAAGCCTTTCAATTAAGGTTGATAAAACATGGGATAGTGTAGTAAAGGGTTAACTGATAAGTAGATGATGAAATTTAAACCTAACAAAATTCAAAGCATTTGCAGCCCACAACACTAAATTTGTTAGATGAAATCCCATCTTTTAAGATCCAACTTTAATTTGTAGTCCTCTGCAAAATGCTTCCAATCTGAACAAGTGTTAAAAAAAATTGTTTGGTAAAAGGATGAACCGATTTAGGTTGGCAGAAAATGATAAATGAAGTCCACAAAACAGCCCTGGTGGCAATGTCTGAGGGGGTGGGGAACAAGCAATCAATTAACCCTTTACCCTTAATCAAACAACCGATAATGAAGAAAAGTTAAAAAAAAAAAATGTGCAGAGGAATTCTAGGAGAAAATTTAGTCCACTTTCAAATGTTTTCTATCATGTAATTTCTTCACCAGAGAACAAAACTAAAAACTTTTCCAATGTGAAAGCATTGCAGACGTAAAATAAACTGTGGCACAAACTTTAACATTTATCTGTGAGGAGTCAGAAATCCCATAACATTATTTTTTAATTTTGGAATAGTATGATGCTTTGTGGTAATAGAAACAATAATGCTGGCATTAAGTAACTGCTCCTTTTTCCACAATGTTAACAAAAAACTTTATCTACAATAGTTAAAGGCCCTGAAAAGTCATACTCTTGTGATAAAGGTAAAATCCGCCCTTGTTGCACTTGCTGTGGGGGGTGGGGTGGTGACAATAATTCAATTTGAAGAGCCGACCATAGAAATAATGTCACCTCGTACCCCATTTTTTGTAACAAAAAACTACAGTACAGACAGGTATAAAAAAAGACCAACCAATAGACAAACTTTCTTTACTTGTCAAACCCTTTACAACACAATCCTTAGTTTTAACAGCCTTGAGCGAAAAATGCCTTTGAAAACATTATGGGAAAAAGGAGAAAATGCTGGTCAACAGCATTTTGTCCTTTCCTCAAAAAGTTTTCTACCCTGCCAGAGGCAAATTTAAGATTTTGGGACACATTTTGGTGTCTCCATAATAACCCTAAATTCAATCTGTGTAAATCTAAAAATTTGTTGCTTGATAAAGGTTTCACCAAAAAAATCTGGTCAGGAAGAAGGCCTATGAATAGTTTGTCGAAAAATAATTTAGGACAAAATTCTGTTTCTTTTGTGTGTTTTTTTTTTCATTTTCTCCTTTTTCCACACATTTTCAAAGCACCATCTTCTTCCAGATGGTGGACCCTTTACCACACAATACCCTCTTAAAAACGACTCTGAAAGAGGCCACTTTTGAAAACATAGTGGGAAAAGGAGAAAATATTGGTAACCAGCATTTTCTCCTTTTTCCCACTATGTTTTCTATCCTATCAAAGACAGAAATCATGATTTGAGCTACATTTGATATCATCTATAAATGCTTTCAAGTTGGTTGAGTCCCAACTTATGCTGTCTGGTAAAAGTGTTAAAAGATTGGATTGTATGGTACAGGGGTTCGACAGGACAAGTTTCCTGTGTCATGCACTCTCACATGCCTTGCTTCCGAAGGCCTAGGTCACACGCATCTCAATTTCACAATGTATGCCAAGCAACACATGACAAATTAACCCCTAACTACACAACACATTTTTGCTTGTCAAAACTGAAAGCATTTGCAGACAACAGATAAATGTGGCTTGAATGTTTTGTTTTTCAAAGGGTAGATATTATACTGGAAAACAAGAGAAAATGCTGGTTACCATAATTTTGTCCTTTTACAACAATGATTTCAACAGCATTTACACACACAGGGTCCTTAAAACAGGTGATTGTTTAGTAAAGGGTTAAATGCCACCAAAAAACCTCCACTTGTGAACATCTTCACACTTTCAATGTAACCCTCTATCAAGCATTCCAGCGTTCTATCAACCCTCCAGATTTAAAATGTGTGTAATCAGCATGCCTTTCTTTTTCCACAATGTAACCAGTATTTTATCTTTTTTCCATAATGTTTACCACCCTTAAAAAAACAATCACTTTCTTTCCACCACTTCATCTGTATTCTACAGATTGATTTCAATTTGGTTAATCTAAAGTTTAGTTTTTGGGCACAGGTTTTCACTGTGTTTTGCAGCCATAAGATTTATTTGCTCCCTTGTGTGGCTGCTTATAACAGGATTGACTGTGTCTGTTAAACACAGGGAATGAGGTGGTCCCTAGAGGGTAATCTGATAATGGAATTTCATCCTTTACAACATAACAAAATCTCAGACTGGTCCAAACTGAAAGCATTCTCAGACGACAATTCAAACATTGCTCAAATTATGACAGCTGCCTTGGAAAGAGTAGGAAACATTGGGGGGAAAAGGAGAAAATGCTGGTTACCAGCATTTTCTCCTTTTCCCACAATGTTTTCAAAAGCCCTCTTCCTAAGAGTCGTTAAAGTCAGGATTATGTAGTAAAGGGTTGTTAACCTTATCGGAACTCAAAAGTCAATCTGTTTCAGTCAATAATAATTGCCTACAATTTAACTTTCTGTATAAATAATTATAAAAATATTGAAAAACTTACAATAAAAAATTTGCCTTCTATTAGCCCTACTTAGTATACTATTTATTCATCCTTGACTCTATAATCTTCCCTAGATTATTCTGTATATCTGTGGTAGATTATTTAAAAATATTATGCAGGCGCTTAGCTAGGTTACAGGAAGTCTTGAAGCCCTGGTTTCAACATCGATTTTCACACATATGTTTTTTCGAGGAAAAGAAGGGCGACAAAATAGCTGAATACGTGTAGATGAAAGCTCAGTCTAGGCGTATGCCGATGCACTTCATCAGCTACATTCCTACGCCCCTGTTATGACAAAAGGAGAAGTTGCTGATAAAAATTTTTCGGCTTTTGAACAATTTTTTCACATGCATGCTCCTTATCTCTTAGAGAAATGCTTTCCAAGGGCATAACACCCATTACGCACAATAAGCATGAATGTCTGTATCAAACCAATCCGTGACCAAAGTCGTAAATCACAATATCATATATATGTGTTGATTTTTCTCTGATTGTATGCCTTACAGTCTGAAAAGATGGGTTGAACTGATGCACCAACAGCAGGAGAGAGACAACCCTCCAGTTCCCTTCCCCATCTGCACTTCCTGCCTCATTGTGCCTAAAATTTTGGTGTCTCATCAGTCTGAAACACCTCTTACATTATTGTGGTCAGTGTTGGTCATGACCAAACAGTCCTAAATGTCAGTACCACAAATTTTTCAAAAGCCGTCTCTATCAGGGTCATTAAAACTTGAGATTATGATGATTATGGGTTAACTCTTTACCACAGAAAGAAATGACATCATCATCTACATTGAAAGCACTTGCAGACGACAAATCAAATATGATTCAAATTATGAGATTTGTCGGTGATAGGGTAGAAAACATGGTTACCAGCATTTTCTCCTTTTCAAAGAATGTTTTCAAAAGCTATGTATGGTAATGGGTTAAGTTGATTGATTGATTGTATGGTGTTCAACGCCGTATTCAAAATCATGTCAGAGATATTTCGGTGGCCAGTGCACCTGTCCATGCTTTCCTGGAGTTTCTTTTATCAGTACTCCATACAATATTCGTTTCAAGCCACTGTCTGCATGCTTTGCCATTTAACTATCGTAGAAACATGGCTCAGCAGTGAGAGAGAAATGAATCCTGCCGCAATGTCTATCATCAATCCTCAGACAGAAATTGGCCGAGCTGGGCATCAAACCAGTAACCTCCTGTTCACAAGTCCTTTGTGATACCGACTCAGCTACCGTGGCTCAGCCGTAATGGGTTAAGTGTAAAGGTAAATCGTAATACAGATTTGACCTAAACTATGTAATTAAGTATTTGTAAACTAAACAATATATAAAAACACTTCAAGGCTTTAATGTAAATATTGAAAACTGACTTTATTTAAGACCTGTAATTATAGGGACATGTTTTATGCTTTATGGGTCTTAGGCAGGCGATGTGAACATCTGTTTGCTATTTGACTGGAAAAGAGAACAAGAGGGCCAGTCTGGTCCTTTATTATTCAACTGAGATGGTGGTATTGTTTTTAAATACCATTTTCAACACTGTTTCAGTTATAGGCTGGTGGTATGTGCACTTATCCATGCTCTCCTTCAGTTTTTTTTTTTTACCAGAACTTCGCACATACTCTTTCTAAGCCACTGGCTGTTTTCCCACATACCGTAACAATTGCCAAAACAATGATCAGCGTTGAGATAGGAATGAATCCTGTTGCAATGACTATCATCAATCCACAGAAAGAAATTGGACAAGCTGGGGATTTGAACCAGCTATCCCTTGTTCTCAAATGCTGGGTGCTTTACGTACTATGCTACTTTGGCTTGGCTCACTTAACTGCACTTCACAGCAAAATAACTTAAATAGACATGACCGTAAACTTTAATAATTTACCAAGCAATCTCACACAAACCAACCTAATGAATGAAATTTTTAAAAACATTGACGGAAAAGGAGAAAATGCTAGAAATCAGCACTTTCTCCTTTAGAAATAGTGTTTTTTACAATTTCAAAGACAACTCACAATCATATCATCTCAGGTTTATTTTGCCATCTGCATTTACTCTTAATATGGGCAAGTTTCATAGAGCTAAGAAATGACACTCCTGAAAGCAAGTTTAAAACCTGTGCTACAGGTGAATATGGCAGACAGAATCATTATTTGCAGTGCTTTGATTTTAGCTTCTTAGTCTTTTCCTTACTCATTCAACCCATTGCCGTAAAAAATATATCTTACAAGACAACAAATTCGGAAAACATTTTGGGATATGGAGCAATTACTTGTAACATGCAGTTACTGCTACTTTTTCCTGCAATATTTTCCATATATTTTCCATGCAACTGCTGAAAAAGAAACATTTTCTTATCTTACAAATCTGTCTTGTAATTAAAATATGTGGAAACAATTAGGATACCATCCCTTGTTTTAATGACTGGTACATATGACTTTAGAAAACATTGTAGGGAAAGGAGAAAATGCTGGTAACCAGCATTTTCTCTTTTTCACGTATTTTTTTTTTACCCTATCAGAGAGAGAAATCATCATTTTAGCTCCCTTTACTTTGTCATCTGCAAATTCTTTCAATTTGGTCCAGTCCAAAGTTTTGTCGTTTGGTGAAGCGTTAAAAAAAAATAGTCTATGCAATAAAAGGTTAAAGTACTCTCCTTTACATTTAGCTTTTTAGATCTCTCCTTGAATGGCAGTATTTTTCTTGGTATGACTCTAAATACCAGTATTTTGTCCAATTCTAAAACTCTTCAACATGGAGGTAAAAAAAAAAGATCTGTGTGACCGAGAATCAGAAGTGCAAAGAAGGGGAAACAGGCAAAGGGAAAATCCTGTCTCGCCTGTAATCAATGCAATAAGCTCGATAAAAAAGTAAGAAGAAGAGTTTTATTGTCGAAATTCAGCAAGTCGTGAATAAAATTTACATTTAGTAGTTTAGATTTTCATCGCATATCTTCGTCACACTTCCCCAGCCTATTTGTGGAAAGTTAAATACCATGTTTTACTTACACTGTATACATGTAACTTAGACTGGTAACCTTTATGTTTCACATTTACACATATCTCTGACAAACTTAACGTAATAATCTCAAAATGAGCAATTCATCCATTTGACAGTGTTGTCTGTCTCATTGATTGTATATCGACCCCTTTTCAACAGCTTAGGTCATATCATGGCAGTCAGTGCACCTACGCATGTGTTTCCTAGCTTTCTCACACCATTACTGACAACTTTCATTCCAAGTCACTGACTGCTTTTTCTCACATGCATCAGAAGTGAGGCAAAAAATTGCCAGAAAGAAAGTTTTCCTCAACTGGGTATTGAACTCTCAACCACCAGGTCACAAGTCAGATGTGCTAACCTTGAGCTACCTGAGCTATTTCAATTATGATAAATCAATATTACCAATGTTCATTTTCTCCTTTTCTCACAACATTTTCTGCCCCTTCTGAAACAATTCCCATCATTTTATGTTTGTTACCTGCACATGCTTTCAATATGGGCCAATAAAACTTTGGAGTCAACCAGTTAAAAATTAACCCTTTACCAAACGAAAAAATTTAAAACTTGTCCAAATCGAAAGCATTTGCAGACAACAATTAAAATTTGGCTCAAATGATAGAACTTGTCTATGATATGGTAGAAAACATTGTGGGAAAAGGATAAAATGTTGTTTACCAGCATTTTCTCTTTTTCCCACAATGTTTGCCAAAGCCTTCTTTCTCGGGTTCATCAAAACTCAGCACCATGTGGTAAAGGGTTGAGTAATATGATGTGAGCTTTGTACATATCAATCTCATGGAATGCATGAAATTGTACATCTTGTCGGATAAAACTGAAAGATTGAAATGTCAAACTGTAGAACCTAATATCACTGTGACCAGCATTTTCTTCTTTTCCCACAATGTTTCCAAAAACCTTCTTTCTCAGGGTTAATAAAACTCTGGATTGTGTGATAAATGGTTAACATGATGTGGAGTTTTATAAATAACTATGTCATGGAATGCATAAATTTGTGCATGTGTTGTCATATAAAACTAAATACTGAAATTTCAGATTGTAAAAACCCTGTATCACTGTGACCATTTTGTTCTCCATTTCCCACACAATGTTTCCAAAAGCCTTTTTTTAGGTTCATTAAAACTCAGAATCAGGTGGTACAGGGTTAAATAACATGATGTGGGTTTTTGAACATAACTGTTTCATGGAATGCATTAAATTGTACATGTTGTCGGTTAAAAATAAAGATTGAAATGTCAGATTGTAGAAACCCTATATCACTGCACCTGTGGGTATTTATCCTTTACCAGACGACAAAATTTTGGATTTGTCCAAATTCAAAACATTTGCAGACGACAATTTAAAGGTGGTTCAAAAGCTGGAATTTGTCTTAAATTGAGTAGAAAACATTGTGGGAAAAGGAGAAAATGCTGGTTACCAGCATTTTCTCCTTTTCCCAGAATGCTTTCATAAGCCTTTTTTCTGGGGGTTGTTAAAACTCGGGATTGTGTGGTAAAGGGCTTATAGCTGAATTTATCAAGTTGAAGTGGGGAAAAACAATCAAGTATTTTACCACCTTGAAGAATCGAGTTTAAGATAACCAAGATTTTCTTCTTTTCCCACAATGTTTTGAAAAAATAATCCTATCATCTGAGCCACAGTTGACCCTTTGCCACACAATTCTGAGTTTTAACGATCCTATGGAAGAAGCTTTTTGAAAATATTTTGGAAAAAGGAGAAAATGCTGATAAGAAGCTTTTTCTCCTTTTCCAAAAATGTTTTCTATCCTATCAAAGACAAGTTCCATCACGTGAGCCACTTCTAAATTGTCATCTGCATATGCTTTCAAATTCAATTTTGACAAGTTTACATTTCTGTTATTTGTTAAAGAGTTAATGCAATTTTCAATCGTTACAATTTCAGTCATATCACAGCAGCAGCTCACAAACGCATTTACATCTTTCTGGAGTTTCACCAGAACTAAGCTAGGGCTCTCCCAAGTGCCTTGCCTAAGGGCACTCCATCACCAGTGCTGGGATCAAACCAGGGTTTCCCGATTATAAATCTAACACCTTATCTACATAATTATGAGGCGTCAAGCACCCCTAGAAAAAAAAAAAACTAAAAAGCACATAAGTAATTAATTCAAGGAATGCAGATAGAATGTAAGTTTCTATAAATAATCTTAGAGAGTTTTAAATTGACTTGACACAAACATGCCACAAGAAACCGCACACCATGCACTTGTGTCACAGAAGCCTTCTTATCTGTGATACAATATGCAAATTTATTCTGTACAGGAAACACCCACATTTCTGGGCTTATGATGTGGTGGAAACAGAGTTTGCCCTTCAAAGCAATTTTACACTGTTCTTCCTATAATAATAAATTATCCACAGAACGGACAATTGTTGTCCCATAGACTTGCAGAAATTTAACTCTACCAAACAACAAAATTTTAGACAGGTCCAAACTGAAAATCTTTTCAGACGGCATAATATTTAGTTGAAATGGTGGAAATGGTCCATAAAAGAGTAGAAAACTTTGTGGAAAAAGGAGAAAATTCTGGTTAACAGCATTTTCTCCTTTTCCCCACAAGGTTTTTCAAAAGGCTAATTCCACAGGGCCATTAAAACATGGGATCGTTTGGTATAGGTTTATCCTTTACGACACAATCCCGATTTTAAATGACCCTGAAAGAGAAGCACTCGGTGGGATATGGAGAAAATGCTTGTAACCAGCATTTTCTCCTTTTCCCACAAAATTTTCTACCATCCCCACAACGAATTTCAAATTTTGAGTACATTTATTTTGCTATCTGCCAATGTTTTCCTTTACAACAGTGCCTGATATTTTTAGTTATTTTCTGGTAAAAAGCAAACTTTTAAACACTGCAAGTTCATTGCCTACTGATCAAAACTTTACTGGAACACTAATGGCCAAAAGTAAACAATGCAGGTATTAAAATGCATTTAAATTTAAACCATACTATTCAAAAGTATAGAAATCATTGTGAAGATGACAATCTGTTATTGTATTGTCGGTCAAAGTATTAGTCGCTGGTGCCAGCAGAAAAATGAAATTTAAAACTAGGTCAAAAGTTACCAAGTTGCTCCATCTTTTGTTTCTTTCTACTTGCTTTTAAAATTTACTTTTCTCTGCCAGAGACTAACACATGGACCGACTGGACAATAATAGATTTTCATCATCACAACAATTTCCATACTTGTAAATGGTATGATTTAACTTTAGATGCATTTTAACACCTGCATGGTTTACTTCTGGCAGCTACTGGGCCTTTACATCCTATAAAAGTAAATCAAAGAATTTATTCAAACCATAAAGAGCAGTGGTTGTCGTAATGCTTGTAAGAAAATTGTTTCTAAACCAACTCTTAAGGGCATAGCAACCTATGTAAAAACACAGTAGCCTACACATAAATTTTATAATTGTTTTCCAAATCCATCGATGCATACTGAATAAGCAAAGAGTTGCTAACATGGACACCAATGGTGTATGCATTTCACATTTTCCTGTAGGAATCCTCCATGATCCCTACCTCAGTGGGATGGGCAAATCCATTGGTATTTCCTACTTCTGAGATGCCCACTAATGTTACTTTTGTATACGCAATATTTCTGCGAACTTTGCCCACCTATGAATATAGCAAAGTCTTTTAAAAAAAAAAAGGTAACATACTGGTATAAAACCTAAACATTACATTCTACATTCATATCAATACAAAAGTGAGTATATCAATAGTGCAATGATGTTTCAAAGAAGGCCATGCAATTTAACTCTTTGCCAAATGACAAAATTGTAGACTCCAAAATTGAAAGCAATAATTTTGCAGGTGACAAATGTGACTTAGATCATTGGAATCGTCTACGAAGCAGTTTCTTGCCCTTGAAAAAACAGGATTATTTGGTTAAATGTTAACCATTGACAACACAATTCGACTTTCAACAACCCTGAGAAAAAGAAAGCTTTTGTAAAATCATTGTGGGAAATGGAGAAAATGCTGGTAAGCAGCATTTTCTTTTTTTTCCCACAATGTTTTCTATCCTTTCAAGGACAAATTTCATAATTCGAGCAATGTTAAATTTGTAGTCTGCCACTTTGGACCAGTGTAAAATTTTGTCCTTTGGCAAAGAGTCAACGGAATAAGAAGAAGAAATGAAAACTTTATCTACAACATAATGGATGCATCTCTGTGCAAATAATTCATGCTAATGGCCAGCCAAGGATGATTTTTCAAAAAAACAATAAAATTATATGGCTTCTATCCCCTGCAATTGTACTTCGAAATTCCCGTCTGCTGTCTGCATGCTGTTTGAATGAGAGGAAAAGTGTCAATACATAAATGTTGTCTGTTAGTACATCAAAGGTTAGGGCAAAGTGTTGACAAAAATCTTACCTGTATCACCTCTTCGAGACTGGCCTTGAGCATTCCAAAATAGCCCTAGCAAAAGGAGAGCTGCGCTTACCAGCGCCCTAAAAAAGACAAAAAAAATCTTAGTATAGATCTACATAATTTTCCGTCAGCTGTTAATTGGCAAAAATACAGACTTTTGCGGTATGGATCAAGATCAGACTGCATAGAATTTTCAGCCATCAAAACAGGTCAAGTTAAAATACATGTACTAGTACTTTCATACTGAAAGAGTACAAGCATTTAACTCCTTACTTAAAACCAAATTTTTTTACTTGCCTAAATTGAAAGCACTTGAAGATAATAACTCTAACTTTGATCATGGGATTTGTCTTCAAAAAGGTGTAAAAATGGTGGGTGATGGTAAAAAATAATGATTACCAGCATTTTCTCCTTTTCCCAAAATATTTTCAAAAGCCATCTTTCTCATTAAATCTAAAATTCAAGATTTTGTGGTAAAGGGTTACGCTGTCATGAAATCTAAAATTCAAGATTTTGTAGTAAAGGGTTACCAGTAAATATATGTTCCATACCCCTTTACCACACAATCCAGAGTTTTATTGATCTGGACAGAGAAAACATTGTTGGAAAAGGAGAAAATGCTGAAAAACCATCATTTTTCTCCTTTTCCCACCATGTTTTCTACCCTTTCAGATACAATGTCAATCATTTGCGGGAAACTAAAAACTATATTGTCTAAGAATGCTCTCTGGAATTTGGGAAAGTCTAAAATCATGCCATCTTGAAAAGAGTTAACCCTTTACCACACAATGCCAACGTTTAATGACCCTGGGAAAGAAGTCTTTTTGAAAACATTGTGGAACAAGAGCGGCAAATTGTCGCAAGATACGCCCGTCCCACCACCAGTTGTTGAGGGGGTATAATAATCGTAAAGGGCAGGTAATGCAACAAACATGTTTACCAAATTCTCAAGTCAATTTGACTTGAGGTGACAAAGTTCCGTTCCGGACAAGCAACAAATACTGTAAAAATGAAGATCAAAGTGGAATTACTCAAAATCCACACTAGGTAAGAGTTATTGTTCTTGCACACTGTACTCCGTAATATTGCAACAAACATGCATACCAAGTTTGAAGTCACTCTGACTTGAGAAATGCTGAAAAAATGATGATCAAAGGGAAATAACTCAAAGACAGCATGAGGTAGAGTCATGGTTCTTTCGCACTGCACTCCGTATTATTGCAACAAACACAATTGCCAAGTTTCAAGTCAATCGAACTGGAGATGACAAAGTTATGCTCCGGACAAAGAACTGGACGCCGCCCATCCGCCCGCCCGGACGGACACCCACCCGCCCGTACGCCATGGGTGATCCCATAATACGTCCCGTCTTTGACGGGCATATAAAAAGGAGAAAATGCTGGTAACCAGCATTTTCTCCTTTTCCCACGTTTCCTACCCTGTCAAAGAAAAATTGCACCATTTGAGCCACAATGAAATTGTCTTCAACAAATGCTTTCAACTTGGACAAAGCAAAAATTTCTTTGTTTGGTAAAAAGTTAAACCTCTGAGCACAAAGTATGAATTATGTTGGTTTTGCTGACAATGTCAATCACTTGAGATCAAACTGAACACTGTCCATTTTTTTCAGTCACTATTACTGAATCAGTCTTAATTTATACAGCACTTTTACTGTTTACCAAAGGAAGGCATTTCGTTGAACTTGTCCATGTACAGGGTGCCCCAGAAGTCTAGCACCAACCTGATTTTTCATGACATAAGTTTGCTGGTCTTCAACAAGTGGAGCTTAATACTAGTGATAAGTGTTTTTTATTGACTGATTGATTGCATGGTGTTTAACACCATTTTCAACATTATTTCAGTTATATTGCTGCGGCCAGTGCACCTATCCATGCTTTCTTGGGAGTTTCTTTTACCAGTACTCCGCACAATATTCTTTCCAAGCTACTGGCTGCTCTCCCACATAACCATGATCGTTGAAACAATAATCAGCAGTGACAGAGGAATGAATCCTGTTGCAATGACTATCATCAATCCTCTGAAAGAAATTGGCCAAGCTGGGGATCGAACCAGCAACATCCTGTTCTCAATTCCAGTACGCTACCGACTGAACTAGCAGGGCTCGGCCTGGTGATACGGGAAAAACAAATCAAACTATCCATATCAAGATGAGGGTAAAACCTGATCAAAATGATATATACATTACACTTAACTCTTCACCAAACAACAAATTTCTGGATGAGACCAAACTGTAATCATTTGCAAAAGACAAATCCAAAGTGGCTCAAAAGATTATTTCTGTCTTTGATAGAGTACAAAACACTGTTGGAAAAGGAGAAAATGCTGGTCACCAGCATTTTCTCCTTTTCCCGCCATGTTTTCAAAAGGCTTCTTCTTCAGGGTATTGGAAACTTGAGATTGTGTGGTAAAGAGTTCATGCAATATTAGTATTCAAGAAAGTTACATAAACTCTAGTTGGTCTGAACAACAAACAATCAGCCTATGTAGAAAGCCAACAAACGTCACACCTTCAGGTTATTAATTCCATCTCTTTATGTAAAGGTTTGTAATAATTAACTCTTTACCAAACGACATAATTTTAGACTAGTCCAAATTGGAAGTATTTGCAGACGACATAAATAAGGTGACTCAAAAATTCAAATTTGTTTTAGGAAGGGTAGAAAATATTGTGGGAAAAGGAGAAAATGCTGGTTACCAGCATTTTCTCCTTTTCCCACAATGTTTTCAGAAGGCTTCTTTCTCAGGGTCGTGAAAACCCGGGACTGTTTGGTAGTAAAGAGTTAACCCATTTACTAATCTCATACAAAATGTCTAAGTAAAGCTTCTGAGTCTTGCACACTACTGGTGAAATCTAGGAAATACATGAATATGTGAGCTGTCGCCATGACATGACTGTTATAATGTTGAAAGCGGCATAAAAAACCATTCAATTAATCAATCAATCAACCAATCAATCAACCTAAGTAAAGAAGGGGTACTGTTAGATGCCTGTATGAAACAAGGCATTTGAAAATAGCATCTATCCTTGGAATCATTTGTGGGATTCATGCTAATTTTTTTAACGTCCAGCATAAATTAAGGCACAATGTTTGACAGTCTTGTGTAGAAAAAAAATACAATGAAAAAGTCCCAAAACAAAGAATTCACTTTTGCCTCATGGAATATACTGCTGTTTTGAATAGAACAGTATCATTACCAAAACTGTTTATCTCTACCAAACGATAAAATTTTAGACTTGTTCAAATTGAAAGGAGGTGCAGACAACAAAATAAATGTGAAAAGTTGAAATTTGTTTTTGGAAGGGAAGAAAACATTGTTGGAAAAGGAGAAAATGCTGGTTACCAGCATTTTCTCCTTTTCCTACAATGTTTTCACAAGGCTTTCTTCTTAGGGTCGTTAAAAGTTGGGACTGTGTGGTAAAGGGTTATGCAACATACTAGTATTAAGACCATTAAAGCAACCTCCCTTGACAGGTTCAATTAAATTCCTGAATGAATTTCAAGACTATGCTTCGAAATAAACCTTTGCACAACTGCGTACCATTGTCCTAGGGTCTATTTGGTATCAACTTACCCTCCGATTTTGGACAATCTTTTTCTAGGATTATAAAAGTAGGTTCAAAGTTGTTAGGTCATTCTATCTTGTGTTTCCTATTTACTTGGTTCTAAAATTCATTTCTCTGCCAGTGACTAACACTTGGACCTACTGTACAATAACTGATTATCATCTTCACAATTATTTCCATACTTTAACCCTTTACCACACAATGACGCCTTTTGACGCCCCTAAAAAAGAGGCCTTTTGAAAACATTGTGGGAAAAGGAGAAAATGCTGGTAACCAGCATTTTCTCCTTTTCCCACAAAGTTTTCTACCCTATCAAAGAAAAGTTGCGTCATTTGAGCCACTATGAAATTGTCGTCTGCAAATGCTTTCAATTTGGATAGGTCTTAAATTTTGCCGTGTGGTAAAGGGTTAAAAAGGTGTGATCTAAATTTAAATGCATCTTAACACCCACATTGTTTACTTTTTGGCCGCTATTGGATCTTAAAGGCTGTTGATCGGTTAAAGACTTTTCAAAGGCTAATGGAAATTTCAGAAAATGTCAGTAACACAGGTTTAATTGAAGAGATCATGTTCTTAAAATTATTGACCAAATTCTAACTGTTTACTAAACAGGTCTGACTTTCAATGACGAGAGACAAAGGTTTTCAAAAAACACTGAAAAGAACAAAATGTTGATAACCAAAATTTTCTCCTTTTCCCACAATGTTTTCTTCTCTTTCAATTACAAGTTCCATCATTTGAGCCAAATCAAAATTGTTGTCTAAAAAGGCTTTCAACTTGGCTAAATCTAAACTGTGGTCATCTGGGGAAGGGCTAATTATTGCCTTATGATGATTGATCTATGAAAAAAAAAAGATAAATCACCTGTTCACCAAAATTTAACACTTACATATATCGTGCTATTAAAATAAGTGAAATGAGATTTTCAAGTCAATAGTAAAAACCCAAATTTTGCTATTTCAAAGGTATTCTTCAGGGGAAAAATATTTCTTTATCGGACAATGTAGATCCAAGATCAGACTGCACACTCTGCAAACGGTCTTAAGCAGCCTAGGGGTTAAGGCATGTCAAAATTCAAAGCAGATGTGACACAAATGACTGGATTTATGGTCAAAATATCATGAAAACATTGTATGTAAAGGAGAAAATGCTGGTTACCAGCATTTTCTCCTTTACCCACAATGTTTCAAAGGCATTTTTTTTTTCTACTGGTTGTTAAAACTGTAGATTGTTAGTAGAGGTTTAACCATTCACCAAGTGACCAAATCTTAGATGAGTCCAAAATGAAAGCATTTACATACAAGAAAAAAAAAGATGACTCAAAAATTGAAATGTGTTTTGGGAAGGGTAGAAAACATGGTGGGAAAAGGAGAAAATGCTGGCTACCAGCATTTTCTCCATTTCCCACCATGTTTTCAAAAGGCTGTCTCTCTCAAAGTCGTTGAAAGTCGGGATTATGCGGTAAAGAGCTCACTTGATAAACCTAAAATGATGGTAGATGCCTTACAAATTCATTGGGATGTTTTATTGCCCAAAAATGTACTTTAAAAGTCATTAAAACACAGTCAACTTACTATATGGCCCTAACCCTTCACAATTTACCATACAACAATATTTAAGGTCACGACCAAATTGATAGCATCTGCAGACCACAAATGTATTGCAAATGGCGATTTCTGTCTTTGATAGGATAGAAAACATTGTGGGAAAAGGAGAAAATGCTGGTTACCAGCATTTTCTCCTTTTCCCACAATGTTTTCAAAGGGCTTCTTTTTCAAGGTTGTTAAAAGTCGGGATTGTGTGGTAAACGGTTAACTCTTTACCAACCAACAATATACATAATTATATAGGCCTCGACCAAACTGAAAGCATTTGCAGACGACATATTTTATGTATTGCAAATGGTGATTTCTGTCTTTGATGGGATGGAAAACATCATGGGAAATGAGAAAATGCCGCTTTGTCAGCATTTTATCTTTTTCCCACAATGTTTTTAAAAGCCTTCTTCTAATCTTCTTCAGAGTCGTTAAAAGTCTGGATTGTGTGGTATAGGGTTAACTCTTTACCAAACGACAAAATTTTGTCCAAACTGAAAGCATTTGGAGATGAAAAATTCAATTTTATTCAAATGATGGATTTGCCTTTGCAAGTATAGAAAAACATTATCAGAAAATTTTTCCAGCATGTATTCAAAAGCTTTCTTTCTAAGGGTTGTTAAAACTTAGGACTATAGGTCAAAGGTAACTAAACAACTATTTGGAAGTAGGCTTTTGCTAACCTTGTGGAAAAAGGAGAGAATACTGATACCCAGCATTTTTTCCTTTTCCCACTATGTTTTTCACCTTTTAAAATACAAATCCAATCATTTGTGCAATATTTGATTTTGAGCCTGAAAAATTGATGCTTTCAATTTGAACAAGTGAACAACAGGTTGTACAGTAAAGCAGTAACAAAACAGAGAACTAAGATAAAATGTGTACAGAGATCCCCCACCCTACCACTAATTTTTAGACCAAAAGGTACAAAGACTTCTTGGATTTAGTTAAATACTGGATTTCAAATCATGATAAACAGAGCAATTAATCTTCAACTATTGATTCCAAACTCATCTTGCCGTAACATTTTACCACACAAGTCCACGTTTTCACAATTTGAGGTAGAGGCCTTTTGGAAACGTAGTAGAAAAAGGGGAAAATGCTGATAACCAGCATATTCTCCTATTCCCAAAGTATTTTCCATTATCTCCCGCTAGATGGCATTCTACAAATACATATCTATCTAATCCGGGCACTCTGGTTACACAAGCGGACTAATTTTTCAAAACAACAACCGTTACTTTGAATTTCAAAATGAAATAAATTACTCAATAAAACTCTACCTGGTGCGATTCATTCAGCTATGATCAGCTAGTATGTAACCTATGCATCGGCCATTTATTAAAACAGCCCCTACATGCTTGGGTAATAGGCTAATAGCTTCGGTATAAGCCCTACCTTTCCCAGGTATTCGGGGGATGGGTGATGCGTCATAGCAGACAGGTCGAATCTTCGAAGAATATGACATGCGCAGACATCGAAATATTTTCTACTCCATCAAAGACAAATTCCGTGGTTTGAGCCAAATTTAAATTGTTGTCTGCAAATGCTTTCAATTTGGACAGGTATTCATTTTTGCCATGTGAGGAAAAAGTTAACTCATTACCACACAATCCTGCATTGTAATAACCCTGAGGAAAAAGCCTTTTGAATATGTTGTTGGAAAAATAGGAAATGCTGGCAACCAGCATTTTCTCCTTTCCCCACAATGTTTTCTACCCTATCAAAGTCGAATTCCATGGTTGAGCCACATTTAAATTGTTTTCTGCAAATGCTTTCAGTTTGGACAGGTATTCATTTTTGTCATGTTGGAAAGAGTTAACTGACTGACAGGTAAGTTATCTCTTACCAAACAACAAAATGAAGGACGGACACATTCAAACTGAAAGCATTTTGCAAACAAGAAATCATACATTTGGCTCAAATAATGCCATAGTCACATTTATGGTCATGCACGAAGTTGTCAATTGTTCATTTCAAACGTAGTCTGCTGTAGCGTTACTGCAGTCAACTACGTTTAAATACCTTCAAAGTCGGTCCAAAATTGGCAAAAAGAGGAAAATTAATATAGAAATCCTATGTAAGTTTAACTACAGGCAAGTAGTCAACTACATTCAACTGCCAGCAGAGTGGCAAAAAAAAAAGGGTTTACAGAGAAACCCATGAACTACATCCTAGGTACACGCAACTACACATACTCGCAACGACAGTAAATTGGGTGTCAACTGTGTTAAGCTACAGTAAAACATTGTGGCTGCGCCTGCTCAGTACGGGTAAACTACAATCATTGAGCTTTTGGAATTTGACGAGTCAAAATTGCTGATTGCTTATTCTGCCACGCCGCCTAGGAAGAAACAATGTTCTTCCAAAACTACGGTCAACTACAGTACACACTATGGTTAAGTATGGTCAATTACGGTTTACTAAGGTCAACTACGTTCAAACTACAGTCACAGTAGCATCACAACATAGTAGTTAACTGTAACTAATTTTTACACATGTTGAAAAATTATGTGCTATGGGCAATCATAAGTTCAAACTACATTCATTACTACATGTACAGTGTGCTACATGCATGATTATGTATGTGTAACTACATTAAAATATTTTTAATACTGGTTACCTACATTTTCTCCTTTTCCCACAATAATTTCAAAAGCCTTCTTCTTCGGGGTCGTTAAAGCTCAGGATTTAGTCTCAAAGGGTTAAAACTAGGGATGGCAACGACCGATTAACCGGTTAGGAAATCGGAAACCGGTTAACCAGAAAAAAAAAATATATATATAATACCAAAATTTTACTAGATAGTGAAAAAATATGTCTACAAAATTAACTTTGCCGGTTCTGACAACCATAACTGCATTATACGCGCATCCATGTCGCCAAGATGCGGTGAAGGTGTGATACACAGTTTGACATGTCTGTGCAATAAGCATTGTTAATCCGCTGATTGGTCCCCAGTCTCCAATAATAAACAATCAAAAACAGGTGTCCTCTTCTAATCAAAGGCACTCGCTTCTACAGTTTATCGTAATTGATTTGTTTGGATTATTTCATCAAGTGCCCGCCCCCAATCAAATATATGCATGGATTAACCAATCAGCGTAAGAGGGATTGAAATTAACAAGTTAATCGATCTCTGGACAAGCACGCACAGCGATTACTCTTTGTTCATAAGAATCATTTGTATCAACAATAAAATTGTTTACTGCAGAGGCTTTGAATTTGGGAGGGTCTAAAATTTAAATTTGTCGTTTGGGAGAAGGTTAACACCGGATTCACTTAGTGATGGCCCCTTCGTTTGACAATCAATAACTATAGCATTATCTGCATGATTCAGTAAGTCGATTCTGTGAAGTTGTTAATAGCCTGATAATTTCTAGTCCTCTAAAGAAAACATTGAGGAAAATTTATTATATTGCCGAGAGAGAGAGAGATCGTCCATAGATTGGCCGTCTTTTGCGCCAAAGTACAGAAATAGTAAACGTCACGGGAATGTATTTCTCACACACCGGTTATCAGTGTTGACATATCACGCAAATGGCAGGTACCTTCATCTTGAATAAATGATTTTTACATGATCGTTCGGTTAACCGGTTAACCGATCAAAAGATTGAATGGTTACCGGTTAGCAATTTTACTAACCATTGCCATCCCTAGTTAAAACACAGGATAGTTTAATTGGGTAACTCTTTTAGCACTCTAACCGCAAAATTTTATCATTATCCATTTTAAAAGTGGTTACACACGACAAATTCAAGTCTGGCTCAAATTACTGGATTTGTTTTCAAAGACCTCCTCCTTCAAGTGGAGACCATGAGGTCCTGCATGACTTAGTGGTAAATTGATTGATTGCATGATCTTTGCCATTTTCAATATTACATTGTATGTCAGTTTTATCACAGCAGCCTGTACATCTATCCATGATTTCATGGAGTTCTTTTTTCACCAGAGCTAAATGGAACAATATTCTTTCCAAGCCAATGGCTGCTTTCCCACATAACCATCCTTGAAACAATGATCAGAGGTGACAGAGAAAAGAATCCTGTAGCAATGATTATCATCAATCCTCAGAAAAAAATTGCCCAAGCTTGGGCCCCTGTTCTCAAGTCCTGTACCTCATTGGTGAAAAAGGACCCGAAACCTGGAGACCCGGGTCTAATCCAGACTCAAAACCGATTTTTTGGGGAATGCCCCTAGGAAAGGAACTCCATGGCCCTTGTCTCCAATAGGTGATACTCATGGACATTGTGGAATAGATGAATAAACTAAGCTGTCACTGAATGTGACTTTATACCCCCGCCAGCGCTTTGACAGTATTTTGTACACAGACGGACACATGGACAGACACACGGACAGACACATGGACGGACACACAGACGGACGGACACATAGACAGGCTGATTCCAGTATACCCCCGAAAACATTCGTTTTGCAGGGGTATAATGAGCTGTGCTATGACTTAAACAATGCTGAAAGAGGATTAAAACATCATTCAATCAACAGCCAATCTTCTTCAGGTTCATAGAAAAATAAAATTGTTTGGTTAACCCTTTACCACACAACAAAATTTTAGCCTTGCCCACATTGACAGCATATTCTGGCAAAAAATTAAATGTTAATTAAAATATAATAAAATGTCATTAAAAGGGTAGAGAAAATTATGGAAAAAGGAGAAAATGCTGGTTACCAGCATTTTCTCCTTTTCTCACAATGTTTTCTAAAGCCGTCTCCCTTAGGGTCGTTAAAAGTCAGGATTGTGTGGTAAAGGGTTAAGGCTTTACAAAAATTAAGCCAGAGAGAAATAAAACAAGAGAGTGGATTTTTTTCTTTGAAGGGGGTGGGGTTTCCTCTTGCATTGAGCAATGCTCTAGTAAAAGGGGATCAGAATGCATCTCCATGTTGTATTATACCAGGCAAGTCATGATATAGTTATGGATTCATAAAATCCATTTTGTCCAATGACCGACAAAATCATGAAGAAGAATGATCCATGTACCGTCATCATAAACAAAATTTACAGCTATCAAAAAGTTTTGACTCATGTCAGCCTGCGCAGTGTGGGCAGGATGACATAAATCAATTCTTTTTGCAGATGCATTAAAGTAAAGCCTCTTCTCACAGACCATGACTCAAATATATAATGGAGAGACAAATAATATTTGAAGGCGACCAAACAAAAATCACTTAACTCTTTACCAAAAAATCCCGTGTTTTCACCACTCTGAAAAAAGAAGCCTTTTGAAAACATTGTGGGAAAAGGAGAAAATGCTGGTAACCAGCATTTTCTCCTTTTCCAACAATGTTTTCTACCCTTCCCAAAGCCATTATCAATTTTTGAGTCACATTAATTTTGTCGTCTGCAAATGCTTTCAATTTGGACCGGTCTAAGACTTTGTCGTTTGGTAAAGAGCTAAAGCCTCTTCTCACAGACCATGACTAGTATAATTGAGAGACACATAATAGTTGAAGGCGACAAAAAAAAACATTACTTAACATACTGACATAACTATGTGAAGCCTGGCTGAGCAGTCATCTTTTATTTTAGACATTTAGTCATTAATTAACTCCCTACATTTTTGTGTCAGTATGCACCAAATTAACATTTCTAACAAGGCATAATACCTCCTCAAAAAAAAATTTGAAGGAGATGGGTTTTCACGAAAAAATCTGTTTAACCCTTTACCAGACGACAAAATTCTAGCCTTGTCCAAATTGAAAGCAATGGTAGATGAATATTTCAATGTGGCACAAATGGTATAATTTTTCTTTGATAGGGTACAAAACATTGTGGGAAAAGGAGAAAATGCTGGTTAACAGCATTTTCTCCTTTTCCCACAATGTGTTCAAAAGGCTTCTTTCCCGAAGTCATTAAAAGTCCGCATTGTGCAGAAAAGGGTTAAAATACAGATATTCAATATGATTTAAATCTTTGGCTTTACTAGAGAGTCCTGAGTTTAAAAGACCCTGAGGAAGAAGCCTTTTGAAAACAATGTTGGAAAAAGAGAAAATGCTGGTAACAAGCATCTTTTCTTAACTATCTTTTCAAAGACAAATGACATCATTTGAGCCACATTTAATTTGTTGACTGTAAATGCTTTTGATTTGGGTCAGTGTTAGTCCAAATATTTAGACGTATACATGCTTGTTTACCTTTCAACATTTACCTACAAGACATTTCACATTTGACTTTTCTTTTGCATGTCACAGCCAACCTGAACTCTACGTACACGAAATAAAAATGAAAAATAACGTACTTAGGGTCTTATAAATAGGACTAGGTCAGAGTAAGATCTCATTTTGTGGTAAAGAGTTAAGTTTAAGACCTGACCACACAATCCCGAGTTTTAACGACCCTGACAATGATTGCCTTTGAAAACATCATGGAAAAGGAAGAAAACGCTGGTATTAAACCAGCATTTTCTCCCTTTTTTCCCCACAATGTTTTCTCTTTAATCAAGGGCAGATTCATCATTTAAGTAACACGTATTTTGTCATCTGCGAATGTCATCAAAACCAAAATTTTGTCCTTGGGTAAAGAGTTAAATAGATGTACAAACAATGCAGAAGAAGAATAAATCGCTCATGAAAATTTCTCCTGTCCCCTCAAAAATTGCTCAATAAAAGCAGTATCTCCTTATCCCCTTACCGCACAATCCTGAATGACCCTGACAATAAAGTCTTTGAAAACATTGTGGGAAAAGGAGAAAATGCTGGTTACCAGCATTTTTCTCCTTTTTCAACAATGTTTTCTACCCTATCAAAGACAAATATCATCATTTTAGCTACAGTTAATTTGACTAAATAGGAAGCATTGCTCCTATCTGTTTCAACATAAACACGTACACGAAGGCCAGTAGATATTCTTTGGAAATTGGAATATTCTATGGAAACTGCAGAAAAATAAATCATACAGAGCTATTGGCAAATGTAACCATGAGTGACTATGAGTGACACAACAATAATTAGGTACTTCACTTAAATCTGTTGTGAATATTTATATAAAGTGTCATGATGAAGCGTTTTTCATGAAAAATTGTCTTTTCTTGAAGAAAAAATGACAAACAAGAAATATCTTTCAAAAAAATGGACGGCATAATCTGCCAACAAATAGGCAGTGGCCTTTTGACCAATCACAAGTTTCTATTAATTCATCTGTTATCAGTACCAAAACTTAGTTCAAAGCCAGCACATTCAGCTATGCCAAAAATGATGACTGTCGGTATAAACAGCACTGGCTTACATGTGTATCGCAACTAAAGTACTTTATGTATCAAAACTTGTAACATACACGTATCACAAGTAGAGTACATGTATCACAACTGAAATACTGTTGAAAACATCGTTTATCATCAAGCAACCAGAGGCGTCCAATTATAAACTTCCTTTGAGAGTAAAGAATGTATAAACATAATCTAATGCTTCCGACTTCAAAGAACTGAAAGTACTTGTCGAAATAACCCTACTCCTTAACCTTCTGCTTAACTGCTTACCAAACGACAAAATTTTAAACTGGTCCAAATGGAAAGCTTTTGCTGACAACAAAATAAATGTGACTCAAAAATAGAAATTATGTCTGATAGCCTAGAACACATTGTAGGAAAAGGAGGTAATGCTGTTGCCAGCATTTTCTCCTTTTTCCACAATGTTTTCAAGATGCCTTTTCCTCAGGGTCGTTAAAAGTTGGAACTGTTAACTTTTTGCCAAAAAAGCTAGCATGCTTACAATCCTGATGAAGGCTTAGTTATATCAAATCAGTATGGGAAAAGGAGAAAATGCTATCCAGCAATTTCTCCTTTTCCAAAAATGAACAGGTTCAACTTTTTCCATGACGATCACTGGTTTGAATCCCCAACACAGCCAATTTCTTTCCTAGGACTGATGATAGTCACTGTGACAGGATTCATTCATGCTGGTCACTGTTTCAACCATGTTTATGTGGGAAAGCAGCCAGTGGCCTGGGAAGAATATTGTATTGCCCTGTTTTCAACATTATATCAATCATATCACAGGGACAGCTCACATATTTATGTATGTCCTTGGTTTCACTGGTACTAGGATAGGGCTCTGAAGTGTCTTGCCCAAGGACACTCTAACAAAAGATACGAATTAAAAGCATTTGCAGACAACGAATTAAATGCGACTCAACTGATTAGATTTGTTTAGAATCTCATTTTTGGGTGAAGGAGAAAATCCTACCAGAATTTTCTCCTTTTCCTACAATGTTACCAAAAGAAGGTTTTTCTCTAAAGATCACTGAAAAACAAAATTCTGTCGTGAAGGGTTAATCCTGTACCAAACATGCCTCCATTTTAACAACCCTGAGGACGAGAGCTTATAAAAACATTGAGGGAAAAGAAGAATGTTGGAAACAAGCATTTTCTCCTTTTCCCAAAATATTTTCTACCTTTTCAAAGGCAAGTTTTTTATCACCTGAACCACATTTAATTTGTTGTCTGCAGAATCATTTAATTTTGACAAGTCTAAAATTTTAGCATACAGTGAAGAGTTATTGTACTTGATGACATCTATCTCCCTGAAACAAACTGATGACTTCGAGAACAATCCTTGTAAAATACGAACAACCGACCATGAATATGAGACAGCACTTGAAAAGAAGTTCACTCTTTGCCAAACGACAAAACTTTGGATACCAGCAAATTGAAAACATTTGCAGATGACAAATCAAAGGTAGCTCAAATGATGAAACTTGCCTTTTATTGAGTAGAAAACATTGTGGGAAAAGCAGAAAATGCTGGTAATTAGCATTTTCTCCTTTTCCCACAGTGTTTTTAAGCACTCTTTCTCAGGGTTGTTAAAACTCAGAACTGTGTGGTTAACAGTTAACCCTTTACCAGACGACAAAATTTTAGCCTTGTCCAAATTGAAAGCATTTGCAGACGACAAAATTAAGGTGACTGAAAAATCAAAATTTGTTTTGGAAAGGGTAGAAAACATTGTGGGAAAAGGAGAAAATGCTGGTAACCAGCATTTTCTCCTTTTCCCACATTGTTTGTAAAAGGCCTCATTCTCAGAGTCATTAAAATTCGGGATTGTGTGTTAAAGGGTTAACAAAGGCAAATGACAAAATTTGGGATTCCACTAAATTGAAAGCATTTGAAACAAATCAAAAGTGGCCCAAACGAAGATTTCTACCTTTGGACTGGTAAAAAGGCATTGTAGGAAAAGGAGAACATGCTGGTTAGCCTGGTCCAAATTTAAAGCATTTGCAGAAGACAAATCACATATAATTCATAACATAAAATTTGTCTTTCAAAGGGTAGAAAACATTGTAAGAAAAGAAAATGATGTAACCAGCATTTTCTCCTTTTCCCACAATGTTTTCAAAGACCTTCTATCTCAGGATCTTTAAAATTCAAGACTGTTTGATAAAGGGTTAAAAAAATTGATGCAAAACAATGATACATTTCTACTTTTGCCACAATGTTTTCAAGAGCAATCATACTTCAACATGGGCCCCCCCACATTTCAGTACTTGGATAATTTGCAGAATATAAGCAATGACTTCCTCTGTTTTGAAATAGGTCAACACTTGCAGAAAAATGTCAACGGATTAAATTACTTAGGTCGAGGCAAAAGTGGGGCACTATACAATCGTTCATTGAACAATTTCTCAATTGTTGGACATACCAAGTAGAGAAATTCTATAATAATGTGTTTTAAATTGATGTCATATGACAACTAATTCGCGGGGCAAATACAAGTGAAAGTGATGAATGAATTTAGTCACCCACTAGGCTGATTCGCTAGTATATCATGAAATAAAGACAAAACTTGTTTTGTTCAATTTGAAATCATTAATTTTGTAGAGAGAAATCAAATGTGGCTGAAATTATGGGTTGTGTCGCAACACTTTATCTCTTTACCAAACAACAAAATTTTGGACTCGACCATATTGAAAGCATTTGCAGATGACAAAATAAATGTAGCTCATATTATGATTTCTGTTTTTGACAGGGTAGAAAAGATTGTGGGAAAAGGAGAAAATTCTGGTTACCAGCATTTTCTCCTGTTCCTACAATGTTTTCAAAGGTCTTCCTTTTCAGGGTTGTTAAAAATCGGGATTGTGTGGTAAAGGGTTAAACAACAAAATTTTTAACTGGTCAAAATTCATTGAGTTTGCAGGTCACAAATTAAAGGTGGCCAAAATGACAAAATTTGTCCCTGGCAGAGTACAAAACATTTTGGGAAAAGCAGAACATGCTGGTTTCCAGCATTTTCTCCTTTTCCCCCAGTTTTCAAAAGGCTTTTACCCCAGGTTTGTTAAAACTTGGGATTCTGTAGCAATGAATTTCGTGTTTACCGGTACTTTGCAATCCCAAGTTTTAACTACCCTGAGGAAAGCTATTTTTAAAAACATTGTGGGAAGAAAAGAAAACGGTGGTAACTAGTGGGTACAAGATTTAAAAAGGTAAAAAAAACATATGCTGAAAAAAAGAAAATGGTGGTAGTCAGTATCTTCTCACTTTTTCCAGTTCAGAATTGTTTTCAAAAACTACTTTTTTAGGATCCTTAAAACACATGATAATTTGGTAATGGCTAAACTAGCCTTTTCTCCTTTTCCCACAATTTTTTTTACCCTTTCAAATGCAACTTTTGAAAAAGTCTCAAGACAAAGCATTCATTTGAGCCACATTCATTTTATTGTCTGTGACTCAGACTGCCTTCCATTAGCATGTCAAAAATTTTGTTGTCGTAATAAAAGTTATCTAAAGCTTTTCTACATTTTGTTAACTCATTAGCTCACAAAAACAACAAATGGACATTTTATTTTGGAAAAAAAGACCCAGTTAATATATGAATTTTAAGACTTTTTTAATGTCTCAACATAGCTGGAAGTATAGATCCAAGATCAAAAGTCTGCAAAGAAAAGTGTAGTCTGATCTAGTTCTGAAATGGATGCAAAAGGCAATTTAAGTTGTGAAAGACACTTTAAATGTTAATAAAAACACTTCAGTGCATTAAACTTTTATGATAGTCAATCTAACGCCTAAGGGTTTAAACTTTACAAGTTAACTAAAATATTTACATATATTTGCTTTAACTCTTTTCCAAACGACACAAACTTAGACTGGTCCGAATTCAAAGCATTTGCAGATGACAAAGGTCTGCAAAGGTTGCACAATTAGGAAATTTTTCTTTGGAAACTTAGAAAACATTGTAGGAAAAGGAGAAAATGCTGGTTACCAGCATTTTCTCCTTTTCCCACAATGTTTTCAAAAGGCTTCTTCTTCAGGGTCTTTAAAACTCGGGATTGTGTGGTAAAGGGTTAACTCTTTTCCAAACAACCTATTTTCAGGCCTTGTCCAAATTGAAAGCAATTGCAGACGACAAATTAGATATGCCTGAAGTAATAATTTTTGTCTTAAATAGTGTAGAAAACATTGTAGGAAAAGGAGAAAATGCTTGTTACAAGCATTTTCTCCTTTTCCCACAATGTTTTCAACAGTCTTCTTCTTTTGGGTCTTTAAAACTCGGGACTGTGTTAAAAAGCCTACTAAAAGGTTAGCCTTTTGCACCATTGGTTTTAGCCAGGGCATAGATCAAGATCAGACTGCACAGAATGTGCAGCATGATCTTGGATCTATACATTCTGCTTAGGTCCTTAGGCCTATAGCTACGATAAAGATAAAAATCTGGCTGAGTTTCAGTGGATTGTATATTCAGTCATCGAAAGATGTCAGTTTGTATATTTAGTACTAGAAGAGTCAAACTTTTACCAAACGACAAAATTTTACATTCTTCCAAATTTGAAGCTGCTTCAGAAGACAAATTAAATGTGGCTCAAAATTGTTGAAATCTGACTCTAAAAGGACAGAAAACATTATGGGAAAAGGAGAAAATTCTGGTTACCAAAAAAGAAAATGCTGGCTTCTTCCCCAGGGTTGTTAAAACTCGAGAACGTTTACAAAAGGGCTCACCTAACTCTTTACCAAAAGACAAAATTTTGAACTCTACCACAGAGCTCCAGAGAAGAGGGAGTGATAGTATTCTTAAGTCATTATTTCTCTTCAAAAGCCTATGTTGTAGGTACTCATTAGAATCGTCTCGATGAGATGATTCTAATGAGTACCCACAACATAGGGTTTAGTGGAGAATAAATTAGTATTTTCAATTTTGAAATCAAAATCACTCCCTTTATCTGGAGCTCTGTCTACCAAATTCGAAGCATTTACAGACGACAAATTTAATGAAGCTCAAAAGACGAATTCTGTATTTGATAGGATTGAAAACATTGTTGGAAAAGGAGAAAATAATGGTTATTAGCATTTTCTCCTTTATCCATGATGATTTCAAAAGCCTTCTTCCAGAGTTGTGAAAACTTGGGGTTGTGTGACAACAAAATAAATAAATGAGGCAAAAATATTAGAATTTGTTCTGTAACCCTTTACACACAATCCAGATTTTAAAAACCACCATGACAGAAGAAGACTTTTGAAAACACAGTGGGTAAGCAATGTTTTCTGCCCGATCAAATACAGATCTCTGTCTGTGGACCTGACCAATCTGCAAATGCTTTGAATTTGGACAAGTCTTAAATTTTGTAGTCTATTCCAGAATCTAAGCTCTTGGCTGAATTACAAAATTTCATACCAAGTTCTCCATTTGTCATTCTCTTTCTCTTGTGTATCATATTTCAAAGATTCAATTTTTCCTTACTTTGAAGTTTTAACATCAGATTATTTTCATGGTCGGAACATGTTTATACCACTGCAGTGGAGAGGTAAAAGTTGACCCATTGCATAATTGAGTGAAACCAGATCATTTTTGTCCTATTTTCTCGCTGTTTCCCAATCAAATCAAGAAAACAATTTCCCTTAAGTTAGATTGTCTAATACGGAATCAATCAATGTACATCATGTCAACTAATTTCAACCTGTAAAAATGATAATAAAAAATTCCCCCATAATTTTGTTTCCAAGTTGATCAGGTCAAAATATATCACATAATTATAAATGAAGCATGCTTTATGAAAAAGAGGGTTTAATGCTTCTGCAGAAAGTATCGACCCATGGCAGTCCACTCAGGCTGAAATGGGTCGAAAGTTTTCGATATGGGTAAATTTTCTGTATGCTCAAGAACCATTCTACCTCATACATGTAATTCAGTCGGTTGTTAGACAAAATAGACTTTGTGGATCCATAATTATGTGATGCATTAAAAATCCCTTGTACCTGTGACGTGCACGAGCAGATTGCACATTCCGCAGTCTGATACATACCTACACTGTCCACAAAGGCATTAAAATACTTTCAAAATTAACTTTTTAAGTGAATTTTGGAACTGTATATACCTTTTTCAAAGGCTAATTTCTCAGAAACGAGCATGGTGACACACATCTTTTTTTACCATATTCTCGTACAGACATGATGAGCTTTGTATGTGCAAAGTTTTAAAGAAATCTGTCTGTCAGAAATATTTGTCATATACGTCGTTAAGTACAATAGTAGGTGGACATCCATTTTACTAACTAATCATGAGAGAGAGACAGAGAGAGAGGGGAGAGAGAGAGAAGAAAAAGAAGAGAGGAAGAGAGGAGACAGAGAGAAAAGAGAACTTTTCTACATTTTACAGGAATATGTCACAGATCGGATTTTAACCCTGTACCATACAGTCCAGTGTTAAACGACCCTGAGGTAGAGGCCTTCTGAAAACATTGTGGGAAAAGTAGAAAATGCTGGTAGCCAGCATTTTCTACTTTTCCCACAATGTTTTCTTCTCTGTCAAAGAAATTCAGTTCATTTGAACTACTTTCAGATTTGTCCTCTGAAGATGCTTTGAATTTGGAATTTAACCCTCTAACACATGTAGTCATGAGTTAAAACGACTCTTAGGTGGAGGTTTTTTGAAAACATTGTGGGAAACGTTGAAAATGCTGGGAACCAGCATTTTCTACTTTTCCAACAACGTTTTCTACTCTGTCAAAGGTCTTCAGTTCATTTGTAACAATTTCAGGTTTGTCGTCTGCACTGCAGAGGTTTTGAATTTGGAATAGTTTAAAATATGTCGTTTGAGTAAGGGTGGCCAGGGTGAATAAATACAAAGAAATCAGATCTATTCAGCCGAAAACGATAAGAAGATCATTTTTACAGGAACCAATAGTCTTTTTAGTATGCGGTTTAATGTACAGAACAAACTAATTTTAACACCTGTATCAGAGACAATATTTTAAAACCTGTAACTGCAGTTCACCTTCACATAAAGTTTGACAAAGTTTACTCGTCCATGCTAAACAAGAAAATAGAAACTTTCAAATTTAATCTTTAAACTCACCTTGGTCGCATGATTCAAATATTTAATTCCTTTCACACACAAAAATTAAACCCACGCTCTTGTCTGTGTAAAATCACATGTAAGAAAATTTTTAGTGCAGATAGAATCAAAGAAACACTGACACAGAAGTATTATTCCCCTTACAACCGACGAATCGCGACTGAGCTGTAACTATCGCGGCCGACTGCCTTTGAAGTGCAGTGTAAATAGCACGTATCACTGGATTAGCGTGGTACGCGTGTTTTTCAGACAGGCGAGTCACACTGGCGGTAAAGTTCTACTCAGACGTAAAACTTCTTAAAAAAAAAAAAACTTTAAACTTTCTAGGAAAACCTCTAAATTATATACAACTATGTCTGTTTCTGGAATTCATTCGTTAGTTTATCCTCTTTTGCAGGATTTTAATTTTTTACTTTTTAATTGATAAGGTCGCCATTGCAAAAACAACAAATCTAAAGCAACCCAACTCATTTTGAAACACTACAATATAAAGCGTCTTTCCCATAAAATTTCGCATACGTTTCTTTATATAAGAGGTAAGAAGCAACTGTTTGTGACGAGAAACTTTTTCTTTTCCTTTAATACTCTAAATAAATTATGTCTTCAAAAAGTAGTTTCTCTTTTGAATCACTTACGCTAATTTGTTAGTGGTTGTAAAAATAAAACTTGTTTCGTTACGGAATTTTAGAAAAAGCATTTTATCAAATGACGATTTGTAGATCTATACAATTTTATGTAAAGGCACTGATTCGTTGCATAAAGAGACTGAGCGAGACAGCGTTATCATATTTTCTCAGAGACATGAGGCATGCAAAAATTAATTAGATTTAATTACATGTACTTCTTTCATTCTTTTCAGTCTGTGTGACATTAACCCTTAACCTGCTAAGCGCGACTCACTGACCTTTTGCGGACAGTGTAGATCAAGATCAGACTTAACAGAACGTGCAGTCTGATCTTGGATCTACACTGTCCGACAAGATGATTTGTCTTAAAAATATAAAAAGGTTTTAAATAGCATTATTCCGGTTTTTACCATCGACTTAGTTTAAACATATTTTATTCAATATAATAACATATATTAATCAATTACAACAAGACATTACGAAAAGGATTGAAACGGAAGCATCAAAGCTTATATTGTTCCTCTCCCTAAGCAAAAAAAAAGTCACATGGTATAACAATAACAGTAAACCAAATAAATTGAATATACACCAAACAAGAGCGGCAAATTGTCGCAAGATACGCCCGTACCACCACCAGTTGTCGAGGGGGTATAATAATCGTAAAGGGCAGGTAGTGCAACAAACATGTTTACCAAGTCTCAAGTCAATTTGACTTGAGGTGACAAAGTTCCGTTCCGGACAACCAAGAAATACTGTAAAAATGAAGATCAAAGTGGAATTACTCAAAATCTGTACTAGGTAGAGTTATTGTTCTTGCGCACTGTACTTCGTAATATTGCAACAAACATGCATACCAAGTTTGAAGTCACTCTGACGTGAGATGACAAAGTTATATTCTGGACAAGCACTAAATGCTGTAAAAAAAAAACGATCAAAGGGAAATAACTCAAAACTCATGCTAGGGAGAGTTATGGTTCTTGTGCACTGCACTCCATAAATTTTCAACAATCATGCATACCAAATTTGAAGATCTTCAGACTAGAGATGACAAAGTTATATTCCGGACAAGCAGAAAATGCTGTAAAAATGACAATCAAAGGAAAATAACTCAAAGACAGCACAAGGTAGAGTTATGCTTCTTTCGCACTGCACTCCATATTATTGCAAAAAACACAAATGCCAAGTTTCAAGTCAATCGGACTGGAGATGACAAAGTTATGCTCCGGACAAGCAGAAAATGCTGTAAAAATGACGATAAAAGGGAAATAATTCAGACAGCATGAGGTAGAGTTATGCTTCTTTCGCACTACACTCCGTATTATTGCAACAAACACAAATGCCAAGTTTCAAGTCGATCGGACTGGAGATGACAAAGTTATGCTCCGGACAAGCAGAAAATGCTGTAAAAAAAAAAACGATCAAAGGGAAATAACTCAAAGACATTATGAGATAGAGTTATGCTTCTTTTGCACTGCACTCCATATTATTGCAACAAACACAAATGCCAAGTTTCAAGTCAATCGGACTGGAGATGACAAAGTTATGCTCCGGACAAGCAGAAAATGCTGTAAAAATGACGATCAAAGGAAAATAACTCAGACAGCACGAGGTAGAGTTATGCTTCTTTCCCAATGCACTCCGTATTATTGCAACAAATGCAAATGCCAAGTTTCAAGTCGATCGGACTGGAGATGACAAAGTTATGCTCCGGACAAGCAGAAAACGCTGTAAAAATGACGATCAAAAGGAAATAACTCAGACAGCATGAGGTAGAGTTATGCTTCTTTCGCACTACAATCCGTATTATTGCAACAAACACAAATGCCAAGTTTCAAGTCGATCGGACGGGAGATGACAAACTTATGCTCCGGACAAGCAGAAAATGCTGTAAAAATGACGATCAAAGGGAAATAACTCAAAGACAGCTCGAGGTAGAGTTATGCTTCTTTCGCACTGCACTCCATATTATTGCAACAAATACAAATGCCAAGTTTCAAGTCAATCGGACTGGAGATGACAAAGTTATATTCCGGACAAGCAGAAAATGCTGTAAAAATGACGATCAAAGGGAAATAACTCAGACAGCACGAGGTAGAGTTATGCTTCTTTCCCACTGCACTCCGTATTATTGCAACAAACACAAATGCCAAGTTTCAAGTCGATCGGACTGGAGATGACAAAGTTATGCTCCGGACAAGCAGAAAATGCTGTAAAAATGACGATCAAAGGGAAATAACTCAAAGACAGCATGAGGTAGAGTTATGGTTCTTTCGCACTGCACTCCATATTATTGCAACAAACACAAATGCCAAGTTTCAAGTCAATCGGACTGGAGATGACAAAGTTATGCTCCGGACAAGCAGAAAATGCTGTAAAAATGACGATCAAAGGATAATAACTCAGACAGCACGAGGTAGAGTTATGCTTCTTTCCCACTGCACTCCGTATTATTGCAACAAACACAAATGCCAAGTTTCAAGTCGATCAGACTGGAGATGACAAAGTTATATTCCGGACAAGCAGAAAATGCTGTAAAAATGACGATCAAAGGGAAATAACTCAGACAGCATGAGGTAGAGTTATGCTTCTTTCACACTACACTCCGTATTATTGCAACAAACACAAATGCCAATGTTCAAGTCGATCGGACTGGAGATGACAAAGTTATGCTCCGGACAAGCAGAAAATGCTGTAAAAATGACGATCAAAGGAAAATAACTCAAAGACATCACGAGGTAGAGTTATGCTTCTTTTGCACTGCACTCCGTATTATTGCAACAACCACAAATTTCAAGTCAATCAGACTGAAGATGACAAAGTTATGCTCCGGACAAGCAGAAAATGCTGTAAAAATGACGATCAAAGGGAAATAACTCAAAGATAGCACGAGGTAGAGTTATGCTTCTTTCCCACTGCACTCGGTATTATTGCAAAAAACACAAATGCGAAACTTCAAGTCAATCGGACTGGAGATGACAAAGTTATGCTCCGGACAAGCAGAAAATGCTGTAAAAATGACAATCAAAGGGAAATAACTCAAAGACAGCACGAGGTAGAGTTATGCTTCTTTTGCACTGCACTCCGTATTATTGCAACAAACACAAATGCCAAGTTTCAAGTCAATCGGACTGGAGATGACAAAGTTATGTTCCGGACAAGCAGAAAATGCTGTAAAAATGACGATCAAAGGGAAATAACTCAAAGACAGCATGAGGTAGAGTTATGGTTCTTTCGCACTGCACTCCGTATTATTGCAACAAACACACATGCCAAGTTTCAAGTCAATCGGACTGAACATGACAAAGTTATGCTCCTGACAAAGAACTGGACGCCACCTGCCCGCCATGGGTGATCCTATAATACGTCCCGTCTTCGACGGGCGTATAATAACTCAAAAATTAAGCAAGCAAGAGTTATTATTCATGTGCACTGCAATCCCCTTTGATGAGATCTATCAACCCATGAAATTTGATAACCGTAGCTAGTATAGTTTTGGAGATATGCTCCGGACAAAATTCAAAGGGCAATAACTCAAAAATTAAGCAAGCAAGAGTTATGATTCATTTGCACTGCACTCCCCCTTAATGAGATCTATCCACCCGTGAAGTTTCATAACCGTAGCTAGCATAGTTTTGGAGATATGCTTTGGACAAAATTCAAGTATGAATATAAACAAAGGGAAATAACTCAAAAATTAAGCAAGCAAGAGTTATGATTCCTGTGCACTGTACTCCCCCTTGATAAGATCTATCCACCCGTGAAGTTTCATAACCGTAGCTAGCATAGTTTTGGAGATATGCTTTGGACAAAATTCAAGTATGAATATAAACAAAGGGAAATAACTCAAAAATTAAGTAAGCAAGAGTTATGATTCCTGTGCACTGCACTCCCCCTTGATAAGATCTATCCACCCGTGAAGTTTCATAACCGTAGCTAGCATAGTTTTGGAGATATGCTTTGGACAAAATTCAAGTATGAATATAAACAAAGGGAAATAACTAAAAAATTAAGTAAGCAAGAGTTATGATTCCTGTGCACTGCACCCCCCCCCTTGATAAGATCTATCCACCCATGAAGTTTCATAACCTTAGCTAGTATAGTCTCGGAGATATGCTCCGGACAAAATTCAAGTATGAAAAACAACAAAGGGTAATAACTCAAAAATTAAGCAAGCGAGAGTTATGATTCCTGTGCACTGCACTCCGCCTTGATGAGATCTATCCACCCATGAAATTTCATAACCGCAGCTAGTATAGTTTTTGAGATATGCTCCGGACAAAGAATGGGGACGCCGCCCGCCATTCCTCCCGCCCGCCCGCCACGGGTGATCCCATAATACGTCCCGTCTTCGACGGGCGTATAAAAAATTAACTGATAGTGAAAAACTGAGAGAACGACAGAACAAAAGGAAGAATGAAAAAAGGAATAATGATTGGAGGTTGTCCTGAGTTAAGGGAGAAAATGTAAAATTTACTTTTATAGGCCCAATGTGTACCATCGACTTGAAAGTTTCACATGATTTCTTTAGCAGGACAAGGGTTAACGTACTCTATAAGCAGCAATCTACATCTAGGAGATGATTCCCTGGAAAACTGTAGTATTTTGTCGTTATTTACATTATATCCAAGCTAGACTGGTATCAGTCCGTTAAATAGAGAATTTTCATTAAAACAAAATCATCAAGTAAAACTGCAAAACAAATACTCTGTGTTCTCAATGTTCTGAATGTCTGATTTAACGTATTTCAGAAGAAGGGCAAATAACAACACATATTTCTGTGAGTTTGCTGTAGTTGTGTACCTTGTTTATTAGAATGATTTGAATGCAGGGCCTGAATGCCAGGCTATATCCAAGCCTGTATATCTTTAACTATTTTAACTCTTTACCAAACGACAAAATTCTGGACTGGTCCAATGAATGAATGTTGTTTTATGTCGCATCGACAACTTTGGTCATTTAGCGCGCATATCTGTGTTAAAAGATAATAAAAGTGTAGACTGGTCAAAATTGAAAGCATTTGCAGACGACAAAATAAACGTGACTCAAAGATTGAAACTTTACTTTAGAAGAGTAGAAAGCATTGTGGGAAAAGGAGAAAATGCTGGTTACCAGCATTTTCTCCTTTTCCCACAATGTTTTCAGAAGGCTTCTTCATCTGAGTCGTAAAAACCAGAGATAGTTTGGTAAAGAGTTAACCCTTAACTCGCTGAATAAAAGAAATGAAACTTTCAAGCCGATAGGAAAAGGCAAAAATTTCCAATTTCAAACGTGTTTTTGGGGAAAGATCTTGATCTACGCTGTCCGCAAAAGGTCTGTGAGTCGCATAGATTTCTTCTCGTCATTTGTCGTTAGATTTTCGTCATTTATGTAACAAACTAATACATGCAGAATACAGAATTTTGCCGCTAAAATAATGGGGAATTTTTGTCTTTGAAGACTGATTCTCGGCGGTATAAATGAGTCATGGTCTATGTAAAGGGGTTTTAAATGCACCGATTCAGGTCCGCCTGCACTGTCCGCGCTGACCTTGGTCGAAACTTTGTACTGTTGGTCAATTTACTGCATGTCAACGGACCGGTCTACCTCATGTTTTAGTTGAATTTTAGACGAAATGCATTTTATGGATCCATAATTATATGATGACATGCTTGGTATAATGCACAGAGATGCATTAAAACCCCCTTTTGCCAGAGCATAAAAAAAGAAAAAAACAAACAGACAAAACGGCATAAGAATACTGGAACATGAATCTCTTAAATCTTTGTTGTGGTTCAATATGAAGAGAAATCAGTAAAACAGTAAGTCCACCACTTATTGACGCTTTTTCCCCGTTGTTGACAAGTCATTTTTTATTAGGTTCACTTGTTAAAGTTATATACTGATTGAGATCATCGTTGGAAAAAAAGGAGCACGCTCTGCTAAATGGATGTGTCTGAAAATACAGGTGGCCATACAGTAAAGGGTTTTATCTTTCAACTAAACAATATTACGAACATGAAAGTTTGCAATAAATGTATAGCTGAAAAACAAAACGCATCTGGCGGAATTCGAACCCGTGCAGAAAAGATCATCGTTTTTCGAAAACTTTTGCCAAACGGACTTAAATTGTCTTCGGACGAAGTGGACGTATTAGCAACCTTTTACGATCTGTTTACGAACTTAATGGACGGACTAGGACGGAAAGAGTACTCCAAACGGAACTGCCGTACTTAGATCCTTTTATAGACGCGGTGCAGTCGGGCATCAACTGACAGTGCCTTTGCATTTTACCGACCGAAATTACACGTTCCATCCCGACCGCAGCCCGTTTTTCGCTTTTGTTGACCATTTGTTAAAACCGTTTTAAGTACGTTGTCACTCCGTTTAATTACAGGACGGGATGGACGGCAAAAAGTTTTGAGCGGGCTCAAAGTTCTGGAGCACCCTTGCCGTCCTAACCCGTGCATTAAGTTCGTAAACAGATCGTAAAAGGTTGCTAATACGTCCACTCCGACCGAACACAGTTTAAGTCCGTTTGGCGAAAGTTTTCGGAACGGAGCCAGAACGAGTTTGGTGTGACGGGAGAAAAAATTTACGTGCAAGGGGTAAAAGAAGATTTAACGGTCAACGACCGCTCTCACTCATCAATTTTCCGCGTTGTCAGCTCGCACTGTGCGCATCGCTTCTTCCACTTAGTAAAGACGGCGGGGGAGCGAGCTTTTACAGGTAAAAACGCCGGTTTAGTTGACACATACTGCTGTATATCTACACCCGTTCAAGGGCTTATATTTAAAACTTACGTAACCCTTACTTGGTCAATGGGATATCTTGACTCTTTACCAAACGACAAAATTTTAGATTGGTCCAAATTGAAGGCATTTGCAGACGACAAACTCACTGCTGCATAAGAGGAAATTTTTCTTGGGAAAGGTAGAAAACATTGTGGGAAAAAGAGAAAATGCTGGTTACCAGCATTTTCTCTTTTTCTCACAATGTTTAAAAATAAAAACTTTTTCAGGATCGTTGAAACTCGAGATTGTGTGGTAAAGTGTTGAAACCTAAGCAATACTTACTTGGTCGATGGGATATATGAACTCTTAAAAAAAGAGCAGCATTCCGTGCTTTGGTAGAGACTGTAAATTAAGATCAGACTGCAAAGAACGAGCTTTCTGATCTATAGTCTACCCTGTCCGCCCTGACAATTTGTGAGATACATGTACTCATGTATAGCAACCGATACTATTATTGTGATACACACGTGTACATGTATATTCTGTTACTTTCTACCTGACTGCAAATCCCCCTTTTTATCCCACTAAAGACTAACACTTAAAACACACAACTTAGGACAGCCGCTGATGACAAGGCATTAAGATCCAATAGCATAAAATGTGCAGCCTGATCAATGATCTACACCGCTAGATATATTGAGAGACAACTTGACCAGGACAGGCTTATTAATATTGAGTAAAAATTCATGAGTTTTGTCGGATGACTAAAATGAAATGCAATGTACATGTTTCATGTATAAAGTGGTCGTAGGATAACATCCAATCAGTGCCATAGGTAACCTGGGTTCCAGTCTGATAATTCTTGTTTCCTTTTGTATATTATTTTTTGTTTACTTTTGTATATTTGGACGAACCCTGGGTCCAGGCGGTAATAAACTTAAATCATTCATAATCGCTGTCTCGCTTTGCTTTTATAAGCTACATATATAAGGCAATGAATTGATCATCGGTTCCTTAATCATGAATTTAGACAGTAAAGACCGATTGATCAGACTGGAACCCGGTCTAATTCCGACGTTACCTTGTCAAAAATGACGTAATAATTACGAAACCGATCAACAGTTTTGCCACAGATCTTTAAAGACCCTGTGAGGAGACCGCGATAAGGAGTGATAAATGGATTAATACCGCCTGATCTTGATCAGTCCGTTTCTGTAGTCAAGCTTTAAACGAGAAAATTCTTCATGATCTTCAAGTTTCAGTGTGTTGTATTTTCAGCATACGCAAGAGGCGGAGCTCATACGTTTGTAGTTCGAGCTGAAGGCGTTACAGATACTTTCCTGTGCCGAACAAGGGTTACATAGATTTTGTCCTAATGAAAAACTATCCCCAAGAGGTCAAACACCTACACAAAAAAGACCCTTTTTTGTTTATCTTTAACGATCTGAACGGCTCGATGGACGTATTAACCCTTATCCTGCCGAATTTAAATTGTTGACGATTTCAGAGATAGATTTCGTTTAAAGTATTGGTGTTGAATGGGGTTTTAGACGACCAAAACCACCCAGAGAACTGTGGAGTGTGTAGAGCAAGATCATACGTATGTGCAGTCTGATATTGTTTTACACTATCCGCAAAGAAAGGATTTATCGTCGTAAACGACATGATAAGGGTTAAAGAAGTATTGATCTCTTCAAGAGCAACCCGCTCGATCCAGCAGCGAGCCAGATTAAACATGGGGTCAACACAAAGGGAATTCGACCCTTTACCAACCAATACCGTGTTAAAATTACCCTGTGAAATGGGGCTTTGCTAGACAAAGTGGGAAAAGGAGAAAATCCTGCTTACAAGCATTTTCACCTTTTGCCACATTGTTTTCTATCCTCTCAAGGATTGATTGATTGTACGGTGTTTTACACCGTTTTCAACATTATTTCAGATATATACATTGCGGCGTGCAGTGCACCTGTCTATGCTTTCCTGGAGTTTCTATTACCAGTACTTTAGATACTTTACCCAGCAATCACGTGTTTTAACAACCTGAAGAAAAAGGCTATTGAAAACATCGTCGGAAAAGGAGAAGATGCTGAAAACCAGTATTGTCTCTTTTTACCACGAGGTTTTCTAGCAGAGAAGGGGAAATTTTAAATATTGCTGTATCAATACTTTTGGCGAAAGAAAGTTTTTAAAAAAAGCGGACCATGATCTTGATTTGCACAGGCTGCAAAAGAATTACTATCAAATCCATGGGCTTTCGCTTTAGTATCAACGGGAAGCAACTGTGTAATATGTCATTGTTACGTAAGATTAACCTCCCTTGATAAAAATCAAACAGCCGCAAGCGAAAAATCCAAGCATACATGACCAGATTTCTCACACAATCACGAAATTTAACTACCCTGGGAAATAGATCTATTTCTATATTTCTATGCCTGAAACTGCTCGATAAATGAAATGAAAATTTCCACTCAAAGCGAAAACCCAAATATTGCCGGGTTTTGAAGTTGATTTCGCTGGAATTTCATTACCGAAACGGACAGTGCAGATCAAAGATCAGACTGCACATTTTGATCTCGATCTACACTGTCGGCATAATCGCTCCGAGTCGCACTTAGCAGTTTGCAGGGTTAACTTTCTGAAGGCGTTCTGCACAATCATTTTTTTTTCGCAACTGTCACTGAGCACCAAGTTTTACCTAAATAAGATTAAGCTGATGCGACCATCTGGTTTATAAAAAAAAAACATTATCTTTTAAGGATAGGGCACCCTAATGGGATTCTCGTAACATCGCCTTTTATCGCCGAAAAAACGTTCGGCTTCGGCTAGACTTGGATAATCCGTAATCGATCGGCCGATACACGCTGGTTCCTTTAAGTAACAATAAAGACCAGATGTAAACAAGGCGGGTGTTTAAATGCATTTGAATTTATATCATACCATTTAAAAGTATGGAAATCATTGTGAAGATGACAATCTGTGATTGTACGGTTGGTCCAAGTGTTACTATTCAATGACCTATTGATCACAAGCGATTTAAAGTAGGACTTGTGTACACAAACTCAAAACCTCAGTCTTTGTTTGTGAGATGAATGTACCTTAACCCTCTTACAATAGACGCAATTTTAGACTGGAGTAAATTGAAAGCATTTGCAGACGACACATCCTGCTAGATTGATAATTTCTCTCTCTGGTAAGGAAAAAAAACGTTGCGGAAAAATAAGATAATGCAGATTACCAGCATTGTCACTTTTTCCTTCAATGTTTTGAAAGGCTTTCCTCTTGGAGCCATTGGGGGTCGAGATTCTCAGGTTATGATTGAAATGTATTTGTTTGACATTTAAACATATCCCTTATCAACCATGCTTCTATGACTGCCTAATTTTTTTTGTCCCTTGAAAGCATTTCGAAAAAAACGGATTGTTAGCAATGAAGCATATTTTTCGTTTTCACGTCTACATTCTGCGTAAGTCGTAGACCGCATTATAAACAAAATCAGACTATTCCATTTAGAGAAAATATAAAGAATTATTTTTATTTCAGTGCAGTTTATGTTATTTCTTCTTATCATAGCTTTGCTAAGCTGTCTTAGCATAGCGGATAGCGTAGATCCAAGATCGGACTGCACATTCTGTGCGGCCTGATCTGGACATGCTCTGGCCGCTATTACAACAAAAGTTATGTTTGGCGCAGTAGAGGTTGAGAGAGTCTGTCATTCCTACCTTTTGAGAAGTTTTTCTTTACAGCTTATTATTTTCATGCTTAATACCAGTACAAATAATGGAACTTCTGTTGTAAATTGTACTCCATACTTACCATCTTCCAAAAGTTTTTTAAGGTTCATTAGATTTTCATTAAGAAAGTGTGATTGATTTGAGAGCCTATTCCTGCTCCTCCCCCCCCCCCCCTACACACACACCCAAAAAGCTGTCAGTTATAGCGTTTCGCTATTTAAGGTAAAAACGTAATGGGGTCAACCTTTTTCCCATAGTATATTTCAATAGTGGAAAAAGAAATTTTAGACGCGTATTACACAGTTATGTTATAGTTCCTAGGCTGACCCTCGGGCTGCTAGGCGCGACTTAACGACCTTCTGCGGACGGTGTAGGTCGGGATCAGACTGCAGAGAATGTGCGGTCTGATCTCGAATCTGCCCTGTCCGATAAGGAGTTAACTTTCTCAAAAAAAAATAAAAAGCAACCCTGGTTTTGCAATATTTGGGTTTATGCTATCTCCCCGAAAGTGTTGTTAAACGTATTCAGTAGGAAAGGAGTTAGCACAAGATATCATTAACATTAGAACTTAAATCCATTTTTTTTTTTGGAAAAATCACACCTCCCACCTATCTCTTTTTTTTTTGTGTGTGTACACTTTCGTACTGAAGGCCAAGCGCAGACTCATGTCGTGGAGACCCAGTATGATTTGTATATACATGTATGTATAAGTCTATTTTTATACTTGTATTTGTAAATATGTCCATGTATCAGTTTGGATGTGCATGCAAGTGCAGGACATGTAATTGCAGAAAATTAATACTGTATATGTATGTGTATGTCTGTCTTTAAGTGTATATATGTGTATGAGTGTCCATATTACTCGTCTATACATATGTGTATGTGTGTGTGGGTATATATATATGTATGTGTGTGTATGTATGTGTGTGTACGTGTGTGTATGTATGTGTATGTGTATGTATGTGTGTGTATGTATGTGTATATATATGTGTGTGTGTGTGTATATATATGTGTGTGTGTGTGTGTGTGTGTGTGTGTGTATATATATGTGTGTGTGTGTGGGGGGGTGTCTGGGTGTGTGTGCGTGTGTGTGTGTGGGTGTGTGTGTGAATGTGTGAAAAAGAGAGTCCCACGTCATACTATTTGTTAAATGCATTTTGAACCCACCATTTCCTGTTCCATGTTAAACCTCTAAGTCTTGATGTACTCACCTTTGAAAGTTATATTTTGTCCTCACGTAAAGATATGAGATCTCCACTTTTGTTCTTGACCTGAAAAGGCATACTGAAAACCCACAAAACCAAGGCTCGTTCATAAAGTACAAGTCTATGATTAGTACTATTACGATTTCTTTTAACTTGCTTCTTGTTTCTATTTTCTGCTTTTACTGCAACGGTAGATTGATGGCGACTTCGGCTCCCGCACTCCTTCCTAAATGTTTTCCAGCACATCTAATCCTGGCCATAGTGGGCCTATGCACAACTGTATGCAGATACCACCCTCCTTGATGATTTGCTTACTACGTAATCCCCAGCCACATCGCCAGGAAATACAAATCTCGCTATTTTATACATATATCACAATTACCGACACCAGTATTTACCTTCAGTTCCTTACATTTATCTACTTACCCTTTTTATATATACTTACCTCTGGAGATGTGCATCCTAACCCAGGTATGGATTCTGGAGCCTCTGATACTTCTACTTCTTCAACTACCTCGTATTGTGAATTACTTAAATCGGGCATCAGTGTTATGCACCTAAACATACAGAGCCTGAGACCAAAACTAGATATTTTGCAAGTCGAAACCCAACCTTACGATATTGTTGTCTTAACAGAAACATGGCTAGATCCTTCCGTATCAAATGCCGATCTGTTTATTAGAAATTTTCAGTGTCCTTTCCGCTGTGATCGAAAGGGTCGAAATGGCGGCGGCGTATCTATTTACGTTCGTGACGGCATTTACGCCGAACAAAAACACGATTTGTCCATTGAAGGAGTAGAAGCACTCTGGGTTGAACTGAAGCTGGGTAAAAATAAAATCTTACTAGGTGGATTCTACCGTCCTCCTGACTCAAACAATGACCAATGGCTCTTGATGGAACAGAGTCTAGACCAAGCATTCGACAAATCGTATGACAATATAATCGTCACTGGAGACTTTAACATGCACTTTCTCTCTCAGGCTTCAGATAAGATAAAAAATCTCATCGCATCACACAGTGCACACCAACTGATTGACACACCGACTCACTTTACAGAAACATCAAGCTCGCTTATCGATCTTATTTTTGTTAAAAATAAGAATCACGTCATTTCAAGCTTCGTTGCCGACCCATTTATTCCTGAACTTACCCGTTTCCATTGCCCAGTCGTTGCTGTCCTCAAGTTTGACAAACCTAAATTTAAGTCGTTCAAACGTCACATCTGGCTTTATGACAAAGGTAACTACGATGAATATAGAAATAAACTACGAAACGTAGACTGGAACTTGCTTACAGATGACAATGACCCCGATAAAACAATACAAAATATTACTGACAAGATCATTTCAGTCGCCTCTAAAACCATTCCTAACAAAACAATCACTGTCAGACCAAACGATATTCCATGGATGAACACTGAAATACGCAAACTTATTAGAACACGCAAAAGATTACATAAAGAAGCCAAACGGCTAAACAATGTTGAAACATGGTCAAAGTTTAGAGAAGCGCGAAATACTGTAACAAAACATATACGCAAAGCCAAATTAAACTACCAAAATAAATTAGTTGAAATAATCAATTCATCCAGTACTTCACCAAAGACATGGTTCAAAGTCGCTAAACGACTAACACAAAAGCAAACAACATGCACCATTCCAACTCTTTATGATAACAATATGGAAGCATCTACAGACATATCCAAAGCGGAACTTTTGAATTCGTATTTTTCTAGACAATCGACACTGGACGATCACGATCAACAACTACCACACAACATAACATTTATCGAATCTACCTTATCGCATCTCACTATTACTCCATGTGACGTAAAAGACGCAATTTCTCTCATTGATTCCTCTAAGGCCAGTGGTCCTGACTTTGTTAGCCCAAAACTTCTGTGTGAAGGGTCTACAGAATTATGTACTGTCTTATCTCACCTATTTAATTCACCTCTTGCCTTATCTTACTTCCCCAGTGCTTGGAAACTAGCAAATGTTACACCTATATTTAAAAAGGGTGATCCATCCAAGCCATCTAACTATCGACCAATTTCTCTGCTTAGTTGTCTTGGTAAATTATTTGAAAGATGTGTCCACAAATATTTATACAACTACCTGAATGATAACAGACTTTTGACGAAGTATCAGTCCGGATTTATCAAAGGTGACTCGACTACCAACCAATTAATTTTTATCTATGATGACATAAACCGAGCTTTGGACGAAGGACTTGAGGTCCGTACCGTGTTCTGTGACATCTCCAAAGCGTTTGATCGAGTGTGGCACAGAGGTCTCCTCCACAAACTGTCTTTGCTTGGTATCTGTGGACCTCTCCTCAAATGGTTTTCTTCTTACTTAACATTACGGAAACAACGTGTTGTTTGCTCTAACGTTTCGTCAGACTGGTCTATTATCAATGCTGGTGTCCCCCAGGGCTCCATTTTAGGGCCTTTATTATTCCTAATTTATATAAACGACATAGTGTCCCAAATCAACACTAACGTTCGTCTTTTTGCCGACGATACCAGTTTGTATGTAATTGTGGAAACACCAGATCAGGCAGCGACAGCTCTTAACACAGACCTTGAAGCTGTTCATTGTTGGTCTAAAACCTGGCTAGTTTCTTTCAATCCTTCAAAAACAGAGTCTATTATATTTTCAAGGAAACGAAAGAAACCTGAACATCCTTCCCTTTACATGAATAATGTGGCCATAAAAAATGTATCCTCACATATGCATCTTGGTGTTACTTTTTCTGAAGACCTGAAATGGTCATCCCATATATCTTTTATACTTAAGAAAGCTTGGCAGAGAATTGGAATGATGAAAACTGTCAAACATTTCTTAAATAGGTCTAGCCTCGAACGAATGTACTTTTCTTTTATTCGACCTCTCTTAGAATATTCAGATGTCGTCTGGGATAATTGCACAGAAACCTTGAAACATGAAATCGAGGCAGTACACAACGAAGCAGCTAGAATTGTTACTGGTGCTACTAAATATTGTAACATCCAGAAACTCCTATGCGATCTTAAGTGGGAAACACTAGCAGCAAGAAGACGTAAACATAGACTCATTTTACTTTATAAAATGTTAAACGGTCTATCACCCACGTACCTGTCAAATCTTATCCCTGGGCGTGATCAAACCGATCCTGGAAGATACAATTTAAGGAGTATCAGGTGTGTAAACGCAAGGACCCAATCCTACAGCTCTTCTTTTTTACCTCGCACAATTCGGGAATGGAATACCTTGCCACAAAGTACAAGAAACGCCGCGTCCTTATCACAGTTTAAATCAGTATTAAACCGCACTTTACAAAAATCATCTCCATTGCTTAATTTTGGGACACGAAAGGGACAGATCTTACATGCACGCTTACGCTTAGGATGTAGTTCGCTTAACCATGATCTACACAGACGATCTCTAATCGACTCACCATTATGTTCCTGTGGCCAAATCGAAACTGTAGATCACTACCTTCTTTATTGTCCTAAGTATCATCAGCTACGTAATCAAAATTTTTATGATATTCCATGTCCGCTTATCACCTCCAATTTATTAAATGGAAACGAACACCTTACCTTTGAACAAAACAAGTACATATTTGCTTGTGTCCATCACTTTATTTTAGCGTCAAAAAGATTTTCTTCATAGGCTGGATGTCTGGAGCCAGTCGTCATCTCAATCTCCGTTGCTATGATTCAATAACCTAAATCCACCTGTATATTACGCTTTGTGAACTCCCAAGTGAAGGGAGAAGAAAACAGGAAGTGGTTATCATTTCTATATTTTTTGTCTTTATTTTCGGTATCATATCTACTTTCTTTACTTTAAAGCTATGGCATCTCAATATGTGGTATTTTTTAATAAGTATGAAAACATCTTTAGGAGAGGAATTAATATAAGTTATTCTTAGCTTGTTTTCCAATCCTACCTATCAACCTTTGAAACTTATTATACCATGTATCATTTCTTTTATTTTACATGTGTATTTGTATCAACATAATAAATAAAGTTTAAACTAAGTGTTAGTCCCTTACAGAGAAATTAATTTCAAAACTAGGTTAAAACCTGCCAGGTAGCTGTGTCTTTTGTTTACTTTTTGCCTGATTTTAAAATTCTTTTTTCTGCCAGCGACTAACATATGGCCTGACCACACGTTAACAGACTGTCATCTCCACAATATTTTCCTTACTTTTAAATGGTATGATTAAAATTCAAATGTATCATGACTCCTGCTTTGATATTTTGGCCTTTACTGGGCCTTTACATGTAAGTATCCTTAACTCTTTACCAAACGACAAAAATTTGGACTGGACCAAATTGAAAGCATTTGCAGACGACAAATTAAATGTTACAAAAATGATGATTTCTTTCTTTGATAGGAGAGAAAAGATTGTGGGAAAAGGAGAAAATGCTGGTTACCAGCATTTTCTTCTTTTCCCACAATGTTTTCAAAGGCTTCATCGTTAGGGTCGTTAAAACTCGGTATTGTGTGGTAAAGGGTTAAAGCACACTAGCAGCATGTATAGTAAATGATGCAGGAATCAAAAGGCCGGCAAATTAAATTCCAACCATCTAAAAGTGTGGATAGTATTTCGAGTCTGACGGCATGGTACAGTACGATCTATCGAGGTTTCAGACGCTAGCAGAAAAGTTCCAGCTCGATCGTTTTTTGTGGTATTTGTCGAAGACAATACCACTATGAGTTCAATACTGAATTTCGAAGACCATGTATCGTATTTTGTGCAAAGCCGAAGGAAATAAAGCCAATTAAACTCAATTTTTCTTAGGCAAATGAGTTTTTCGGTAGTACTCAGATATGTAATTGGAAATGACATGTTAAAATACACTAGGTGAGGCCATCGGTCGTGGAAATACTAATTTTTGATTGAAAATAGCTTCACTGGCTCATAGCCTTCTATTGGCGCAATGATACAAAATTTGTCTACCGATCACTTGGTCCTGGGCTTTTTCGTTCCAAAACTAGTTCGTCCCATGATTTGTTCATCCAATGATTGCGCACTACTCCATCTGATTGGGCATGAATATTTATAGATCGAAATAACTGATTGTAATGTTGGGAATTAAATGTTAACGGTCAAAGATATTTAAAAATCATAGTTTTCAGGTTCAAACTTAATTTTATTCGATATGTTCACATGGTTTCTCTCTCTATCCATCATGCATCCTACTGTCAAGGGACGTTACTTCTGACTCCTAATGATCAAAGGGAGACCACCAATACACAAATAATCCTAACTTTGTCATGAGTACTTTCCCTTCAACCAAAAATGGTATTCATTTGCTTAGTAGGTTGACTTTAGTTTTCTTTTTTTTTCAAAATATTAATTCCACACAATGGCTTCCTTGACAAATAACACTTCAGGGTTCTCAACGCTTTGATTCCTTTTAAATATTGGCACTTTACTTTGTCAAAAATGAGGGCCTGGGGACATTCGAAAACCGATCGCAGCGACATCTAGTTTACCCCATCACACAGTAGTATAAACTAGATGTCGTTGCGATTGGTTTTCGAATGTAAATTACTAGAAATGATCCATACTGAAGTTCCAATAGCCTCGTTTTGAATCGTAAATTCCACGACTTTGGCTGCTTGAACCAAAGTTGTGGAAGGCCGTTTTAAACTAAGCCATAAACACAATGTTTAGCCTTTTTAACACACAAATAGATTAAACGACTACTTTTCACTTTCTTTTTTTTTTATCGTCGCGGTGCTAAATGTTCTGTATTTATTGATAACCCTTTACCATTGCATGCCTTCTATTAACGACCAAGACAAAGAAAACTTTTGAAAACACTGTGGGAAAAGGAGAAAATGCCGGTAACCAGCCTTTTCTCCTTTTCCACAATGTTTTCTATCCTATCAAGGACGAATTTCGTCATTTTTAGCCACCTTCTATTTGTCGTCTGTAAATGCTTTGAATTTGGACCTGTCTGAAATTTTGTCGTCGGGTAAAAGGATCGACGCAATAATGTAATGAATTGTTAACACAATCACTCACCTTCATCGCCCTTAAAATTGCGATCTTTATGACATAATCCATTTATATTTCTCGAATAACTTTCCTTCAACTATACTTAAAAAAAAAACTAAAAGACATAAGAATAACATTTTGTTGACACAGCATCATCTTCCACTAGGTTGCATTTTTCAAATACTGACCTATCTGATTTGAGCATTCTAGGTACAGAACTGGACTACTTTGTTAAACAACAAGCGTTACTATGAATTTCAAAATAAGATAAGCGTTTACTCAATAAACGCTACCTGGTACTATTCATGCACCTATGGTTTGCTAGAATGTAACCTAAGACCAGTCATTTATGAAATCAGCCCCTACAGGCTTGGGAAATAGCTTCGGTATAAGCCCAGACATTCCATTGATTGTTCTGTGGAGAAACACTGCAGTAATCATAACCAAATTTGCAGAAGTTAGTTTTTGTTTTTTTAATCAATATACAAGCGGCATCTATGGCACCAAAAAAACGAAAAGAAGTTTCAGACTGGTTGCTGTAAACGAATCTTGGTCAGGCGAAAACTGAGTCAGGTCAATATTATAAACAACGGTGAAAGTTAGCGCTAAAATTATTTGCATACCCTTATCTACAAATAAAATTCTACCTTTGTTTTCAACATGTGAAATTGTGAACTCGTCGTCTTGCAGGGTCATGTCTTTTCTCCCTTCTTTCAGCGATCCTGTTTATTTGACGCTATACGAGGGCTGTTCGATATGTAATGTGTATTGTACCACAGCTCGATAACGCTTTGCACGATTTCGTGGATGATGATACGCTTGAATAGCTCTATTCAATACCTTTCCAATAGTATAAACACGAGCCTTCAGCTCCACATAGTTTTAAACTTATAGTCATTTCAATAGAGATAGTCGTTGACCACTGTTGTAAAAATGGTTGGGAAACGGATTACGAATATTGAAGAAATTAGAGCTTATATAAAGGTTCGCACAAAACTCGGTCATTCGGTAATGCAGATTTTTACTGAATTGGGGGAAGTTTATGGGTCTGATAAGGTATCTTATGAGACAGTTCGTAGTTGGAGAAAGAAATTTCTGACTGGCACAGAGTCCGTCAAAGATGCAGCAAAATCTGGCGGACCTGTGACTTTAACAGGCAAGGCAAATGTCTCAAAAGTCAGGGAAATAATTGAAAGTGATGGCAGATACACGATTCGTGATATTGCCAACGCTGTTGGCATATTGCTATCACGGGTGCATTTCATTTTGAAGCGTATTTTGAAAGTACGAAAGATTTCTGCCAGATGGATACCGCATATATTGACAGATGACCAAAAACGGGTACAAGTACAGACCGCTAAGCAATTGCTCAAAATGTTTCCCAAATTCAATCAAAGACAATTTGCAAACATTGTTACTGGTGACAAAACATGGGTTCACTATTTCGAACCAGTAAGAATCAAAGCGTTGAGAACCCTGAAGTGGTATTTGTCAAGGAAGCCATTGTGTGGAATTAATAATTTGAAAGAAAAAGAGAAATATTGTTCAAATATTGGCTTGAAAGTTAACCTACTAAGCAAATGAATTACTGTTTGGTTGAAGGGAGAGTACTCATGACAAAGTTAGGATTATTTGTGTATTGGTGGTCTCCTTTTGATCATAAGGAGGAGTCAGGAGTAATGTCCCTTGACAGTAGGATGCATGATGGGTAGAGAGAGAAACCATGTAAATATATCGTATAGAATTAAGTTCGTACTTGAAAACTATGATTTTGAAATATATTTTGGCCGTTAACAATAAATTCCCAACATTACAACCAATATTATTTCGATCTATAAATATTCATGCCCTATCAAATGGAGTAGCGCGAAATCATGGGATGAACAAGCCATGGACGAACTGGTTTTGGAACGAAAAAGCCCAGGACCAAGCGATCGGTAGACAAATTTTGTATCATTGCGCCAATAGAAGGCTATGAGCGAGTGAAGCTATTTTCAATAAAAAAAAAATAGTATTTCCTCGATTGATGGCCTCACCCAGTGTGTTTTAACATGCCATTTCCAATTACATATCGAAGTGCAACCGAAAAACTAATTTTTCTGAGAAAAATTGAGTTTAATTGGGTTTATTTCCTTCGGCTTTGCACAAAACACGATACATGGTCTTCAAAATTCAATATTGAACTCATAGTGGTATTGTCTTCGACAGATACCACAAAAATTGGAAACAAAATATGGCTAACTAAACACGGTAGAAGGCCTGTAGTTGCCAAAAGAAGCACAAGCACAAAGAAGGTTCTTTACTGCATATTCTTCTCATGTGATGGTATAGCCGTACAAATTCCGGTGCCGAAGGGCAAAAGTGTTACAGGTCGGTATTACCGAGATGTCATACTAAAAAAGGTCAAGAAATATTATCTTAAACGACGCCCTGTGTCAGGATTTAGGCATGTTCGTCTACTTCATGATAATGCTCCATCACATACATCTGAGCTTGTGAAGCAATTTTTGAAGTCGGAGAAGGTTACCGTCTTGCCACACCCACCATACTCTCTAGATCTAGCCCCATGCGACTTTTTCCTTTTTCCAAAACTTAAAAGTTCTTATCTGGTCGTCGTTACAAGTCCCGACAAGCCCTTGGCATAGCCATCAGTCAGTGCCTCAGAGGTCTACCTAAATCAGCGTACCGTGACGCATTTCAGAAATGGATTCAGAGATTGAAATTATGTATTTCAAACCGCGGAGAATACTTTGAAGGGATGTAATGTTCATTTCACTATTTGAGTCGAATGCTTTTGAGATATCGTACAATACACATTACATATCGAACAACCCTCGTATGTTTCTGCTCATATACTGAACTTGCTTTCTATTCTTTGAACTCATTTCATTGCACTCTCGTTTTAATATATTCCCACATAGTCGAGCGATTCGGGGTTCTCGTGGCCAGAATTGTTGCGATAACATACCTGTGTAGGGTTTTCTTGCTTGCCCCATGAAAATGCACGACAAAAGTCGCACATAGTTACGTGACAAGTATCATATGATATCCTCGATTGAACAAGTGGATTGACGCAAAATCCGTGGTTGTATTTTTATCCGCCGTAACATGCAATTCCGGCACAGCCAAGAGTAATATTTGTATGGGATAGAAAACTAGAAATAAGTGTGTCAGAGACACGGATGCCCCCGCTAAATGGTATTGGTCACAGACATGTCATATGAGTGAATCAATTGGTATTACAGAAAATTGTTGTTTTGGATAACAGCTTAGACAGGGTTAAGAAGGTTTGTTATATATATAGCCAAGCAGATAAAAGATTATTTATACCTGATAACAAAACTGAGGACTGGTCCAAGTTGAAAACAATATGCAGACAATAAATTATATGGTTTGTATTGCATATGGTAGAAAACTTTGTGAGAAAAAGAAGAAAATGCTGGTTTTGAGCATTAACTTCTTTTTATTCAGCGTTTTCCTTAATCTTTCAACTGAGGGTTACTTATACTCAGGATTATGAAGATCTTAACTTGAGGAATGAGAGTGAGAAATATAGCAATAACAATTACTTTGTTGGACTTCCTCTATGAGACAGGAACAAATTGGATCGAATATTATCACACTGGACTATAGTTGAAGGGTAGGTTGCAGCCTCAATATTCTCTGGCATAGTTCTTTGGATGAGTCTTTTTAAAAACCAAAACTGTATCTTCATATCACAATTCTGCTGAGCAGGATGTAAAACTGGGTTGAACAGTCAATTTAAACATTTGACCTTCAACTGTGACCTTGACCTTGGGCGTATCGAAACAAACTTTTCGCATGACACTAGTACTTGTTCAGGAGAACAAGTGTGCGAATTTCTTTTGAAATCCATTGATAAATGTAGAAGTTATGCTCCGGACAAGGTCAATTTAAACATTTGACCTTCAACTGTGACCTTGACCTTGGGCGTATCGAAACAAACTTTTCGCATGACACTAGTACTTGTTAAGGAGAACAATTGTGCAAAATTATTTTGAAATCCATTGATAAATGTAGAAGTTATGCTCCGGACAAGAATGGGACACACACACTAACGCGCACACACACACACACGCACACACTAACACACACACACAGACGGACACAGGTAACTCTATACTGAACCAAAAAACAAACTTCCCCTGTGTTTAAGTGCAAATGCAATGTTATTTAAAAAAATCAAAATGTCAGATGACCTACATATATTCGGGCGAACGATTATGTGTCCGATAAAACAAATTTTAACTCGATTGAAAGCATTTTGCAGAAGAAAGCCGCTGAAAGCGATTTTCACGTGCATGCACGGACCAGTATAATTCGTGTATATTTTTTTAAACCTTTCAGTCTAATTTTATAGACTTTCATGTCAATAAGAAAAAGACGTTGAAAAAAATTAAATTCTTTTTAGTTTTCTTTATTTTTGATATGCCTAGAATTCCGCAAAATTTACGCGAAGGTGCCATTGGCATGCTTAATGCTGGTATGACGATGAATGCTGTTTCTATGAATATTGGATGTTCTACTCGTGCTATTCGACACCTTAGGCAACGTTTTCAAGCAACAGGGCGTACGGAAGATCGACCACGTAGTGGACGTCCTCGCGTCACGACGCGCGGCCAAGACCGCTATATTCGGAACACCCACCTGCGCAATCGCTTCCAAACTGCCACAGCCACTGCTGCTAACACCCCCGGTACACATAACAACCGTATATCTGCCCAATGTGCGCAATGGCTTGCGCGAGGGTGGGCTACGTGCACGTCGTCCATACGTTGGTTGTGTTTTGACGCGACGTCACCGCGTAAATCGTGTTAATTGGGCACGTACACACCAACGCTGGCTTAGACAACAATGGAATAGCGTTCTTTTCTCTGACGAGTCGAGGTTTTCCATTCATCGAGGTGATGGCAGGGTTCGAGTATACCGTAGGAGAAATGAACGTTATGCAGACTGTTGCGTACTTGAACGAGATCGTTTTGGGGGTGGGGGTTCTGTCTTGGTCTGGGCGGGCATTGCACATGGCTTTCGCACTAATCTCGTCATTATCGAAGGGAATTTGAATGCCCAACGCTACCGAGATGAAATTCTTGCGAGGCACGTTATCCCACTGTTTCAAAATAATGCCAATATCACTCTTTTTCAGCATGATAATGCCACAAGCCATACAGCTAGGGACAATGTGAATTTCCTCAGGGCGAATAACATTGCATTTATTAATGACTGGCCTGCCAAAAGCCCAGATCTGAATCCCATTGAACACCTTTGGGATAATTTGGACCAGCGTGTTAGACGTCGCCCTATTCCACCGTCAAACGTAATTCAGCTAAGACAAGCCTTAATTCAGGAATGGAACAACATTCCACAAGCCGAAATCAATACATTTATCCGTTCTATGCGCCAACGATGCCAGGCAGTCCTTCATGCTGAAGGTGGTCATACCCGGTATTAATTTGTGATTTTGGTGAGCGACCCCTTCCGCATTTTAACTACCATTTCACTACTTTTGGATAAACCCTCAGCAATAATTTTGTTCACACAAAGTCGCAATAAAATACTCTTTCAATGCATATAAATCTAGTTTAATCCTGATTTTCATATTTGTGTATATCTGCACTTAAACACAGGGGAAGTTTCTTTTTTGATTCAGTATATATGCCCCCCCCCCTTTCATGGCGGGGGCATAACGAGTGCCGTGGTATATTTCCCATATATCACGGCACGAAATTTTCTATCTAACTTAGACCACGTGACTATTTATTCGTGCTTTTTATGTCATCTGTACATTTTTATATAAGATAGAAAGCTTGTTACATAATGGGAGTCGTCGTGATCCTTAAAATGCGACTTTTGCACCTGGTTCAAAAGGGGCAAATATAAGGTACAATTTATATTAAAATGCTAAATTATTGGAGAGGTCATCAGACCTCTCCAACAGTGGTGAGTTTAAAAGGCAGACTGCCACAGAATTTGCTGTCTAAATCCATTTTTCTTGCGAAATTGTACTGATACACAGTCTGTTTCGTCATGGTTTTGTAAATAAAGCGAAATCAAAAAACCGAAACAGGAAATAGACGTGGTTTATTTTTATGCGACGAATTTCAGAAAATATTTGTTATATTAATTTGCCATGGCTGCAAATGACCTCTCAAATAATTGTAATTTTTCATTAGGCAAATAAATCTAAGCAGAAGAAAAAATAAGAAGAATTTCGTTAAAAAAAAAAAAAGAGAAAGAAGACCGCTGGACAAGATCATGCGACTTGAAAACGCGACAAGAAGGTCAAATAAGCGTTATGTCAAGCATATGAGGTTTCTACAAAGCGGCTTTTTTACTTGTTTGTTTACATGTACCAAAATATATCGAAATTAAAAGCCAATAAACTACTGGAAAACAACGATGCTGACCTCTCCTGGCTTCTTTTTTAAAGAAGCCAACTTGTTCATTTTGATATTTAATCGAACTAGCCATATTTGTGGAGTGTTAAGATCGAGCTAGTATCGTTGTTGAGAAATACTGTTTATTTTTTTTGCAATTATGTTCAATACGTGAATTTCGACCAATTTTTGTTGGCAACATCAAGTCCGTACGTGAAAATTTTGTAAACTTTGTGACGCCATAGAGCGTAACCCTAAGGCTGCTAAGCGCGACTCAAGGACCTTTTTGTGGACAATGTAGATTCAAATTAGATTGCACAGAACGTGCACAGTCTGATCTTGGATCTACACTGTCCGATAAGACGATATTTTCCCCTTAAATATCTTTAAAATAGCAAAAGTAGGGTTTTTACTATTGGCTTGAAAGTTTAATTTCACTTATTTAGCAGGTTAAACATTACAAAAAACAGCTTATTCATGCGTAGGTGCACTGACCTTCGTGATATGACCTTAGCTGGTAAAACGGCGTTAAACTCCAATACAAACTAAAGAGCACAGTCGAATTTAGTGTTACTTTCAGCCAAAATGAAATTTTACCCCTTCTCAGATTTAAGAGAAAATTTGTTGCAAAGGCAATGGCTAGTCGAGACCATTGTAAATTTAATCAAAACAACAAGAAGAAACTTCAAGATTTCTAGAAGGAATTAAATCGAATTCTTAATAAACATCGTTTTTGACAAATGCAAAATACTTTGGATCAGTTGATTGTTACGATGGTGTTGCTACAGCAACAAATAGACTGTAGTTGTAATAAGCCAATCGAAACTTACTAAAATGACGTCATTCGGACCTACTTCCACTCCACAACGCATTAACAACTAACCAGAGGGATCGTATATGTAAATCTACGACCCCTGAACTAGCCAATCGGATAGCTTTTTTGAATGACGTATTACTGACAGACCTCTTATCCAATCGGATAGCTTTTTTGAATGACGTATTACTGACAGACCTCTTAGCCAATCGGATAGCTTTTTTGAATGACGTATTACTGACAGACCTCTTTTCTCTGTTGAGAACATTATTCTGTTTATATGAGAAGGAAAACTTCAATGAAATAAATTGCTTTGAATCATCAAGTGTTTATACAAAATGTTCTCTTTCAAAGAAATTTCTTTCTCTTCTATCAAAGTTGTGCTTGACATCATGATTAATGACTAGGTTATTGTTACGCGTCAGCGTGGCCCAGTTTTGATTCCGGAGACCCGTGATAAAAAAAAAAAAAGGTAAATCAGATGAAATCACAATATGCGGTCAGCCTAAAAACAGACAAGAACCGACGGGAACAGACAGGAACAGACGAGAACAGACAAAAAGTTTTTTTTTCACTAAAATGCGTTTATTTCAGATGAATTTGACATTAAAACAAACTGTAAGTGGAACTTGTGTGTCTTTATTACCTTATTTTCAACATTTTACGAGAATACTCAAAGCTGCTTTAATTTTTAGAAGAGGGACATACTGCCCATACCAACGCACCTACACCGACCTGTATGCCCATATAGATAAACAATTTCTTACTGGTATTTACTCTTTTTTTTAGCTAAAGATATACAGCTAGCGATTTTGACCCTATCTTTCATTCACATGGTGAAATTTCCACGCAGAAATTGGAAAATCAATGGTCTGCTTGCCAACAAGAAAGAACGGCCTATTTACCGACACGAAAGAAGACAGGCGTGTTCGCTTTGTTACTGTATTAACTTCATAGTGAGACATTAATTTTAGAAACAATTATTTTCACATCTTTTGGCCTTTTTACCTTTACTTCATCAATTGGTCATGATTTGGATGGATTATCTTGCGTCGTTTTATAAAAATCAGACTAATTACTGCAAAAGAAGATAGGTACACGTACGCTCCCTTGTCTGTCTATTCCTAGTTGGTAATTTTTGAGAGATAGAGATATATTAGAGAACTAATAAAGCTTGTCTAAATAAAAAATCTTATCCTATTCCATAGTTCTTTTCCTCCCAATCACATTATTTGGTGAAAGGAAGCTTATCTTACAGCTCCTACGTGTCAATTTTTTCTTGTCGGTATCTCCCGATACACCTGTACTAAGGGAGATAATAAAAACAGACAAGAAACATAACGGGTTGAATACCAAACAAGTCAGAGTTTAAGGAAGAATTTTTTTAGTATCTTACCATTTCCTACAATACTGTTCAAAGGAAAAGTTTAGCAAAGTTTAAGTTATTGTCTTCAATAGCTAATGATTGGGCGTCCGGTTGAGAGTTGAGTCTTAACTCACCACGAAAGAACTGCGTACCGACCAACATGTTAAGAGGGGGGAGAGAGAGAGATACAGAGCAGGCGGGTTTTATGTGTCTCAATTTCTGATTTGTTGTCTGCAAAGACAGAAAGACAGTTTAGTCTTGTACCGCCACGAAGGAACTCCCTAACGACCATATTGACAAAGACGGACGATCGGGCGGACAGAAGGGATTTTTAAAGAACAGTCGAATTTGAATTGTCTAAAGTTCTGATTCTAGCAGTTCGTACGTGACCATATTTTCTTGTCGTTATTTCCCAATACACACACATAGAGATACACTGACAAGAAAAGTGACATTTTTTTTTTTTTAGTAAAAAATATATAGTTAGCGATTATGACTATCTTTCATTTACACGGTCGACTACCGTTAGAAATTTCCGCGCAGAAAGTGGAAGATCGACGGTCAGATTGCCGTCACGAAAGAACGGCCTATTTACCGACACGAGAGAAGGCAGGTGTGATCGCTTTGTAACTGTATTTATTGTACCGTAAACCTTTAATCAAACCCTGATTTACACACTTTTTTGCTTTCCCCCCTCTTTATCTCATATGTTTCCCACGATTTGGATGAAATGTCTTGTTATACGTTCATTTTTCAACCCTTTTTCAAGTGCAAAAGACACCAGGTACGCTCTTGTCTGTCAATTTATACTTGGTATTTTTACAGATAGATTTATATAAGACAACTAATTAGCCTGTCTTAATATGTAGTGTTATCTATACCATTGTCTTTTTCACCCCAAACAATCTTTTTAGTGAAAGGAAGCTTATCTTGTTCATTTTTCTTGTCGGTACAGTATATCCAGATACACTGATCTAAGGGAGATAATAAAAACAGACAAGAAACACAACGGGCATTTATTGACGCACACACTTGTCTGTCAATTTCTATTTGGTATTTTTATAGATAGATTCATATTAGACAACCAGTTAGCTTGTCTTAATAAAAAGTGTTATCCTATTCCACGTCTTTTACACCCCAACCACTTTTCCTGGTGAAAGGAAACTTATCTTGTAGTTTTTACAAGCTCATTTTTCTTGTCGGTATATCGAGATGTAAGGGAGATAATAAAAACAGACAAGAAACACAACATGTTTTTTAACCCTTATATTGCCGAGAGAGAGAGAGAGATCGTCGATAGATTGGCCATCTTCTGCGCCAAAGTACAGAAATAGGAAACGTCACGCGTATGCAAATCTCACGCACCGGTAATCAATGTTGACATGTCGAGCAAATGTCAGGTACCTTCATCTTAAATGATTTTTACATGGTCGTTCGGTTAACCGGTTAGCAATTTTACTAACCGTTGCCATCCCTAGTAAATAGCTAGCGAAGGTTAGGTTGAGTAGGATAGATAAGCTTCGAAAGAATGGGTAGATGAGCGAGGATAGGATATGTAGAGAACCTAGTGTAGGTAGTGTAGTGTAGGAAGGTAGATAACTTAGTGAAGGGTATGTAGAGTAGCTGGTATAGAAGGGTAGAGTAGCCAAGATAGTATGGGTAGAGTAGCAAGTGTAGGAAGATGGAGAAAGCTTAAAAGAAAGGTAGAGTAGCTTGTGAAGGAAGGTAGACTAATAAGGATGGGATAGGTGGCTAGGTAAGGTAGGTAAATTAGGTAAAGAAGGAAGTGTTGGATAGGATAGACTTGCAAGGTAAGAAGTTGTGGTGTAGGGTAGGTGGAGTAGCAAGTGAAGGATTTGCCGATTAGCTAGAGTATGTAAGATAGAGAAGCTCGTGCAGAAAAATTTAGATAGGTAGAGTAACTTGTGAAGAAGGATAGATTTGCTAGGGTAGGACAAGGAGAAAAGCTATGGTAGGATAAATAGATAAGCTAGGGTATGTTAAGTGGAGTGGCTATTGCAGGAAAGTATATTAGCTATCATAAGAAAGGTAGAATAGCTAGTGTAGGATAGGTAGATTCGGTAGGGAAAGATGAATACAGAAGCTAGTGCAGAATAGGAAGTATAGTAGGGAAGAAAAAGTAGAAGAGCTAGGGTAGGAAGGAACATTAGCTAGGGTAGAATAGGTAGAGTACCTAGTGTAAGATAGGTAGATTAGCTAGGGTTGGATAGGTAAATAAGCAAGTGTAGGAAGGTAGTCTTTCTAGGGTAGGATAGGTATATTACCTTGGGTTACCTTTGTCGAAGAGTTTATAAAGGAAGATAGATTTTCTAGGTGGATGGAACAGCTAGGTTAGGGTGGTATAGTAAGTAAAGAAGCAAGTACTGTATACGTGGATATATACGTGTTTCGAAAAATTTGCGAATTACCGAATACGGACATTTTGTGAATAAAATTGTTAGCAAATTCAACACACTCATTAGCTGTTGGTATACTTGTAGTAAAATACGTGAACAGAAAAGTTTGCGAATTTTGTGAATTTTCCAAATTCGCAAAATTGCAAAAATTTCCACGTCGCAAACGTTTCCACTTATACAGTATAAGATATGTAGATTTGCTAGATTTGGTAGAATAGGTTGAATAGTTAGTGTAGGAAAGAAGATTATCTAGGATAGGATAGGTAGATTAGCTAAGATATGTTAGGTAGAGTAGCTAGTGTAAAAAGGTAGATAAGCTGGTGAAGGAAAGGTAGATTAGCTGTTGTATGGTAGATGGAGTAGCTATCGCAGGATAAGTAGAAAAGCTAGGGTAGGATAGGTAGAGAAGCTAGTGAAGGATAGGTGGATTAGCTAGGGAGGGTATGATACAGTAGCTAGTGTAGGAAAGTACATAATATCTAGGGTAAGATAGGTAGATAAGCTTGGATAGTTAGTGCAGATTAGCTAGGATGGGTAGAGTAGTTAGTGTAGGAAACTAGGTAAACTAGTGAAGGCTAGGAAGAGTAGCTAGCTTAGGAAGGTAGGGTAGGTAGGACAGGATTTGTAGAATCGCTAGTCTAGGAAGATAAAGAAAGCATAAAAGAAAGGTACAGTAGCTTGCGAAGGAAGATAGATTTGCTAGGGAAGGCTAATATGAGTGTCTAGTGCAGGATAGGTAGATTAGCTAGGGTAGAATAGATAGCAAAGCTCCTGCAGGAAAGTAAGATAAGGTTTGGTAGAAAAGACAGAGAAGCTAGTATAGGATAGGAACATTAGCTAGGGTAAAATAAGTAGATAAGCTGGTGTAGGTAAGGTGGAGAAGGCAGATTAGCTTTGGTAGAATAGGTAGAATAGCTTGAAAAGGATAGGTAGTGTAGTTTGTGTAGGAAGATAGATAAACTATGATAAGATAGGTAGAGTAGCTAGTGTAGGATAGGTAGATTAGCTAGGATAGGTTAGAGAGAATAGAAAGGGTAGGAAGGTAGATTATCTGGGGTAGGATAGGTAGATTAGCTAGGGTAGGATAGGTAGATTGAATAGCAAGTGTAGAAAGGTAGATTAACTAGGGTAGGATGTGTAGATTTGCTTTGATAGGATAGGTACAGTGGAAAGTGTAAGAAGGTAGATAAGCTAGTTAAGGCTAGATAGAGTAGCTAGAATAGGGAGATGGAGTAGCTATGACAGGATGGTAGATTAGCTAATATAGGAAGGTAGATAAGCTTGTGTAGGGTAGGTATAGTATATACAAAAGGAAGGTAGAGTAGCAAGGATAGCATGATGTAGAGTAGCTAGTGTAGAAGACAGGGAAAGCATAAAAGAAAGGAAGAGTAGCTTGTGATGGGAGATACATTTATAGGATGGGATAGGTCGAGTTGCTAGGTTAGGAAGCTATAGTAGGTAAAGAAGCAAGTGTGGGATAGGATCGGTTTCCTAGTGTACGAGCTCGTAGGGTATTAGGAGTAGCAAGTGTATGATAGGTAGATTGGCAAGGGTAGAATAGATAGACTGCAGGAAAGGTAGATAAGCTTGGGTAGAATTGGTAGAGTAGCTGAAGTAGGAAGGCACATAAGCTAGGATGAGATAGGTAGCGAAGCTAGTGTATGATAGGTAGATTAGCTAGGGTAGGTTAGGTGGAGTAGCTGTTATACGAAAGTAGATATGCTAGGGTAGGATAGGTTGAGAAACTAGTGTAGGATAGGTAGATTAGCTTGGGTAGGTTAGATAGAGAATCTCGTGAGGAAAGGTAGAAAAGGTAAATCTTTGGTAGAATAGATCGAGTAGCTAGTGTAGGGAGGTTCATTAGCTAGGGAAGGATAGGAAGAGTAGCTAGTATGGGAGAAGTAGATTAGCTAGGGCGGGTAATGTACAGTAGCAAGTGTAGTAAAGTAAATTATCTAGGGTAGGATAGGTAGATGAGCAAGGGAATAATATGTAGGTTAGTTAGTTAGGATAGGGAGAGTAGCTATTGTTGGAAGGTAGTGAAGGCTAGGTTCAGTGGCTAGTGTAGGGAGATAGAGAAGCTAGTGTTGGAAGGTAGACAAGCTAGTGTATGGTAGGTATAGTAGCTAGGATAGAATGGGTAGAGTGTCTAGTGTAGGAATATTTGGGAAAGCACTAAAGAAAGGTAGAGTAGCTTGTGAAAGAAGATAGATTAGTTTGGATAGGATAGGTCTAGTGTCATAAAATTTCATGAAGTTTGCATGAGGACTCTGTGTATTGTTTATCTTGAGCGTATTTTTATACCCCCGCAAAACGAATGTTTTCGGGGGTATACTGGAATCAGCCTGTCTGTCCGTCCGACCGTATGTCCGTCTGTGTACAAAATACAAGTAATTTTGTCTCGCGAACTCCTACAGTTTTGCTGCTATTGTATTGTAAGTTTGTTGATACATTGATCGTATACTGAAGTTGTGCAAGACGCAGTTTTCAATCATCTACTCCCAATGATTCAAGGGTAATCTCCCCTTGAACTTAGAAAATGTTTTGTTAAATTGCCTGTTTCTGTCAAAGCGCTGCCGGGGGTATTAAGTCATATTCAGTGACAGCTCTATTTTCGCTGTTCTGAACACTCCGAACATGTTCTAAGTCAATGGAGTATTTCGGAACACGGTGCAGTGTTCTTCAGAACATGTTCTGACTGTTCTAAATGAATCGAGGTGCAGCGCACCTGCTGAACGCACACTCATGTGTTACACGATGGCTGAAAGATAAACAATTTTTCAGTGCGAGAACAGAGTGGATCCTGAACAGACCTCACAGACGTGCATGGTGCTCTAGATCCATGCTGAATGCAAAGTTATTTTGTTGGTTTCAATTGTTTAACATTTCCTCACGTCTTGGCACAAATTTACTTTGAAAGAAACTCAGAATACTCAAAAAGGTTCCTATTTTCAGGGGCATCAATCACTTCTTAGTGACAGGTCTTGTTTTTCCTGCTGGTATTTCATTTCTGCTGTGTCTGTGAAACAATTTAAGGAAGTAGAAATTCAATTAGCCAATTCTAAGGTCTGATTTTACAATACAGCATCAAAAACATGGATGACTTCATGTCATACACTGATGTGTAAAACGGCAGTTAGGTGAATCTGATTATAAAATGACAAGCTCAAAGAGCTCAAGTGGTGGGGTGTAGGACTTGCAAACGTCAAGTCTCGGGCCACATCAGGGTGTGGGTTCGAACACCATGGCTGGCCATCTAGATTACAAGTAAGTTTTTTTTTTTTTTGATGAGACGTCTAACAGAGGTCCAGCGTGCCTTTGCTATACACCGAACACGTTAAAGAACCAGGCGTAACTCAGAATGGGTTTCGACTTGTATCTTATACTATCCCCTGTAACATAACTAAGAGCCTTCTGGGGGCGTCGTCCATATGAACAGTGATACTCATTGAATGACATTGATCTTACCTGAGGGTGAAATGTTGATCAATACATTTATGGCAGCTAAATAAATGCCAGATTAAAACTTTTAATGAAGATTAAACACCTAAATACATTTTAAAAAATGGTTCAATTTCGATACTTTAAGGTTTGTCTCCCGTACTTGTTCGATGAAAGTAGCCAGAAATCTTGTCTACTGGTGGCGTCGAAGATTTTCGACAGGTTTAGTAACAGTAAAAGGTCAGGGAAACCAACAGTTATGGATAGTGCCTTGCTTGGTAACTACTGATAAAGACCAGTGAAAAACTGTAAGAGACTTAAGCTCGTCGTTTGGAATAAGTAAGTCAGTCTGCAAAGAAGTTTGTTTGTGTTAATGAATCACGGGGTATCTTTTTGACACACGCCGTATCAGCAGGAAAAATCGTAAACGCAGCATTTGATCGAAAGGTTGTGGACAAAGATTTGACCAATGCCATTCATAAATAGCGTCCAAACGCAGAAATTTGAAATTTGCTGTATCATCATAATAATGCACCTGCAGAACCGAGCATAGGAAACTTCTTAGGGTTTGAAAGAGGTAAACATTCTCCGTGCTCGCCCAACTTAGTGCCATCTAACTGCATTTTCCCTTAGTTGAAATCGGACCTCTGTGGGAGACGGTTCTCGGACCTTGAGGAGCTTTCCCTGACAGTATGATCTGTTATTAAATCTTACAGAAAAGACTAGTTCCAAGAAATCTACATCTTATTGATTCATGGGCACACGGGAAGTCTGTCCTTGATGGCAGTTCCTTCTTTGAAAAGGAAAACGTTACTTAGCATTTCGTGACGTTCCAAATTGCTCCGTAGGTCGAAATTTTGTTACTTTGGAGGTACTGCGTTATGCTTTGCTGTAGCTGATTGGAAATGTAGAGAAGAAAGGTTGAATATTATGTCTGCCGAGTTTTGGTACTTCTGAATGACACTAAAGGCGTCAAATAAGCTTGTCATATTACTTTACGGACATACCTCGTATTTTGATAGCAGGTAAAAATTGGTAAATGTGGAGAAGAAAGGTTGAATATTATGTTTGCCGAAATAGACGAATAAACAAATTTCATCTACAAGTACAAAAATAAATTGTGCGAGATTTATACCTGCCTAGAGCATTTTTTTTTTTTTGTTAGCATATAGGAACTTATCGATCTTCGCCAAGGGTCCGGGACGCTGTCAATCCTACTACCAATAGACGGCTAGAATATGTAAAACAGTTAAGTTAGATAAACATAAAACTTGACCTGAAGATAAATCATACCTTTGACTCTTCCGAAATAAACATAATTGTGCTTCTTGTAAAAAGTACTTTTCCTTCAAGATTGAGATTCATTCCTTGTAGCGTTATGTCTTGTAAGTTCCTATTTTCTCTCACATGAGCATGTTCAGGCTTTCCCTATTCCATTAATTGTCAAATAATAGAAGTTTTGCTACAAGAGTTTACATCGTATCTTCAAGTCCATATTCCTGTCTAATCCGGTCCATTACGGTATTTCCTCACACTAGGAAAAACACCGATTCCTCAACAACTGCTCTACTTATATATGTATTACGGCTGACAAGGTAAACGGCTTTGTCTATTTAAACCCCATACGTGGATACACACCATACGACCCTAATCAATTAAATGTTAATTTCGCCACGCCCCATCTGCATCCAATGGTGTGCACACACCGACAACCCACGGTAAACACGGGTGTTGGTTTCGTAATGCTCTGCATGAGTATTTGGCGAAATTAAGTGGATAATTTTGTACTGTTTTAAGCGATCTCATTTAAAATTCACCATGCAAACAAACACCGTTAAAAACTTTTGCTTTCAAAATATTTTCTTTGCTACTTTCACGGTATATGTAGACATCGACCCCTTCTTTCCATTTCTATTTTACATCAAGGATGGATAACTCGTAAGGTGTAAGGTGGTTTTGAAGGGTAGGTCGTTTCAAGCCAATCAGTAGCGGCAGTTGCAGTTCCAGCAAATCAGAGAAGCGAATGGCGTGCATTTATACACGATGTGCAGAGTGGTTGCAGCTTTCGTGCAAAAGTCTGTTGTTACTAAGGCTATGCGCTTGCAGACGTTTCATAATAGTTTGCTTTGCAGCACCAAAAAATCCGATCTGCTCTCTTACCGACTGACACCAAGATTTTCTTTCCCACCCTTTAGGTCTTCTTTAACAGCATCTATCTGTCATTGTTTCCCTTTTTTGATAGAATGTTATTATTGTTATTCACAACACGTTCTTAATGTCTTCCATTTTATTTATTGTCGTTTAAGAAAATCTTCTCTATAGCTGGAATAAAACTGTCTTCAATCATATTCTGTTAAGATATTTCTATTTAGGATATTCTCCTTTTTTTTTCTTCTGAAGACTGAATACTATGTATGGTTAATAAGGGGATGGCCGAATCTAAGTTGTGGGAACTTGTGGCCAATCTCATTTGTCTTATTTGTTTTTTATGTAAAAAATGTATTTTATGTAGGAATTTGTAAAACAATGGCAATAAAATATGTTTAAACTAATGCGCTTGCAGGGCCCATGAAGCTAGTGATTACATCCATATTTAATGGATTGTTTCAATTTGAACATGTTTATACTTTTGGCACTATTCATTTTCTCCTACTCTTGAATAATAACCATCAATGCTACTTTAATTGCCCGTGAAAAATTGACCGTCATGTCACGGACATTAACTGATATTTAACCGATTCATACGAGCTGTTTCAGCTCGAATTTGTGCACTAATTGGTTATGATACTAGGTTTTATTTTTTTTTATCGCTTAGGACTGTTTTCCCAAACTTTTATGGTAAGGACAAATTTCAAACGTTTTATTCATTTCATCCCTTCACAATGAGTTTGGGGATTATTGTACTATATAGCGGCTAATCGTTTGGATGTTGGGAGATCTTAAAGCTTTTCAAACGGATGTTGTAATGTCGTTGAAGGTCACGGCGGCGTAAATTTTGTTTCCTTTGAGAAGATGGGGCCTGCTCCAGCCTCGATCTCGCTCTCATCCTTCATTATCGAAACACTGACGTCAAGCGAAGGGCAGTTACCTATATCTAGATTATCGGAAAAATTAGCAATCACGGGGACCCCCTCCAATGTCCCTAGGCCGTCTTTTATGATAAAGTAACGTCCAGGAAATAGGAAAAAGTGATCGGACTGGAACACAGGCTACACTACTAGATTAGACCAACATTAATTCTAGTTTCTATGCATTGTTCTGCCAATGACTTAACTTTGATCATCCGTATTTGAATAGATCGTCTGATCTATATAACACATCACACTGTTAAATGCATGAATGAGTAAATCTGTAATTCACACACAAGATTGTTTATATTTGGAAGCTATAAATATTAGGTCTTTGATGCTGATAAACAAATGGAGAGCATTTAAGAAACTGAAAAGAAAAGCTCTTGAATAATTTGTCAATGACAATATCTTCCTTTTTGTCCTTGAGTGCGAAGCCACTAAATTATACTTAGCCTTCTATCGGCGAAAGTAAATAGTGAAGAGTGACAAGGGAGATAATCGATGAAACATTTCACAGGCCAAAAATAAACCCCCCTATTTTACTTACCCTTTGCTATATACAATCCCGTGTTTTATCGACCCAGAGGGAAGCTTTTAAAAAATGTCGCTAGGTAACATATTTTCTACCATATCAGAGAACGTTAGCTCATTAACTCTTAAGCTGCTAAACGCATCTCACTGACCTTTTGCGGACAGTGTAGATCAAGATCAGACTGCACAGAAAGTGCAGTCTGATCTTGGATCTACACTTTCCAAGAAGGCGATATTATTCCCAAAAACATATTTTTGAAATAGCAATATTAGGGTTTTAACTTCCGAACTGAAAATTTCATGGTTAATACTTATTTCAAACTGTCATTATGCAAATACTGAGAATCAATATATTATGAAGAGTAAAACTATTGTCGTTTGGATAGGGGTTAATCCATAGCCTTTGGAAACAAATTTTAGAGCAGAGCGTCCTGTTAGATCTGGGTAATCGAAATAAACGAAAACTTTACCCTTTACCACAGAACAAATTTTTAGACTGGTCCAAATTGAGAGCATTTGCAGACGACTATTTCAGTGTGGCTCAAATGGGGCAATTTTTCTTTGGCAGGGTAGAAAATATTGTTGAAAAAGGAGAAAATGCTGGTTACCAGCATTTTCTACTTTTCCCACAATGTCTTCAAAAGGCGTCTTCCCTAAGGTCGTTAAAGTCGGCATTGTGGGGTAAAGGGTTAAATCAGAGAAGATTTTCAAATCTTACGACGAAATTCTAAACTTGACGTACAACACTCTGCCGCATATTATTTCGAGAGTGTAGATCAAAATTAGCATGTGCATGTAGATCTACATGTATAGGTTCAGTCTGATCTTCAAAGATCTATGTGCACAATCCGCTGACGGTCAAGGGTTCCTAAAATCGTTCATGAACAAAACAGACTAGTCTGTTAGTATTTTTGGAAAGTCTGATAAAAAAAAAAAACTGCAGGAGAAGAATATAAATGAAACGCAAATGGGATCTAGATTTAGAGAATGTGGGCTTGTACACGAGACTGAATACATGGGACATGGTTCCTAAGAGGCGTGTCTGCATGTATACACATGTATGTACAACCCTTCCCATTACATAGGCTGCTACATGCATCACGTCTCGCCCCTTGGCGTACTGTAATAATATTTGGGCGTGACTCTTAACCTTCTTTATCCCCACCACCGAACGATATCAGCCCTATTTTCGCCGAGTAAACACATCCCACACAGCTAAGGTAGCACACGCCTGTCAATCAATGAGAACAACGCCGTAGGGCCAAATTACATTACAGCAGGTGTTTTATTTTTAGGATAAAAAAGTAGTGCAATCTATTTCTGACAAATTTTTACTAAACCTAGGCAGGACATAGGTAAAAATTTATATAAACAGGCGTGACAAAATATTATGGAAACAAAATGGACCCTAAATGTCTTAAAATCGAGTTCTTGTTGGTTTATAATAAGCGCAGTGATATCATCGATCTTCGGAGTGGGGAGGGAGTGACGTCAATAGAGGCGAGGTCAAGAGTAAAAACTAAGAAATGCTACTACGCCATTTAAATATTTTAGAGTTTGAAACTTAATATTGGTTTAATCTTCCACATAAATATTTCCAAGGGTATAAACTGGCTGTACCCTATCGAATATGCCATCAGAATCTTCTAGTCAGGTAGGTTTTAATTGAAATATTCGCGTGAAAATGTGAATGGTTTGAATCACGAAGGTGGTTATTTTTAGACCAAAACCACCACCCTTTGTCGATAACCCCGCCCTTTCGTGTTCGGTTAACAAATTTTCATGTTGAACCGTTATATTTACTGTTCGTATTGTATTTCAGGAAGTTCAACAGAGTCCGCTAGCATTGTTAGCACAGACGTGCAGCAAAATTGGGAATGAAGACGGGTCGGGTGGACAAAACGCTCAAGGCGTGCGACTTATTAGTGCGGCACAGGGTGGGGAAAATGTTGGACAGGGATGGGTTCAGATCCCGGCTGGGGCGGTCATAGACCCTACGAAACAGATCCAGGGGCTTTCCCTTGCGAATGGACAGGTATTTTCCTTTTTGATATTCTTTGTGATATTTTTAAAAGCATGTATTTTCGGTGGTTTGCATTGATTCAATACGCAGTGAGACTTGTGTGGGCGTATAATCGAGTGAAATAAAAGGTCATCCCATTACCTGCTCGAGAGACTGGTTACCAAACCCACTGTTACACACCTACCACCCCTGATGTCAAAACAGGGATTTCAAAAAAAAAAAATGAAAATCATTTTTGCTGAAAACGATGGAAATACGTTATTGGAAAAGAGCAATTGCCCTAAAAAGCAGATCTAATTTTATCTTTTCCTGTATTGTTTTCAAAGGTGTTCTACCACAGGGGAATGAAAAGTGGTTTCTGTGCAATGTTCAGTTACTTAGTGTATTGAAATGACACAATTTGGAATTTACCTCATCGTCTCCTTCAAACAGCAATTTGTGTCAGGAAAAATTGAAGCACAAGGAGTCACAGAATGCATATTTTCCCAGTACCACATTGTTTACAGATGCACTCCTGTTTAGTCATAACCTCTACACAAGAAATGTTTGTAGAATGTTGGTGATGAAATAAGTTTATAACACACAGAAACATTGCAAGGCGGAAGCCTGGCCTACAACTGTCAAAGCATGAAATAGACAAAATGTGCTTTCTCAGGAAAAGAGACCAAATCATCCTAATTTTAAAAAAGCTTTTGCCAGAAAATAAAAAACTGAATAGTGGACAAAGTAGATCAAAGATCAGACTGCCTGTTCTATGCAGTCTGATCTTGATCTGTATTGTCTGCCAAATGCAGTCTGATTTTGATGACTGTAAAGCGCAAACATCTGTTTTGCTAGAAGAAAAGCAACAGAAGAGAGAAAGAAAAAAAGAGAGAACTAAATTTGAGTAGATTTGGCTTCATGCTTACTACATTCCTGGCTACACCCCTGACACACGTATACATACGGAATATTATACTGTAGTGACTTTCCTGGTGCATGTATTTGATTCGAGCCGTGTGAGAAAATTTGATATCGCACGAGACCAAAGGTCGAGAGAGATGTCAAAATTTTCTTGCGCGGCAAGAAGCAAATACAAGCACCAGGAAAGTTACTACAGCATAATATTTCTTTTATTATATACCTACACCTTTCAACTAAAAAAATATTGCAATTATTGACATTTTATTTGAAAACGGTAAGCAAAATAAAACAAATAATGATGTAGTAACCAGTACTTTCTTTTTATGAATGGGAGATGAATAATACAATGTAAAATTTTGACCAATCAAATTGCAAATGAATACATACCTATACCACTCGTGAGTTACGTCATCATGACGTCATCATACCACCAAATTCATATTCTGAACTGTAATTCACAGTGTGTAGATACAGATTTTTTTTTTGTCCTGTGTGATATTTTATCCGCGTGGGACGCATGTTTTTTCTCCGGAAAACTTTCAGGTACATGTATATAATGAAAATAGATATGAAACAAAAAAGGAGAAAATTTCTGACTCGTAACTTTGCCTCTCACCATTATGTTTTGAAAGCCTGTATGCTTAACAGTGTCAAATGGACTTGATCCAAAGTTGTGCCCAGTTGAGAAAAAAAGCAGTACATGTTTGGCACTTTATACTGATACTGGCCAGAATGTCTCAACAGAGCAGGCTGTGCACAACATCATAGATCAGACAGCATATTTTATACAGCCTGATCTTGTTCTATGCTGATTAAAACATTAATCAAAGTTGTGAACAGTGCTTTAACCCTTTACAACATAATTTTGAGTTTTAAAGACCTGGAGGTAGAACACTTTTAAAAATATTAGAAAAAGAGAAACTGCTGGTTACCAGCATTTGCTACACTGTTTTCTATCCTCCAAAAGATACGTTTCATAGTTTGAACCTCATTTTATTTGTCATCTGCAAATGCCTTAGATTTGGACAAGTCTGAAATTTGGATATTTGGTAATAATGAGTTAACCCAATTACCACACAGCAAAATTTTAGACCTATCCAAATTGAAAGCATTTACAGACGACAATTTCAAAGTGGCTCAAATGGTGCAATTTTGCTTTGATTGGGTAGAAAACTTTGTGGGAAAAGGAGAAAATGCTGGTTACCAGCATTTTCTCCTTTTCCCACAATGTTTTCAAAAGGCTTCTTCCTCAGGGGTATCAAAAGTCGTCATTGTTTGGTAAAGGGTGAACAATTTAATAGCTGGGAAGTTTATGCACAACCATAGAGATCTTCATTCTCCAAAATGAATTTTTAACTCTTTACCACACAATCTGGAGTTTTAATGGCCCTCACAGACAGGGCTTTTGAAAACATTGCAGGTAAAGGAGAAAATGTTGGTAACCAGCATTTTCTCCTTTTCCAACTATGTTTTCTACTCTTTTAGAGATTAAGTCAATCATTTAAGCAACACTTAATTTGTTGTCTGCAACTGCTCTCAATTTGGAAAAGTCCAAAATGTTGTCATGTTGTAAAGACTTAATCTTGGTTCATTTTTTTCCTTTAAGATTCTGCAGCAGACCCAGGGTATACAGTTGGTTGCCCAGCCAGGACCCAATGGCACAGTGACTTACAATGCTGTCCCTCAGTTTCAAGCTGTCTCTGTGGATGGTAGTCAAGGGGATACCAATGCCATTCAAGGGCAATCCATTATTAACAACCAGCAGAATCAGAACATGCAAAACCTTCAGGGAATTCCAATTATGACAGCTAATGGACAGATAATAAGGTCACAGATCCCATCTATAGGAGGTATAATGCCTGCAAATGTAGCCTTTGCTGGTGGAAACATGGTCAATCTAGGTGGTAATGTTTTAAATCTTGGAGGAATTCAGTCTGTTAGTGCAATAAGGCCAGGTGGAATAATTCAGCCTCTTCAATTGCAGCCAAATATAGCTCAACAAATCCAACAGTTGCCAAGCTTTGTGCAAATCCCTGTTTCAAACAACGGGCAGACAACTCTGATGCCAGTTCAAATGGCACAGATACAAGGAAATCAGGACACAAATTCTGGAACCACCCCAATTGCATCTGTCAGTAACCAAACCATAGTTGCAGGGTCAGGAGGTCCCCAAATCATGGAGGTCATCTCACAGCAAACACCGAAGTCTCAAGGTCAACAATGGAAATCACCGAGTAATATAAACAATACAAGTACAGTGTCAACTTCAACTAGTTCAACCACGTCTCCCACAGTTTTGTCTATGTCTCAATTACAGAATGCTTCTTTACCAGGACAGACTATAGCGGCAGCAGCAGCTGCAGCAAACATAATACCACAAGTTCAGCTGATTCCTGTAGGAGGTGGGAATTACATGCAAGCCGTATATGCAGGCTCCGCCTCCAATATGTCAGGTGGACAGAATACATTAAGCATAGCTTCCGTCCAGAGCTCTGGTACTCTAACTACCACAACTACAAACACCACTTCCACAATTTCTACACCACAGCAGAGCACAGTGGCAACAGTTGTCAATCCACAGATACTACAAAATTTTAATGGGCAGAACTTTGCAAACATTCAAATTGCTGGACAGAATCAAATAGTGGCTCCTTCGAACCAAGTCCTATCTGGTATGAACCTTACAAACATGAAAAATGTGCAATTTCCTGTTCAGATACAGAATTTGCAAGGCCTTCAAGCCGTGCAAAATATCCCAGGACTTCAGAACTTGCAAGGTTTACAAGCATTAAGCCCACAACAGATAAATGGACAAGTACAGCAGGTGTTTGGTAGTCCAGTACCCATATCTGGTATACAAGGTATCAGTGTGATTAATGCTGGAAATATCAGCACCATAGGTGGTCAGCCTGCCCAAGTAGCTACAGTCAATTTGAACAATCCACAGAGTATCCAGCAGTTACAACAATTACAGAGTGTTGGGAATACAACAGCACAGATCCTCACAGGTTTGTTTGCTTTTTGTTCCACACAGCTTCAAGCAGTACTTAAATCCTTACCAAATGACAATATTTTAGACTGGTCCAATTTGATAGCATTTGCAGACAACAAATCAAATGTGAATCAAAAATTGTAATTTGTTTTGGGCAAGATAGAAAACATTGTGGGAAAAGAAGAAAATGCTGGTTAACAGCATTTTCTTCTTTTCCCATAATGTTTTCAAATACTTTTTCTCTCAGGGTCGTTAAAAGTCGGGATTGTGTGGTAAAGGATTAAAGATCTTTCATAACACAAAAATTTGGACTGGACAAATTGAAAGCTTTCGTTGATACCCAAATTAAATGCAGCTCAGTATTGACGACTTCTGTCTGTATTGGGTAGAAAACATGGTTGGAAAAGCAGAAAAGGCTGGTCACCACAATCTTTTCAAAAGCTTCCTTTCTTTGGATCGTTAAGACTCATGATTGGGTCGAAAAAGGATCAAGTCATACGTCACAGTGTCGGCACAATGAACTCTTTGCCATGTGAAAACACGTTAAAGACTATTCGTTTGAAAGGACTTGAAGATGACCAAAATAAATGTGGCTTAGCACTTTACGAAACAACAAAATTTCTAGCATAGTCCAAATTGAAAGCATTTGCAGATGACATATTAAATATTACTCAAAACATAAAATTGGTCTTTCAAAGGGTAGAAAACATTGTGGGAAAAGAAGAAAATGCTTCTTACCAGCATTTTCTTCTTTTCCCACAATGTTTTCAAAAGACCCCTTTTTCAGGGTCATTAAAAGTCTGGATTGTGTGGTAAAGAGTTAAAGATTGGAAATGGTTTTTGAAGGGTAGAAAACATTCTTTCTCGGGGTTGTTAAAATTTGGGATTGCTTGGTAAAGGGTTAACACAGTGTTTTTTAATCGTGACTTTATGCTCTTGAAAATGACAGGTTTTGAAAATATTCTGAAAACGTGGAGTGATTGCTTGCCATCTTTCATACAGAAGACATAGAATACAGGGTTCTCCCTAGGTCCAGAATCCCAAGAGTCATTGACTCTTGGGCCCAAATTTTCAAGAGTCAAAATGGAATTTCCAAGAGTCTAATAGAAATGTCCAAGGGTCAAAATTATCACAGAGAGATAAGGGTGAAATAATCAAAACTTTCCATTTATGTTCTTTGTTTATGGATAGTAATAAGATAAGAAAATACCCTATCTTATGTAGAGACTTGTTGGAATGAAGTGGACAGAAGAATTTTAAATTGCAGCCCAAGCATGCAATTCATCTTGATGAATAAATGGACACAAACAACTTTTGAACTGTTTACCAAACAACAAAAACTTTTGACTAGATCATAATTATTTTAGACATTTGCAGACGACAATTCAAATGTGGCTGGAACGACTTGATTTGTCTTTCTTACCCCAGAACATTGTGGAAAAGGGAGAAAATAAAGGTCACATCCATTAAAGTGTTATTTCTTAAGATTTAAGTCTTCCTTTCTTGTCCAATTACTTTTTCTTTCACACTTGTTCGGTCCCCCCCCCCCATAGGTTGTTGTTTATTTTCATCTTAAAAAGTTTTTCCGAATTTTTAAACAGAGATTTTAGCTTTCACTTATTGTTTCATAAAGAAATATGTATAAATTCACTGTTTAAATTTGTCACCAAAGATAAAAAGATAGTTTGAAGTGCCTCTGATCGGATGATGTCAAAATGATTTCTGTTGTGTCATGCGTTTTCACGTTTTTTTCCAGCGATCTTTTTTTCAAATCAGTTAATATTTTTACAAGTATTACTGCATGATTTGACATATATTTGTTAATTAGGGTAGCAGTTAACTTGAAAGCCTGTCATTTTACACTAGATAATTGGACTAACACCTTTATCATGTTTTCAAAAGTGACTCGCCACTCGCCAGCTTGATTACGTGTGATAAACAGAGCTACGTGCATCTGTACACAGTTGACACTGATCGTGTTTATTATAGGCTACATTCCTGCCGGATGCATGCGACATAATTTATATGACCCTTTGGCTGGTAATCTCATGCATCAGATTGACGCTTAGGCAGATATTTTTGAGCGTCAAAAACGGGTCATTTCGGATTTCCGTGCGTCAAAACCCGGAGTCCCGCGTCAAAGGAGAACCCTGGAATATGATGGTTTGCTTTGGTGTAAAATCAAAATATACTTTCTCTAAGTGAGCACCAAAATAAATGTTCCCATGATTGGTGGAAAAGCTATTTGTGAAAATATTGAATTTTGGTGTCCATGAATGAAATTTTCTGGTAAACCAACATTTTCCCCTTTTCCAACAATGTTTACAATTTAACAGAGCTCCAGATAGAGGGAGTGATTTTGATTTCAAAATTAAAAATATTAATTATTCTCTTATAGACCCTTTGCTGTGGGTACTCATTAGAATCGTCTCATCGAGACGATTCTAATGAGTACCCACAACATGGGGTTCAAAGAGAAATAATGGATTTAGAATACCATCACTCCCTCTTACTTTAAGGTCAGTAAAACAAGAGATAATTCGATAAAGGATCAACTACATTATTTTCCAATAAAGCTGATGGCCAGCAGATCCCAATTAAGCAAGATCCCAATGATCCCAACAAATGGCAAGTTGTGTCCACACCCCAGACTGTGACCCCATTACAGATCCCTTCAGTTCCGGCCCTTGCATCACCCACCCCAGTCACTCCAGAAACACCGACGTCAGGAAAGAGGGTGCGGAGAGTGGCTTGTACATGTCCAAACTGTCGTGATAGTGAAGGAAACAAGTAAGTTTTTGAAATGGCAAATTTTATTGGTCACTGGTATCAGATCATGTTTAAATAGGGTAGTATTTAAACACCAGGTGGAGACGTCTTTCCAGTACTTATATATAGCCAGAGGTGTCCAGAAACAAAAGTAGATTGTTGTTAATGGTAATTCTCATGATTTAACAGCAGTCGGTGTAGATGTTAATTACCAAAATAGCTGATGCTGGACACTTCAGAAAGAAGGTACACAGAACTTTAAACTCCCCTCTTTGAGGAATAAATCACACAAAAACACTTATGGTATTTTCCTTCAGTTCAAAACTTTCTCCTGTTTGTCAAATGTAACAGTTATTAGTAGTTCTAAGAAGGTGCTGTATTGGAACAGATGAATTGTTTCTCATTTAGAAGTTTTTCTCTTCCAAGTAAGATCTTAGAATACTTTTATACCATGCATTGTCATGAAAATAATATGTGATATTTTCTGAGACCATCCTCCAGTTGAAAATAATTTAGAGATCCTGGAAGATGTTTTTTTTGTACTCTTAACTCTGTACCACTTGATGCCAAGATTTAATGACCCTGAGGAAGAATGACTTTTGAAAATATTGTTGAAAAAGGAGAACCAGCATTTTCTCCTTCTTCCACAATGTTTCTATACAATCATAAACAACAATCATATTTTGAGCTACATTTGTCTGAAAATACTTTCCATTTAGTTTAAACATATTTATTTGATATCGACTGAGAAACAAGTTCTAACAACTTATACTAATCTCTCTTGATTCTGCTTCCTTGGAACTACACCAGTACTTGCACCGATTTCATTGGCCAATGAACAATCCCAAAGTTGATACCTGCTCGTGGGAATCGAACTCAGGATCTTACAGTTACAAGGCTGATGCTGTACCTCACAACCACGGACACCACTCTTTCCATTTGGCAGAGTCCAAATTTTGTTGTCTGGTAGAGTGTTGATAACTATAGTACTAACATAGAGTTGACTGTATTTCGTACAGGAACAGCCCTGATAATAAGAAGAAAGTTCATATCTGTCACATAGAAAACTGTGGTAAAGTTTATGGGAAAACGTCACATCTCAGAGCACATTTACGGTAAGTGTTTCATTCCTGTTCATGTTGTTATACACCTACAACAAAGCCAGGGGGGATTAACTGGTGGCAGGTTGTCTGTCTGGCTTGTCCTTCAACATGATTTAGTGTCCTTTTCTCTGATGGCGGTGTTCAACAAATCTCGCTGAGATTTTATGGATGCCTTCTTTTAATGGAAGCTTATGTACCTGCATTTTTTATCATGATTGATGGGCTGATAGGAGTTGTGGCGCTTTGAGTTAGTTTTCTGATCCTTTTAAAACTGATAAGGCATCTCGTGGGAGGCATTTGTAGGCCAGCAACAGTTCTAGTTAGTTTTACATAAATATGAGCCATGCTCTGTGAAAAAGGGGTTTAATGCATATGCAAAAATTATCAATTCAGATCAGCCTGTGCATTCAGCACAGGCTGACCTAAGTCAAAAATGTTTGCTTTTGGTAAGTTTTCTACATGTGTAAGGACCAGTCTACCTCATAACTGAATTGTAAGACAGAATGGATTGTATAAATCCATGGTTATGTAATGACTTGCTGTGTAGAATGGTATAATGGAGGTGCATTAAACCTCCTTTTGCCAAAACATGGCTCCTGTTTTTTCCCTATATCCTAATGATACAAGTGCTGGTTGAATATTTTGATTAGTACTGAAGTTTTATGTGTAAAACTTTCTTCATAACCCATTAAGATAAAGCAGTTTATCAACCAAGTCTTTATGAACCAACAACTGGATGAATGAAGACAATTGTTATGTTCTTAAAGTTTGCATAGCTATCTGTGGAGTTAGCTTTCATGAAACATGTTAGATGAGGTTGCAACTGGTATTTGCTGATGCAGCTGTGCAATGTATTTTTAAGTGTCCGACTTCTTATCTTGTATACCCCAAAATCCCAGTATGAGAGGTCATTTTTTTTCGGTGTAAAAGTTTATTTGAGATCTGAATAGGTTTAAGGTCTACAGCCCCTAACTTTCATATTAAAAGACAGAAGCTGCCGAGATTTGCTGAATAGCCTTTACAAAATCGTCGATGTTACACGATATTTTCCAAGGAGTTAGTGAGTCTACGGCCTCTAACTCTAATATTTAAAAACAGAAGCTGCGGAGATTGGCCGAATAGCCTGTACGAAAACGTCATTGTTACACAATATTTGCCGATGAGTTAGAGGCTGTAGACCACTAGACCTCAAGTGATACATGTACATTTTTATGGTACAAATACTTATAGGGAATGGAAAATCTTTTTTGATTGGTATTCTAAACAGTTTGGTAGAAAATGCCATTGCTTGAAACAAAAACAGTTCATTGCTCCTTTTCCAACAAAGTGTACCAAAGCTGTCAAATTTTGCTGCCCAGTGGAACAGGGTGTCCACAAAACAAAAATAATACAGTAAGAGAATAACCCTTTATCACACAATCCCTAGTTTTAATGACCCTTGAAAAGAAGCTTTTTGACAACATTGTGGGAAAAAGAGAAAACGCTGGTAACCTTTCACCAGGTAACCAGCATTTTCTCCTTTTTCCACCATGTTTTCTATCATATCAATGACAAATTCCATCATTTGAAGCACATTTGAATTGTCATTGGCAAATGCTTTCAATCTGGACAAGTCTAAAATTTTGTTGTTTGGTAAAGAGTTAAGGTATTGTTTATATAATCACAGGTGGCATACTGGAGAGAGGCCATTTGTTTGTAACTGGTTGTTCTGTGGGAAAAGGTTTACTAGGTCAGATGAACTACAAAGGCACAGACGAACTCATACAGGTAAATTTTCAGATTCTAGGTGCCTTGCAAGGGCGTAGCGCCCATTACACACAATATGCATGTGCGTATAAAAATATCGGCGACCGAAGTTGTAAATCACAATATCATATACATGTATCAATTTTTTCCCCCGTCTTTCAAACCAAACAGATAGGTGAAATTGATGCCCTAATGACAAGGTTAGTGCTTCACCGTGTGTATAAGTTTTCTAATCCAGGCTACACCTTGAGACATACAAATTAAATCTTTACCACACAATGCTCATTTATGCTCATTCAGAAAAAAAAAAAAAAATTAAATCATAGCTCGCTCTTTATCACACAATCCAGAGTTTAAACAATAGTGAAAGAGAGTTTGGAAATTGTGGGAATAGGAGAAAATGCTTGTAACCAGCATTTTCTTCGTTCAGAGGAATTCACACCTTTCAATGCTGAGCCCTGGTAGCTCAGTCGGTAGCTTACAGGACTTGAGAACAGGGGGTCGTGAGTTCGATCCCCAGCCCTGCCAATTTCTTTCCGAGGATTGATGATAGTAATTGCGACAGGTTTCATTCCTCTCTCACCTCTGATCGTTGTTTCGACGATGATTATGTGGGAAAGCAGCCAGTGGCTTGGAAAGAATATTGTGCGGAGTACTGGTAACAGAAACTCCAGGAAAGCATGGATAGGTGCACTGGCCGCCGCGATATAACTGAAATAATGTTGAAAACGGCATTAAACACCATTCAATCAATCAATCAATCCCACCTTCCATGCTCAAAAGAAAAGGTTCAAAACTGCACCACCTCAGAACGATCTGCTCCGTATACATGACTACACTTTCAACACAACATCCAAAATAGCGGCATCGATCAAGATTAACATCAAGATTATGCACCAAACTGCATGTTTTAGCAAGGTTAGAGTGACGTCAGTTCCCAGTGACGTCGGTTTTCAATGAATTGGGGCACTCAGAAGGGAAATTCTACTTTGTCAGCGTACTCAATTTTTGAAACCAAAAAACAGGTAAATTTGGCTTCATACATGTTGGAATGGTATAACTTTGCAGTATAATAAATTCATCGGTTCAGGACGACATGATTCACCACAGCCGTGAACAAGTTTCCAAGTCCCTTGCCACCTGACCATACAACTAATAATGTACCAAAACTTTTTGTTATCTTTAACTTTCTGCATGTCAAAGGGCAATTCTACCTCCTGATTCAGTTATTTGTTAAACAAAATGGACTATGTTATATTTCATGTGTCTATTTTTAGAAATGTTATGGGTAAAGAAATGTCTTAATTTAAGCTGGGGGGAATTATTTCCCCGTCACAGTGAATATTTTCCTCCTGCCGAAAATCTGGAACTACTTTTTTAAGTTTTTTAAGTTTTTAAGTTTTAAAAGTGGCATTCATTGACATAATAATCAGAGGAAACACAATATATAATTTATTTCATCAGCTTGTGGTTAATATGGGGAAATATTTGCCTCAAAAGGGAAAGGTCCGCGAAAATAACTCGTGCCTTACGGCACTCGTTATTTTCGCATACCTTTCCCTTTTTTGGCAAATATTTCCCCATATTAACCACAAGCTGATGAAATAAACTCTATTTATTGACCCATGATACCTTGTGTGGTATAATAATGCATTACGGAGATCCATTAAACCACCATTTGCCAGAGTATGACTCATACGTAAGTGAGAGGGGGTCAGAGTGTTTTCCTCCCCTCTCAATATTTTATCAATCACAATATATAGAGGATATTTGTTTTTTCGGTGAAAGATCGAAATTTATTTCATCGAGTGAACATCATCAGTAATATTTCCACGAGTGGCACAGCCACGAGTGAAAATATTACTGATGGTGTTCATGAGATGAAATAAATTTTGATCTTTCATCGAAAAAAACAAATATTCTATTTATTTCATGCTTTTAACCCTTTCTGGGAGGAACTTTATCAAAATCCAGTACAGTCTTTTCAGTTATTCCCCGTGGCGTACCCCCTCCGCATAGCAACACATTACAATATTACGTCAAGTGCGAGAAATGTAAGGTAAATGACGTCATATTTCCATCTGGTTGTGAGTCACGCGCATTTTACCTAGGTAACTAGAATATAAAAATCGGTATTTTCACTGGTCGTACCCGTGGAAGATCGAAAAATATTTTCACTGCTATTTCTGGATATCCTACTGGAAAGCATGAAATAAAATTTTATATACATAATTTCTTTTTGCAGGGGAAAAGAAATTTGAATGTACCATATGCAATAAGAAGTTCATGCGATCAGACCATCTCTCAAAACATAAAAAGACTCATGCCAAAAAGGGTCTTGATGTTAGCCCAGAGGTCATGATGGTCCCAGGGATGGAAGAGGAGGAGGAGGAAGAGGAAGAGCCGTTACCTGACAGGATGGTTGTTACGGTGAAACCAGAAGTTGATGGTTTGGACGTAGCGACCCTCGAAAATAATCATCATTATGTCATCGAGCAAAATAGGGCATATGACGACATGGATGAAGATGCAGAGGAAGAAAATTAAAACCTTTGTACTCATTACCACAATGTCAAAATTTTAGAGTTGTCCTAATTTAAAGCATTTTCAGATGATAAATTAACTGTATACCACACAATCCTGAGTTTTAATGACCTTGAGAATTAGGACTTTCGAAAACATTATTGGAAAAGGAGAAAATAATGGTAACCAGCATTTTCTCCTTTTCCAACTATGTTTTCTTCCCATTCAAAGACATATTCCGTCATTTTAGCATTAAGTTTGTCCTTTGCAATTACTTTCAACTTGGAATAGTCTGAAATTTTGTCAAGTGGTAAAGGGGTAATTTTGACTCAGATTTTGAAATTTGCTTTGGGAAGGGTAGAAAACATTGTGGAAAAAGGAGAAAATGCTGGTTACCAGCATTTTCTCCTTTTCCTACAATGTTTTCAAAAGGCTTTTTTCTTCAAGGCTGTTTTAACTTGGGATTGTGTGGTAAAGTGTTAGGACAAAAATAGCCTGCTAACCTTTCACTGCACAATCCCAAGATTTAGCGACCCATGAGGGCGGAACCTCTTGATTACATAATGGGAAAAGAAGAAAAGATGCTTGTAACCAACATTTTCTTCTTTTTCAACAATGTTTTGAGTCCTCTCTAAAAGAAATCTCATGTAATGATCCACATTTAATTTGTTGTCTTCAAATGCTTGGAATATGGATTAGTCAAAAATGTTGTCATCTTGTAAAGAGTTAACCCTTAACCAAATGACGAAATTTTTGACTAGTCCAAATTGAAATAATTTGCAGACAATGAATTTGGCTGAAGTGGTGTGATTTGATCTTCAAAGGGTAAGAAACATTGTGGGAAAAGGAGAAAATGCTGGTTACCAGCATTTTCTCCTTTCTCTCAATGTTTTCAGTAATCATATATACTTGGGTTGTTAAAACTTGGGATTGTTAGGTAGAGAGTAAACTAGGTCAAAACATGCAAGGCTAGAGACTCAGGAGATGTGAGATTGAACCCTGAAGAAAATTACTACATTCCATGCTTATGCAAAGTTATACCTGTGTAAAAAGCTGCTTGTATTTAAGAGGCACTTGTAATGACCAGTCATCTTTTTAAGCTGCCAGTGCAGTAAAAACTGTTTTAGTAGCCACTTGTATGAAACAGAAGACAGAAGTAGCCTGCATTAACCCTTTACTACATGACAGAATTCGGACCAGACCATATTGAAATTATTTGCAGATGACAAATGTGGTATAGATGATGATTTGGATTTCTGAAAGGGTAAAGAGCATCGTGGGAAAGGGAAAAATGCCGGTCACCAGCATTTTCTTCTTTTCAGACAATGTTTTCAAAAACGCTTTGTTTCAAGGTTGGTAAAATTTGGGACAGGATGATGTGGTAAAGGGTTAGGCAAGCATACAATGAGGGCACGAGATGTCTTAAGCAATAATGATGTGAGAGTCCCATAGATGCTTACTTAACCAAATTACCCCGAGTTTTAATGATGCTGAAGAAAATGGCATTGAAAAAATTGTGGGAAAAGGAGAATGGCTGGTCACCAGCATTTTCTCTATTTCCCACGATATTTTCAAAAGCTTTCTATCTCAGGGTCTTTAAAACTTGGGATTGTTTGGTAAATGGTTTATCAAAACTTTTGCTGATCATATTGGTGAGAGTTCATAGTTTGAATTGAAAATCATGTAGAAAAAAATTGTGAATATAAAAGTATGTTTTATAGATATCATTTAAGCTTACAACACTGGATGTATAGAATATTTGAGCCATGCTCTGTGAAAAGGGGGTTTAATGCATCTGCAAAAAATATTGAAGCATGTCATTCTGCGCAGTTTGTCCAGGCTGACCTTGGTCAAAAAATATTGAAGCATGTCATTCTGCGCAGTTTGTCCAGGCTGACCTTGGTCAAAAAATATTGAAGCATGTCATTGTGTACAGTTTGTCCAGACTGACCTTGGTCAAAAAATATTGAAGCATGTCATTCTGTACAGTTTGTCCAGACTGACCCTGGTCAAAACTTGTTGCTATAGGGCAATTTTCTGCAGGTTAAAAGATGTAGATCAGTGATCAGACACCTGTTGTGTGCAGTTAGATGCTGGAATATTCATTTATAAAAAAGCCATTAATTGTTTTATTTCATTTACCGTTTTTGAATAAAATGTCGATAATTTGCAATATTTTGTCGTTAAGAGGTGTAGGTATATAATAAGAGGAATACTATTCTCTACTAACTTTCCTGGCGCTACTATTTGCTTTTCTCCGTGCAAGAAAATTTTGACATCATACAGTATCAAATTTTCTCACACTGCTCGAATCCAAAACAAACAACCATCCTCTATTTAATCCTTTAACACACAATCCTGACTTTTAATGACCTTGAGGAAAAGAGGCTTTTGAAAGCATTGTGGGAAAAGGAGAAAATGTTGGTAACCAACATTTTCTCCTTTTCCCACAATGCTTTCTACCCTCTTTAGAAAAAGTCTTGTCATGTTGGCCACCTTTTTTTGTCATCTGAAAATGTTTTGAATTTGGACCAGTCTGAAATTTTGTCATTTGGTAAAAAGTTAAGTCCTTAGGTTATGACAAAATTTTAGACTTGTCAAAATTCAAAGCATTTGAAGATCGCAAAGGTGGGTCAAATGATAGAACATGCCTTTCATTGAGTAGAAACATTGTGGGGAGAGGAGAAAATGCCAGTTGCCAGCATTTTGTCCTTTTTCCCAGAGTGTTTTCAAAAGCTTTCTTCCTCAGTGTCGTTCAAACTTTGGATTGTGTGGTAAAGGATTAAGTGACCCTGGGAAGAGAGGCTTTTGATAGCATTGTGACAAAAGGAGAAAATATTGGTAGCCAGCATTTTCTCCTTCTCTCACAATGTTTTTTTACCCCTTTCGGGCCAAATCCCATAATACGAGCAACATCTCATTTGTTGCTTTTTTTTTTGACCAGTGTAAAAAGTCGTCTGGCATAGGGTTAAATTTTTGTAAGGCTATCATGATAATATAGCTGCTTTCTCAGCCAGTGTATATGAGCATGTGCAGTCTGATCTTAGATCTACACTGTCCTCTCCCACAAGGCATTATTGGTATAAATAGACCTAAAGTATCTTGATTCTTTTTCCACTCTTTAAATGGTAATTTTGTTTATTTGGCACTTATTACCTTTTTCCAAACAATCTCCAGCATATCATGCACGGGGATGAAACGTTTTGAAAACTTTGTTTGAAAAGGAGAAAATGTTGGTAACCAACCAGCCTTTTCTCCTTTTCCAACACTGTTTTCTGCCCTTTCATTGACAATGCCCAAGTTTGGAGCCACATTTAATTTGTCATCTACGAGTGCTTTCACATGTTTAGAATATTGTTGTATGGTGAAAAGTCAGAGGAATAAAAAAGTCTGTAAATATTGATGACATTCAATTGTTCATTGGACTTTTTCATATAATGTAACAGTATTACATTGTTGAAAATGTTGTTGAGGAACTTATTATGATAAACAAGTGAAATCCGGCTAATGTAAATGCGTGTTATTTTTAAATGCACCCTTTCCAATTTACTCTTTTATTGTCCCCTGTTTTGAAGTCTTTGAGGAAGAAGATTGGTAAAAAAATGCTTGTAACCAGTACTTTTCCCTTTTCCCTCAATGTTTTTCTCCACAAAACAAATTATATTTATTTTGCCTCATTTAATCATTTAAGTTGTAATCAATTTTTTCAATTTTAAATAAGTCTAAAATTTTGTTTTTGTAAAGAATATAACACATACCATATTCTGCAGTTGACATTTTTGAACACAGTGTGGCTAATTAAGAGATTATACCAAAGGAACTAACTATAAATTCATGATGATTACTCGTATTTGTAAGAATGTACGCATAGTGTCCTGCTTCAGATTAATCAGTCAATCCTTACGACACATGAAGTTGCTTTTGAACAAAAATGATTGATTGATTGAACAGTGTTTTACGCCACTGTCAACATTAGATCTATTTCAGTCATCACAGCGACAGCTCGGTTGTTAATGTATGTCTTGGGTTTCATCAGTGCCATACTAGGGCTCTGTTCAAGTGTCCTGCCCAAGAACCCCCCCCCCCCCCCCCAAACAAAACCTAGTGCTTACAGTGAGACAAATCTACTGCTTTTTGGTTATGAATTGTACACTGAGCCACGCAGGATCCGTTGAAGAAGAAAAATTGGTTAAGATCAGTTTGGGTGCCATAAATAGAAATTGTGCAATATTTTGGCCAAAACTGCATGTTCTGTGCAATCTGTACATCACCACTCCCTGGAGAAAACCCTAAAGCAACCTGTGATGAATCTAACGGCAATTACTCATTGTAAAGATCAGGAATATGATGTATCCGTTCTCGATCACAAAGCGGATTGGTTTTGATTGTGCATTAAGCACTACCCTTCAAGTGAAGAAAATACTTCTCGTAGTCTGATTATGGTATTTTGGTTCCGTACCAGGGACCGCACCAGTTTGTTGAATGAAGCGAAGAACCAGCTGGGTTACGTTTGCATTGGAGAAAGAGGGGGCGGGGGGCTTAAACTAGATTCCGTTGGGGTTTTGACTGTATTCCATCAGTGTATTACACCACTAAATTGTCAAGAAAATAGCCGTGAAATGGTAAAGTACCGAAGGAGGTCAACATTGTCCAAAAACAAGGTTTGAAACACCATCTCCTCGATTCTAAAGATACTCAATTTCATTGCTAAATTTCGAGAAAACTTCCACGAGGCTTTTCGTGACCTGTCCGTGACATTTTCAAGTGTATAATTAGCTTGGCTGTTTGGAAGAAAAAGTAGAGTTATTATATAGCCCTGTAGTTGTAGACATGTGTCGTTGTATCGCAAAAACTTTGACATTTTAGAATTAAGAAATAATCTTCTTTCTATCGTAGTTTATCGTTCAATAAACCACAGTTGTGAGTTATGAGGCACAATAAATAATCCACGAGGGCGAAAGCCCGAGTGGGTTATTTATTGCGCCTCATAACTCACAACGTGGTTTATTGAACGATAAACCACGATAGAAAGAAGATTATTTCGATTCTAACATGACCAACTCTTAATCAAAGGAAAACAAGTTCATACTCGGAGTAAAAACGCGGATGCAGATTTCTTACATTGAATAACTTACTTTATACAGAATGACGTCACTCTACATAGAGTAACGTAGATTTTACCACGCTTTCGTTGCACTGTGTTTATAGAGCCGAAATCACGTGTCATGTTAGAATATCTCTGTTATTACTGAATATATTTACTTCAAACTGAAACAAGCTGTTAACCGTCAAAAGAGAAACCGATACAACGGTATCAAGACAGTTCCCCAACAAGACAGTTCCCCCGACACAAGTTTTCATGACAGTTCCCCGACCGTTTCAAAGACAGTTCCCCGACACTTTTGTTTCGTGTCAAATAACCTTTTATTGACAATTATTATTGATAATCAGGAGATATTAAAAAATATCCTTTGATAATTGATGTTGTGATTGGGTTATTCGTACCTTGTGAAGAAGAATTCTATATACATTGAGGGGTAGATCTTCTCATTCTCCTATGGGTAAATTCACGACTGTCATGCAAACAAGAGAATTTTAAAGAGGCTTTTAGCAAGCATGAAAGTTGACCAAAGATATGTTTTGAGTTTATTCTTTAAACTGTTTGGATAATTTGTACTTTTTTTTTTCCTTCTTTTTTTTTTTTTTTTTTTTTTGATAATTTTTAATTAGTTGCATTTTTTTATTTCAATTTCAATGTGTATTCCTTTACGAAAAACTTTAGGGACAGCGAGCAGGAGGGGGATTTACCTGAGTGAAATACCTTTTCTGTTTACCTAGTACACTCAGTCAATAATCCAAATATTTTACATACATGCATATTGTAATAATGTAGTTTATAAAATATAGAAAATCACAGACCTTTCACGAGGCCATTATAAAATTAAATACAATCTCACGGTGACCAAATGTACTCGTCAGTTACAGGTACAAACACTTCAATCAGTTACAGAAGATCATTTATCCGTAAAATCCTTGATCAACAAGTTTTATCCATGATAATTGTCATTTGACATGGACAAAAAGTGTCGGGAAACTGTCTTGAAAACGTGTGTCGGGGAACTCTCTTGTCGGGGAACTGTCTTGTTCCCGATACAACAAGGGCAGGTAACCATCAAAGTATTTTTTGACACATTAATGACTTTTTTTTCTACTGAAAGTCAAGCAGCTGAAGTCGAATGTTGGCACATGCATGCGGTGCTCTTGTTTTTCAAGGCCATCAAAAGACTTGTCCAATGGTCCCAAGATCATTTTCAAGCGTATTTCTCTGAGACCATCAGTAACTAGTCCCGCCCATCAAAAATGGCACAATCCGTATAATTCAAAAAATTAAAGTTCTCTATTTTTTTTGTGTGTGTGTTTTTTTAACTGGTATAGCAGTGAACCATTATACGGTTTCTTTTCTTTAACAGTTGGATTCACTCTGTAACCAGTTCTTTTCTTTTTGTCCGTGAGGAGGAGCCTTGAGAGACAGACAGACAGACAGACGGACAGATGGCCGGACGTATCGAACGAACAATGAATCTATAGATAGTTTGATAGATCTGAAACCAGATCTATATTTGAACTTTTACAAGAAATTGGACAAAACAAGTCATTTCTTAGGTTCAAATTTTAGGGGTGTCATACTAAAACAAAGTACACTGACGATATAAGTCAAGTCCATGCGTTGACAGTAACCTTTGACCCCGTTTCTGTTCTCTAGAAGCAACACCTCTTCGTTCAATCTCAAAGATTTTTTATTTCAAATTAATTGGCGAAGAATAACAGTTGTAGGTTTGTAAGAAAAGATATCGTTGTTGAAGTTTCAGAGGTCGTTTCGGGTTGACATGCACATTTTGGCGAAAGATGTTGCAGATGATGGGCAGTCAAAACGTACCCAAACCAAAATGTACCCAAACCATTATATTTCCAAGTGGGGTCAAAACCTACCTTAATGCAATCAAAATGTACCCAAGTGGATTTAACATGTACCTATGGTATTTTATGTAGATGATGTTTTTATATGTTATCTTTGTACATAAACAGTCATGTTGTACAGTAAAATATAGGTAGAAATTGATGCAATCGCTATTTTTAAGTTGATTTTTAATTCTTTATCACAAGATAAATATTTTTAACTTCCCCGAATTGACAGGTTTTGCAACATAATTAGACTCAAGAAATGAAATTTATTTTTGGAAGGGTGGAAAAACATTGTGGGAAAAGGAAAAAATGCTGGGTACCAGCATTTTTCCCTTCTCCCACAAAGTTTTAAAAAGCCCTCTTAGGGTTGTTTAAGCTCGGGAGTGTTGGGTAAAGGATCAATACACGTATGAGAGAGAAAGTAGAAGAGGTGTTACGCTTTGAATTCTAATACTCTCTGTAATGTATACCCCTGCATATCTGAAATATTTTTGATTTAGCTTAAAAGATGACTACAAACTTACCAGACTCTATCTATGACTTGGAGACTCCTTGCTTGCTTGTAGACATAGAGGTTGTCAAAAAGAACTGCCAAAGAATGATAGACAGGTGTCAAGAGTATGGTGTAGAGCTTCGGCCACATATGAAAACCCACAAGACTTTGTAAGTTTATTTTGTTAGATCCCACAAGACTGTAAGTTTATTTTGTTCAATACTTTGGCCACATGTGAAAACCCACAAGACTTTGTAAGTTTGTTTCATTCATTACTGCCACATAAGAAAACCCACAAGACTTAATAAGTATGTTGTGCTCAGTACAGCTACACATATAAACCAAAAAAGCTGTACCAGTAAGTTTGTTTTGTTCAGTAATTTGGACACACATGAAAACCCTCAAGACTTTGTAAGTTTGTTTTGTTCATTACTGTCACCTAAGAAAACCCACTAGACTTAATAACTATTTTATGTTCAGTACAGCCACATAAAAACCCAAAAACTGTACATGGAAGTTTGTTTTGTTCATTACAGCCACATTAGAAAATCAACAAGACTTTGTAAGTTTGTTTTGTTCACTATGGCCATATATGAAACACCGGAAGATTTTGTAAGCTTGATTTGTTAAAACCCACAAGACTTTCTAAGTTTGTTTTGTTCAGTATTTTGGACACATGTGAAAACCCACAAAACTTTGTAATTTTGTTTTGTTCAATATTTTGGACCTGTTTGCAATCAAGAGATGTGATTGTGATGGGGTTTATTGCTGTTTTCAAGTAATATGGAAACCAGTGTATGTGTCCCTGTTTTTCTGATGTTTCATTATCTCGAGAGTCTTTTTGTACCGTAGTCCTGTACGAAAACCTACAGATGAGTTTCATGGAAAGTGTTGATAAATTAACCCTTTACCTTACAATCCCGACTTTTAGCTACTCTGAAAGAGAAAGCTTTTTGATAACATTGTGGGAAAAGGAAGAAACATGGGATTGTTTGATAAAGGGTTAATACTTCTGGTATTGCATTTTACAGAGCAAGTCGCTGCATAACATGGATCTATTATGTCTAAGAACTGTCCAAATCATGTAGAACGGTCCTTTAACTCTTTACCACACAAGCCCAACTTCTAACGACCCTGAGAAAGAAAGCCTTTGAAAACATTGTGGGAAAAGGAGAAAATGCTGGTATCCAGCATTTTCTCCTTTTCCCACAATGTTTTCTACCCTTCCCAAACTGAATTTCAATTTTTGATTCACATTTATTTTGTCATCTGCAAATGCTTTCAATTTGGACTAGTCCAAAATATTATCGTTTGGTAAGGAGTTAACATGAAGAAAATTTACCAATAGCAAAAAAGTTACTACTAAGTCGGCCAGCCAGCACTGCACAGAATGATTCTTTTTGCAGATACCTTATTCCACCCGTTACCATATGATAACATTTTGAACTTTAACCTAAATTCAAAGAAAGTGCAGATGACAAATTCATTATGGCTTTATGATAAAAACTGTTTCAAAAGGGTAGAAAACATGGTGGGGAAAACGGAGAAAATGCTGGTAACAAGCATTTTCTCCTTTCCCCTCAATTTTTTCAAAAGGCTTCTGTTTAAGGGTCGTTAAATCTCCGTAGTGTGTGGTAAAGGCTTAACCATTTACCACACAATCCTGCATTTTAAAGACCATGAAAAATAAAGGCGTCTGAAACCATTGTGGGAAAAAGAGGAAATGCTGATAACCAGCCTTTTCTCCTTGTCCCACAATGATTTATACCTATTCAAGGACAAACACTATTGTTTGAAAAGCATTTGAATTGTTGTCTGTAAATTCCTTCAAAATGGATGAGTCTTAACCCTTTACCAAACAATCCCTGGTTTTTACGACCCCGAGATAGAAACCTTTTGAAAACATTGTGGGAAGAGGAGAAAATGCTGGTAACCAGCATTTTCTCCTTTTCCCACAATGTTTTGTACCCTGCTCGAAACAAATTTCAATTTTTGATTTACGTTTATTTTGTTGTCTGCAAGTGCTTTCAATTTGGACCAGTCTAAAATTTTGTCATTTGGTAAAGAGTTAAACTATACTATGTGGTAAAGGCTTACTCTGCCTTTTCAAATAGTGTGACTTGTATACATTTTCAGGGAAGGTGGAGAACTCATGACGAATGGAACCAAAAGGAAGATAGTTGTCTCTACAGTTGAGGAAGCATGCTTTTTTGCCAACAATGGATTTGATGATATATTGTGGGCGAATCCAATCGTGAAACAGAGAATATCTAAGTAAGTATACGAATAAGCATGTTCATGCTATTTTTGGTTGCAGCTGAACTCTTATCTTGTAACTGCTTAACTCTATACCAAACGACAAAATTTTAGACTGGTCCAAATTGAAAGAATTTGCAGAAGACAAAATAAATGTGATTCAAGATGTGATATTTGATTTGAGAAGGGTTGAAAACATTGTGAGAAAAGGAGAAAATGCTGGTTACCAGCATTTTCTTCTTTTCCCACGATGTTTTCAAAAGGCTTCTTCCAGGGGGTCGTTAAAACTCGAGATTGTGTAGTAACGTGTTAATCAAATGACAAAACTTTGGACTGAACCAAATTGATAGCATTTGTAGACAACATATTAAATGTGACTCAGATGATGATTTCTGTCTTCGATAGGGTATAAAAACAACGTGGGAAAGGACAAAATGCTGGTTACCAGCATTTTGTTCTTTTCCCACAATGTTGTCAAAAAGCTTCTTTCTAAGGGTTGTTAAAACTCGGGATTGTGTGCATTAAGAGTTAAAGCACTGCACCCAGATTTCATTGATTATGTGGCCAGTGTAGATGAAGATCAGAATGCAAAAATTGTGCAGTCCGAGACAGTTAGATAAAGATCAGACAACAAATGCATAGCTTAAATACCAACTGCCTCTGCTGGGATTCAAACCCGTGCAGTCAAGATCCTCGTTTATCCAGGCTTGAAAGATTAATACACTAACCATTAAGCTAAAGAGAATTTTCCCTAAAGTAGTTGCTAGGTATCGATTTTATACTCGAAGAAGCTATGCTTTAACTCTGTACCAAACAACAAAATTTTAGACCGGTCCAAATTCTAAGCATTTGCAGACAACAAAAAAAAATCATGACTTGAAAATGAAGTGTGTTTTTGGACGGGTAGAAAACATTGTGGGAAAAGGAGAAAGTGCTGGTTACCAGCATTTCTCCTTTTCCCACAATATTTTCAAAAGCCTTCTCCTTCAGGGTCATTAAAAGTCGGGATCATGAGGTAAAGTGTTAAGGAAGGAGTGATTGCCCATAACAAAGGGTAGAAGACATAGTGGGGAAAAAAGAGAGATGTTGAAAGGAGGAAATTTTGGATTCCAGTTTTTTCTGCTTCTCCCAGAATGTTTTCAAAAGCCAAGTCCAGAAAGCTTTCCATAAAGACGTGTCTAAAATTTTCTCGTCTGATAAGGAGTTAGCCCTTCAACAAACTATCCTGTGTCTTTACCTCGCAGTGATATGACTGAAATAGTGTTGAAAGCGGCGTAAAACACCATTCATCAATCAATGTGTCCTTACCAAAAGAAGGCTTTCCAAGTCATTCTGCAACAAAGACAAGATGCTGGTAACCATCATTTATCTTTTTTTACAGTATTTTCTATAGTTTCAACAATAATTTCCATCATTTTAGCCACATTTGACTTTTTGTCTATGTATTTTCAATTTTTTTTGTGAAAAGTTTAACCCTTTACCACATGAACCTGAGTTTTATTGATGCTGAGGAAGACAACTGTGGAAAACATTGTATGGAAAGAAGAAGATGCTGGTAACAAGCTTTTTCTTCTTTTTCCACAATGTTTTTCAGTCTTTCAAAGACAAGTACAATCATTTAAACTGAATTCAATATCTCGTCTGCAAATGCTTTCAATTTGGACAAGTCCAAAATTTTGTCATTTGGTGACGAGTTAAATATTATTTTGTTTTGAATTCTTTCGTATTGACAGAAGAGTAATTGACCTTGCAAACAATAAAATGTTTCATGTCATGTTTGACACGATGGAAGGACTTGAAGCTCTCATTCAACAGCCCTTGAACGACGGAAAGAGATGGTCCGCTTTCCTGGAAATAGACTGTGGCTATGGTAGAAGTAAGTTTGAAACTTTAGACACTGTTCCTGTGAACTCATTGCCAAACAACAAAATTTTAGCATTGTTTAACCCTTTGCCAAACAATCCCTGGTTTTAACGACCCTGAGGAAGAAGCCTTCTGAAAACATTGTGGGAAAAGGAGAAAATGCTGGTAACCAGCATTTTCTCCTTTTTCCACGATGTTTTCTGTTCTTCCCAAGTCAAGTTTCAATTTATGAGTCACATTTATTTTGTTGTCTGCAAATGCTTTCAATTTGGACCAGTCTAAAATTTTGTCCTTCGGTAAAGAGTTAAGCCTTTACCGCACAATCCCGAGTTTTTATGACCCTGAGAAAGAAAGCCTTCGAAAACTCTGTGGGTAAAGGAGATAATGCTGGTAACCAGCATTTTCTCCTTTTCCATCAATGTTTTCTAATCTTTCACGGACAAATCTTATTATTTTTACCAAATTTATTATTTTGTTTACAAATTCTTTCAGTTTGGATCATTCTAAAATTTTGTGGTGTGGTAAAGAGTTAAACAGTGGACATTTGCTGGGGGCAAATTAATGTGTCATAAATGGAAGGAATAGCTTTATGTAGGGTTACCAGCATTTTCTTCCTTTTCTGTAATGCTTTCAAAAACCGTTTTCCTCATGGTCACTAATCCTTGGGATTGTTTGGTAACTTTTTTTGTGCCATAATCTTGTTTATTCTGGGTCTTGGCACTGCATTGCTCAAGGACCGGCACAACCAGCTGGGATTAAACCAGGATTACTCGTATACTGACCCAGTACAAGGCCACTGAAAACCTGTTATTGAAAAAACCCTGCACATAAGAACTTACTTATGTGATAATTTTGAGGTTCTGCTATATAGTAAAACCTGTGTCAGTGGCCACCCCTATTTAGCAGGCACCTTGTATTAAGCAAGCTGTTATTACGTTCCACATGGAGGAAAATGTGTTGAAATGTGCACATACTAGGTAAGTATCTGTCATTAACAAGCATAATTTGTATTTTCCTGCTTGTTTAACTTTATCATTAACGAAGTTGTCGAATCATCCATGGGGTCCTACTTTGCTCAGTGGTGAAGTGTAGACTCATGACCTGGAGACCCGGGGTCGAGACTCACTGGATCCACTGGGTTTTTTGCTGGAGTGTCCTTGGGCAAGACACTTCAGAGCCCTAGCCTAGCACTGACGAAACCCAGGAAATACAATAATATGTGAGCTGTTGCCATAATATGACTAGAATAATGTTGAAAGCGGCATTAAACACCATTCAATCATACAATCGACTCATCCATATTGAAAGTGCCTGCTGATCACAAATTCATTGTGGCTCAAATGAAAGGATTTGCATCGGGTATGGTAGAAAACATTGTGGAAAAAAGAAGAAAACACTGGTTACCAGAATTTCTCCTTTCCGTTTCCCACAATGTTTTATAAATTTCTTTCTTTTCAGGGTTGCTAAAACTTTGGATTGTTATTTCTTTACCTGTTATTAAAATTTTAGAATTGTGCGACTTGAAAGCATATGTAGAGGACAATTTGTGTGTGTGATTTACAAATGTATTTTGGATAGGATAGATAAATTGTGGGAAAAGTAGAAAATGCTGCTTATCAGCATTTTCTCCTTTTCCCACAATTCTTTCAAAAGGCTTCTTCCTCAGGGTTGTTAAAAAACATGATTTTTTGGTTGATACTCATTTCATTGCATTTGCTATTTCATTTCATAAAGTGTGTATTCAACAGCTGGCTGTTTATACAATAGTGATATAGCAGTGAAACTAGCTAAACTTGCAAGTGAATCCAGCAATGTAGAGTTTCAAGGGCTTTATGTGCATTGTGGTAACACCTACGTGCCAGATCGAGCTAAAAAGGTGGAACTTCAGACTCAAACCACGGACAGACTGCTTGAACTGAAAAATAGGTATGAGTTTTACCCATTTGCCAACCAGTTGTAATTGAATTCCTAGCTTTATTTGCAAGAACTTTTCTGCTGTCATGGTGGGGTCCTGTGTGGCTCAGAGGTAAAGTGTAGGACTTGTGACCTGGAGGCCGGGGGTTCGAGCCTCACTGGATCCACCGGGTTTTTCATGAGTGTGTTCTTGAGTAAGACACTTCAGAGCCCTGTCATAGTACTGATGAAACCCAGGAAATACATGAACATGTGAACTGTCGCTGTGATAGGACTGAAATGTTGAAAGTGGCATAAAGCACTATTCAATCAATTAATCAATCCTACTGTAAAGGTAAATCAACTTCTAATTGACCAAACCAGAAGTAGTATTAACCATTTTGGTTCTTTTTCAAGTTTGCAGGGGCATTACATTTTTACAAAAAGGGAGGTGATTAATAGAGGTAAAAGGATGTAGATTTTTTCCGAGGACAATGACACCATTGCTATCCAGGTTTTAGTCAGTGTGGATGGCAAAGCGATTGTCATGAGAGAAACTCCAAGTATTTTTTGCAGACTTTCGATTTTACTTCTGATCGTAATTCATATAGACATTAAATAGCATTCATGATCAATCGAAAGAATTTGTTTATTTCCACATGAAATGTGTTGAGTGTAAGGCTTTGAAAACATGCTTGTAAAGATAAGAATAGTTTGACTTAAGTTTCAATACAAGTGAAAAAAATGGGGCAATAGAAGAAATTAAATACTATTTGCTTGCAACAATGCTTTCAAAAGTGCTACAAGATTAAAAAAAAAGTTGTCTTCAGTTAAGTTCAGGAAATTTTAAGTTTAATTATGTGCATTGTCTGCCATGACATAATTTAAATTCATGATTTAAAAGAAATTAAAAGTTTTGACAACATCATTAATTCTTTGCCACACAATCCCAAATTAAAACTACCCTGAAAAAAAAAAAAAAAAAATGTTTTTTAAAACATTGTGGGAAAAGGAGAAAATGCTGGAAACCAGCATTTTCTCCTTTTCCCACAATGTGTTCTACTCTTTCATGGCCAAATCTCTGAATTTCAGCCACATTTTTTTTGTTGTCTGCAAATACTTTCAGTTTGAATGACTCCATTTTTTTTTTTTTGTCATTTGGTAAAGGGAGAAATATTTTACAGCCTATAGAAATAATTTATTTCAGATTGACAGAGGAAGGCGTGGCCATAAAGACATATGGTTGTGGGTCTACACCATCCTGTAGTAAACCTCAGGATTTTATGAAGAATTTGACGGAGTTTCATCCTGGAAATTATGTATTCTATGGTAAATTAGCCCTCTACCTCACAATCTTGAGTTTTGTAACGATGCTTGGAGAGAGAGGGTTTGAAAACATTTTGGGAAAAGGAGAAAATGCTGGTAACCAATATTTTCTCCTTTTCCCATGTTTTCTACCTTTCCGAAAACAAGATAATTTCAGTTTTTGAGTTCTGTTTATTACCTTGTCTGTAATTGCTTTCAATTTGAATATGTCTAAAATTTTGTCCTTTGGTAAAGAGATAACCCTTTTCAAACAAGCAGGTGTCCATTGTCTTGTTTAACCCTGCACTACACAATCCTGAGTTATAACGACCCCGTGAAGAAGGCTTTTGAAAACATTGGGGGGGAAAGGAGAAAATGCTGGCAACCAGCATTTTCTCCTTTTCCCCACAATGTTTTCTACCTTATCAAGTGCAGAAATCATCATTTGAGCAACGTTTAATTTGTCATCTGCAAAAGCTTTGGATTTAATCTAGTCGCTTTGTAAAGAGTTCACTCAGTTTAGTAAATCTACTGCTTTAATGACCCTTAGAGAAAAATGGCTATTTTAAAGCATTTCAGGTAAAGAAGAAAATTCTAGCATTTTGTCCATTCTCCTTAACCCTTTCCTAAACAAGCCCTTGTTTTTACATGTCTGCAGTACAAGTCTTTTGAAAACACTGTGGGAAAAGGAGAAATTGCTCGTAACGAGCAATTTCTCCTTTTCCCACAGTGTTTTCTACCCATTTGGAGAACTTTCTGCCATTTTTATCAAATTTGAAATTGTCGTCTGCAAACTCTTTGAATTTGGAAGAGTTTAAAATTTGTCGTTTGGGTAAAGGGTTAAGGTTTTTTACCCATCCAAATACAAATTCCATAATTTCTGTCTCATTTTGTTGTCTGCAAATCCTCTTACATGGACAATTTGAAAAAAAATAGTGTACCTTATCATGACTTGGTGATTGCTTGTTTGATTCTCGATTGAGGCAGACTATCTTTTCAGCCATTTTTCGCCTCTCACCTCTCACCTCTGATGCATTTGAGAAAAGTAGTCAGTGGCTTGGAAAGAAAGTTGTGTCAGTATAACTATTGGTGTCAGAAAGCCAGGAAACACGTGCATAAGTGCACTGACCGTCCTGATTTGTTTTAAGCTGTTAAAACAGCGTTAAACTCCAATACAAACAAAGAAACCAAAATGAAGCAGAGCTTATGTCATGGCACATTTTCTGTATCCATCTGTCAGTATATCCGTCTGTCAGTATATCCGTCTGTTAGTCTTCTTCTCTTTTAAGTCACAAAGTCTGCATTTTTATCCAATTTTCATGAAACTGTGAGTTTCTTTATATCATCAATGGCTATAGCCCAATAACTTTGAAAAAAAGTCTGAGACATTCAAAGTTGAACATTTACAGTTTCTAATTTACATCAATTAGTCCGCATTTGTGGTAAGATTTTTGTGATACTTGCAGTTTCTGGTAACCAGCATTTTCTCTTTTTCCCCACAGTGTTTTCTACCTTTTCAGAGAAAAATTTCTTAATTTGAGCAACATTTAGTTTGTCGTCTGCAAATGCGTTCAGTTTGGATGGGTCTAAAATTTTGCCATTTGGTAAAGAGTCAAGACATATCACCATTATAAATACACAAGTATGAAATATACTTACTTACAGATTATATGCAAGTTTGTGTTGGCTCCTGCTGTTTTGAAGATATCGCCTGTCGTGTGATGACCACAGTTATTGATCACAAGCCTGAATCTAAAACAGTGATGATAGACTGTGGGTGGACAGCTATCAGTCTGGACGCCCCCGAGAGTAGATTTGATTGCCCCCTAGGCATGGCCCCTGTACAAGGTCACCCTGAGTTAAAGTAAGTATTTACAGTATCTTCTCATACTTGTGTACCCTTTACCACTCAATCCTGATGCTTAACAACCCTATGGAAGAAGGCTTTTGAAAACATTGTGGGGAAAGGAGAAAATGCTGGTAACCACCATTTTCTCCTTTTCCCACAATGTTTACTACCCAGTCAAGGAGAGAAATCATCATTTTAGTGATATTTAATCTGTCATCTGCAAATGCTTTCAATTTGTTCTAGTCGAAAATTCTTTTATTTGGTACTAAGTTAAAACTTGTGCGGCTATATGAGGCTTGCCCCAGAGGTATATAGATCTTTTCCATAACTTTAATGTTACTTTGAAAAGTTACATTAAACTCATTTCACGTTGCGGAATATCAGCGCAATTTCACCTTTTGTACCACCTTTCTTTAATCTTTGAAGAATAAATGTGTAATTTCAGCCCACAAGTGACTAAAATATTAGTCTAAAAAAACACGCTCCGGAGAAATCACTGCTTCAGGGACAACCCTTGTATGTCAGTCACTCATAATTTCAGTCAAACCTGTCTTAAGCAGCCAGCTTGGAGAACAAACAAGACAGATGGCTGTTTAACAGATATTTGTACATTGTGAATTTGGTTAATGATTGCCTAATCATTTTTTTAGAGAACAATTAGTAAGACCAGTCAATATTTGCATTGCATTTGCAAAAATTTAAAGTGGCTTAAAGGACAGGATTTGTTTATGAAAGGGTAGAGAACATTGTGGGAAGAAGAAGAAAATGCTGGATACCTTCATATCCTCCTGTTCTCACACTCTTTTTAAGAGTCTTCTTCCTCAGAATCTTAAAAACGTGAGATCATTCTGGTAAATGGCTAATTTTGTCTGGAATAGTATACAGTCAAACCTGTGTTAATCAAACACATAGTAAAGATAAATTGTTTTTTCATACCCCTTTACCAAACAACAATTTCTTTGACTGGCTCAAATTGAAAGTATTTGCAGACGATAGATTAAATGTAACTCAAATGATGGGATTTGTCGTAAAAGGACAAATGTTTTCAAAAGTCTTCTTCCTCAGGGTTGTTAAAACTCAGAATTGTGGGGTAAAGGGTTAACTCTGTGCCACAGTCTCAAGTTTTAACCAACCTGAAAGAGAAAGTTTTTTACAACATTATGTGAAAAGGAGAAAATGCTGGAAACCAGCATTTTCTCTTATTCCCACAATGTTTTCTACCCAATCAAATACAGGGATGACCATTAAAGATACATTTTATTTGTCATCTGCAAAAGCTTTCAATTTGGTTCAGTCCAAAATTTTGTTGTTTGGTAAAGAGTTAAGACAGGTGCTTGCTTAACTCTTTACCAAACGACAAAATTTTTGACATGTTCAAATTGAATGCATTTGCAGACAACAAATTAAAGTGACTCAAAAATTGAAATTTGTTTGTGGAAGAGTAGAAAACATTGTGGGAAAAGGAGAAAATGCTGGTTACCAGCATTTTCTCCTTTTTCCACAATTTTTTCAAAAGGCTTTTTTCTCAGGGTTGTTAAAACTTGGGATTAGAAAATGACAACAACAGAAAGTGACACAAAAATGAAAATTTGTTTGTGGCATATGCGGTTACCAGCATTTTCTCCTTTTTCCACTATGTTTGCAAAAGGCTTTTATCTCAGGGTTGTTAAAAACTTGGGATTGTCTGGTAAGGAAATAATGCAGGTACCTGTCCGTATTTGAACGTCTTTTGGTACTCAATATACATATGTTTGCTTAATACAGGTTGGTTCTTTAACAGAGGTGGCCTCAAAGGCAGGTTTTATTTATAAACTGTATATTTCAGTCTTGCTGGTATGTCACAAGAACTGGGAAAGCTTAAAGCTACAGATGGAGAGTTAGACTACAGCAAATATCCTCTAGGAAGCAGACTTTTCCTGTATCCATACCATGTAAGGCCAACTTCCTCTCCACAGCCAACAGTTTCATATAATCTTTAGACCTTTACCACACAATCACGACTTTTAACGACCCTGAGAAAATACACCTCTGGAAAGCATTGTGGCAAAGGAAGAAAATGCTGGTAACCAGCATTTTCTCCTTTTCCTTCAATGTTTGCTACCCTGTCAAAGACAAATTCCATTATTTGAACTACATTTAAATTACCGTCTGCAAATGCTTTCAATTTAGACCAATTTATTTTTTTAATCATATGGCAAAGAGTAAACTCTTTACCTCAGTTCCAATATATTAATGATCCAAAGATAAAGGCCTTTTGAAATCATTGCGAGAAAAGGAAAAAATGCTGGTAACCAACATTTTCTCCTCGTCCCCCCGTGATTTCTACCCAATGTTTCAAACATAAATTTCAATTTTTGAGTAACATTTATTTGTCGTCTGCAGATAGTTGTAAAATTTCATTGTTTGGTGAAGAGTTAAGTGTACAATCCTGTGGGTTAACCCTTTACCACACAATCCTGACTTTTAATGACCTTGGGGGTGAAAGCTTTTGAAAACCTAAAATGTTTTCTACCCTTTCAAAAGCATATCTCAGTTCTTTAGTCATATTTATTTTGCTGTCTGCAAATGCTTTTAATTTGGACAAGCCTAAAATTTTGTCTTTTGGCAAAGAGTTAAGGATTTCTAGGCAGATGCCAATCACAAAACATTGTGGGACAAGGATAACATGCTGGTATTTTCAGTTCTCTTTTTCCCGGAATGTTTTCTACTCTGTCAGACACAAATTCCAACCTTCCAATCATATTTCAAATTATATATTCATATTTGGCAATTTTGTTAATTGGTTGAGATAGAAGGGAATGTTACACCACTTATAACGTTCATGACAGAGCTGTGTTGCATGATAGAACAGTTTATATGTAACATTTTATACACTAAGATACAACAAAATTTGAAAAAGATTTCCGTTTACCCCTTACCACATAATATAGAGTTTTAAAGACCCTGAGGAAATAGCGTTTAGAAACATAGTGGGAAAAAAAAGAAAATGCTGGTAACCAGTATTTTCTCCTTTTCCCACAATGTTTTCTATCCCCAAAAATTACAATTCCATCATTTTAGCCATCCTTAATTTGTTGTCTGCAAATGCTCTCAACTCTTTGATGAAAGTCCATACCAGTTACATGTATGGCACATGCAATTTAATAGGCAGTCGAGCGATGCAGAGCCATCATGTTCCTCATGTTTTTTTCTCTTTGCAGTCATGTGCAACTGCAGCCATGCATCCTGTTTATTACATTCATTCTGGTGATAAAATTGTGGGAACCTGGAAACCAACCAGAGGATGGTAAAGAAATCAATGAGGTTGAAGGAAACCAGACAGCAAACAGGAAACTGTTGCATGAGAAATGTTTTTAACTAGCTATTGATGACATCTTTATATTATTTTAACTCTTTACCATGTGACACAAATTTGAGGGAGATGATTAGAAAAAAATCTATATTTTTCTGATTAATCAACATGAATTTAGATTTAATACACAAGTACATGTGAAAAAGAACATTGTGGCAAAAAGAGAAATCCTTTGTTACAAGCAAATCTTCTTTTTTTTTCAAAGTGTTTTTAAAAGTGTTCTGCAGCAGGATGGAAAATGTCTGCATGATTCTGAATCTTAAGTCTATACCACACAATCCTGAGTTGTAAAGACCCTGAAAGAAGAGGAATTTCGAAAACATCATGGGAAAAAGAGGAAATGCTGGTAGCCAGTGTTTCTCCTTTTTCCACTATGTTTCCTACTCGTCCAGAAACATTTTTCAATCTTGATTAACAATAATTCTGTCGTCTGCAAATGCTGTCATGTTGGACATGTCAGAAATTTTGTTGTTTGGTAGAGAGTTAACAATCCGTTGGAGGGAAGCTGTTGAAAACATTATGGGGAATGGAGTGTATGAAAATGTGACCAGACTTTCTTCTTTTTATACTCTGTTTTCAAGTCTTTTAAGATATTATTATTTTTTAGTATTATATTATTATTATTATGCCCCCCTTCAATGAAGTGGGGGTATATTGCTTTGCTAATGTCCGTCGGTCGGTCGGTCGGTAGACCTTACCTTGTCCGGATGATAACTAGACAAAGAATTGACCTAGGTTTGTCAAATTTGGCACAGACATGTTTCTCGGAGTGTAGATGATCCCTATTGATTTTGAGGTCAATCGGTCAAAGGTCAAGGTCACAGTGACCGTCAACATGTTGATATATAGACCAAACCTTATCCGGATGATAACTAGACACAGAATTGACCTAGGTTCGTCAAATTTGGCACAGACATTTGTCTTGGAGTGCAGATGATCCCTGTCGATTTTGAGATTAATCCATTAAAGGTCAAGGTAACAGTGGCCTTCAACTTAATGATATATAGACCAAACCTTGTCCGGAGGATAACTAGACACAGAATTGATCTAGGTTCGTCAAATTTGGCACAGACATATGTCTCGGAGTGTAGATGATCCCTATTGATTTTGAGGTCAATCAGTCAAAGGTCAAGGTCACAGTGACCGTCAACATGTTGATATATAGACCAAACCTTGTCTGGATGATAACTAGACACAGAATTGACCTAGGTTCGTCAAATTTGGCACAGACATTTGTCTTGGAGTGCAGATGATCCTTATCGATTTTGAGATTAATCCATCAAAGGTCAAGGTCACAGTGGCCTTCAACTTAATGATATATAGACCAAACCTTGTCCAGATGATAACTAGACACAGAATTGACCTAGGTCCTTCAAATTCTGTACAGATATTCATCTTGGAGTGTAAATGATCCCTATTGATTTTAAGGTTAATCCATGAAAGGTCAAGGTCACAGTGACCACCAGATGATTCAGGGCCCGCGCTGCCATTCACCACTTGAGCCATTTGCTAAAAAAAAATTAAAGTGTCTCGAAAATCATCATATGTGGCTCAACTTGTGGCTCCAACATTTTATTTGCGTATCATTGGGGACGTAGTAAGCATCGAAGTCGACTGGGAAAAAGCGGAAGTCGAACGCGCGTGCCGAAAAGAAAATCGATAACCCAGTCTGTGTATTGGCGACTGTTTACAATCTTGTATGTATACACACGGCGGTGTGTATAATTATGCGAACTGTTGACAGATTATCATGTTTAACAATTGAAGTGGGCTATAAATCAAAAAGATGACATCAATATTTCCCAATCAATTCTTTTGATATCAGTTTATGAACTGTGCCACTTCCTGTATCAATATGACAGTAGGGGAGCATGACTGTTTTACAAAGAGACATCTTGTTATTATTATTGTTATCATTAAGGTATCTCATTAATTTAGGGCTTTTTTTCCCTCTGCAAAAATTTTGAATGTGGAAAGTCTTTAAATTTTGTTGTCTGTTTACGACATATATTACAAATTTTTCTAACGGACAGATTTTTTTAAAACTTGGCACATACAAAGCTCATCATGTCTCTAGGAGACTACAGTAAAAAAAGATGTGGGTCGCCGTACTCGTTTCTGAGAAATTTGCCATTGAGAAAAGTATATACAGTTCCAAAATTCAGCTTATGTTTGATTTAAAGCTCCTTTCTTTAATAGTCAGTTAAACAGGAAAATTACAGGAAAAATATACAAATATACATCATTTTAATGACAATTCATATATTTTTGCACAAAAAATATATAAAAGCCTGGTTTTGGGCATGGTAAATGTACCAATACACATGTTATATATAGATCATTGAGTTAAAAAGGGAGATAATTTGACTGAATTAAGGGTTAATCTTAAATGAATACATACTTTCTAATGGACAGATTTTTCTTAAAATTTCCACGCTTATAGTATTTATAATTCTAAACAAGAAGAAAAAATAAAAATGGCACTTATCCTTGCTTATTTCATCAGAAAACAAGGTTGAAGGTCACTGTGGAAGTTATTTTTTCAGGGAAAAAAATAGGATAAAAGCTCAGCAGACATAGTGGGAAAAGGAGAGATTGCTCAATAGGAGCGATTTCTCCTTTTCTAACAATAATTTTCAAAGTGGAAACAGCTAAACTTCCACAGCTTTAAGTTTCCTACCTTTGTTTCCTTCTTTGGTGTGTAATACCCTGTCAACACCATTTTAATTATTTCACGGTGACGGTTCAAAGATTCATTTTTTTCTCTACACTAATACTACCCATAGAAAGTGCTATTTGTTTAAGTGCACCAATAGTATTACCAGTATGTGCAAAAAATACATAGGTGCACTTTTGATTCAATATCCAGGACAAAAATACATGCGCAGTAGGATGTGCGCGGACATTTGTCATACACGTCGTTAACTCTTTACCAGACAACAAAATTTTAGAGTGACTCAAATTGAAAGCATTTGCAGAAGACAAAATGTAATACTGCTCAAATAATGACCATCCTCTTTGAAAGGATAGAAAACATTGCTGGAAAAGGGGAAAATGCTGTTTACTAGCATTTTCTGCTTTTCTGACAATATTACAGAGTTAAACTTGAGATTATATGAATAGAAAAGGGACCAAGAATTAGTTGGAAATATCATTTCCTTTTCCTACAATGTTTTCCACCTTATAGATGCCAAATCCCATCATTTCATTCACATTTAATTTATTGTATACAAGTGCTTTTAAGTTTGTCTTGTCCCAACTTTTTTCATATAGTGAAAAGATATAGTAAGTATTGGTTTGTGCCATATAATCAGACTTTTTTTGTGCCATCAGGGATCTTATATACAGGGATAGGAAAGGCGGTATAACTTCCAGTTATTCACTGTCTTCTTTCGAATTGACCGCAAAGGAAAAACGGCGGCCATCTTAAATTTCGGCATACGACGGTCACTGTTTTAATCAACGTTTTGCTTGGTTATCCCATACGTCCTTCTCAACTGGTAAGTTTCCGAATATTTACATGCTTAGAATATATGTAACATCAATTTTTTCGGAGATTTTGTTTTATATGCTTATTTTGGCGTTAAAAAATCATGACCTAATCATCGACAACTGAAAGTAGATTCAAACGATTGGATTTTTTTTGCATGGTATTGAACATTGCAGATAAAAATGCTGAAAACAGGTACATGTGCTAGGCTAGCATTTTGTTCTTTTCCCACAATATTTTCAAAAAGCTTTAAATATTCCGAAGTCATCAAACACGCAAGGTTGTAAGGTACACAGGTTAATTCGAAATGATGCAATTGTGAAGGCCACTGGTGTATGTAATTGATTCCAATGTATAAAAGTAGGAACAGAGTTGCAGACAGGTCCTCACACTTCACCAGCCTACTTTTTCAGAAAGTTCACTAATTCTTTCCATTTTGCAGGAAATTCTCCTTTTTTTCTGTCAAAGACAGTGATTTAAGAGTAGCTGCAAGCTGAACTGAAAATGTACTGGAAGGTTCATTTAATGGGCGGTGAAGGCAATTTTCTGGTTCTATATGCCCTTTGTGTAGTTTGCTATTGAAAAATGGGTATATAACTATAAACAGATCTCTGTGTTTACCGGCCTAATACAACTTGATATATCCCACTTGTGATCATGTCAAATACAGGGAGTGGACAAAAGCAGCCCACTTCCGAAACGTTAGACGGACTTAATCCTTCAACAGGCGATGTGTGCTTTTCCCGAATTGTTTGCAATAGATATCCACTGCAGAAATATTAAAATATTTTAAGTTACTACGAAAAAGAGGGTTGTTTCGTTAATGGGTCGTTTTGGCATCGGGCCGTTTTGATCTCCATTCACAATTTACACTTCGTGTGAAATCAAGACTGACAACATGACCTGTATATCTGAAACGCCCAATTAGTCGACACTTTAAATTTTCCAGATAAAAAAAATAACACTTTAACTGAAAAAAAAAACAATAATAGAAAAACATTGACATAAACATTGAAACGCATTTCATACTAAACGCTTCTTTGGCGGATATAAAAATTGTCGGAATCGGCAAGGAATTATATTATCTGAAAGGAAGATAATAACTCGCAAGGAACGATAACGGATTATTGGACGCCGTACAGGTAAGTCAGTGAAAAATCGATAATTCGTCTTAACTCCAGTTGCGTTGCCTATCCCTGTGTATATACGATCCCTGGTGCCATGTAATTGATTATTATGCTATTGATCAACTTTTGCCTTAAATATTAGAGATTTTTCTTATACATGTATCTGTTTTTGTTATCACTCAGTTATATGTAAAAGGGCCTTATTTATTTTCAAACATTAGATTATTTTCAACTGCTGTTTTGGAAATTTAGTGTAAGCAATTTTGGCTTTTTAGCTCACCTGAGGGGTCCGACAAATCACCGAAATACCACCAAAACACCGAAATACCCATATTTTTTTTAGTTTTTACGATAACTGAAGTTGTGGTTTTTGACCAAATTGTAATTTCATTTATGAAGGAAGGTTAGTATTAAAGCTGATGTCAAAATAGCAACATGTTATTGAGGCCTGCTGTGAAGAATGTGCACCGGAATAGCCTACCATGCTGTAAATGTCCACCGAAATACACGCTCCACGCACTAAAATTGGTCAATTCAGGGATTATACCTCCGCAATCTCACTTCAGTTGCTTTTGTACAAGATTGATGTATCTGATCTTTATCCATAAGTATGCTAGAAAAAATAGCTTTCCATTTTTAAGTTGGAAAATATGAGATAAAACGTCACCAAATTAGAAAACCGGCAGCCATTTTGAATGTTTAGTGAGCATGGCACCAGGTGTAAATTGATAAGACAATTTCGCCGATAAGATAGATAAATAATAAATAGATAATAACCGTATTACTTTAAAAATAACAAGGACAAACCTACATATCAATCAAATTTGAATATGTTAGCCAAACATTTATGATCGATTCACTTTAACAGAACAGAAGAGAACAGAACGTGCCGAGAAACTTGTGTGTTTGTTGGATCAGAGACTTACATCATGTAATGTCTGATTTGGGTCTCACCGTCTACTTATTTCGCAAATGAAGTGGATTAGCGCTCTCTTTTGTGTGTATTTATCATTCAAAAGAAATATAAGTGATGATTTCGTATTGATAAATCTTAGGTCTAGATTGTCGTCATCGAGATCGGGTATTTCGGTTTGTAACAGTTCATGCACGCGAGTGTTTCGGTGATTGTTCTCAACGTAAATCAATGATCAGTGTATACTAACAACATCACTCTTCTCAATAATGATTAATACTTTGATTAAGTATGTTTTCTGAAAAAGAAAAGAAAGAAAAAAATCCTGCATACTTTTGTCAGTTATTTGAACTTAACAATAAAAAATACAGGTATTTCGGTGTTTCGGTGGTATTTCAGTGATTCATCGGACCACACCTGAGCACAAACTGTTTAAGGTGAGATTTTGTGATCATGTTGTGTCCGTCTTCCATTGTGTGTCCAGCCTCATCAACTTTTACCTTGTGTATGCTCTAAAGGCTACATTTTCAGTCCAATACCCATGAAACTAGGTCAGAATGTTTGTCTTGATATCTTGGATGACTTTATAAATGGGTCAAGTCTGGTCAAAACTATGTTACAAGGTCACGTCTTTGAAAAACTTTGTGTACACTCAAGAGGCCACCTTTTCTGTGTAATACTCATGAAAGTTGGTCAGAATGTTTGTCCTGATGATATCCTAAACAAATTTGAGAACCGGTCTCGTCTGGCAAAAAGTAGGTCACCAGGTCAAATCTTAGAAAAATCTTGTGTACATTTTCAGTTCAATAGTCATGAGTGAGGGTCAGCATGTTTGCCTTTGACGATATTTCTGCCGCGAGATACGAGATAGCTATCATGATAATTTTGGAAAACTATCGTGATAAAACAAAGTTTCCTGGAAGTATTATCTAGATAATAAAAATTTTCACGATAAAAATATCGCGATAATTCTACCTGTTATCATGATTTTGGCCATATTCACGCATCAATGAACACTTTCATGATTATTATTTTAATGTAAATGAAATTCTAACTGAACAATGCTTCCAAAAAAAGAATCAATTTTTCATATCGTCACAACTTCATAAAAGTAGCATACGTTATAAAATGTGATCCTTAGCAAATTTTAAGTAGTATTTATTTTGATACTCCATTTGTACTAGCAACGGCCAATATATAAGATACCTGGTAACAGTGTTTGCTGAATCAACAATTCAACCCTTTACCAAATGTTCCAAAATCTTATCTGCATAAGAGAAAAAGGCATTTGAAAGCATTGTATCCTTTTCCCACTAAGCTTTCTACCCCTTAGACAAAAATCCCATCATATTAGCCACATTCAGTTTGTCTTTTGCAAGTTCTTTCAATTATTGACTGTAGAAGCATCAAGTTATCGTTTAATTGATACAGAGATTTAGACCCTTTCCCAAATAATCTTTTTTTTTTTACAACCTTGACAGATCTATCCCATTCTTGGGCCACATGTTATTTGAGGAGGCAGGCTGTTGATCATATTGCGGGAAGAGAAGAAAGGAATTTTCTGTCACTAAATAGAGACCTAAATATTTTACACAGTGGTTATTCAGCCAATGGTTAAAATTTTAGAGTGGTCGATATTGAAAAAGAAAAAGAATTACTGCACATGCATTTTATAAGCTACCAAAGAACTAAATTTTAGATCCAGAACATTTGCAGACAACATAATTAAGCATGGGTCAAAGTGGTAGACTAATCAAGTGTCTTTAAAAGGGTAGAAAACATTGTGGGAAAAGGACAAAATAGTGTTAGTAGCATCTTCTCATTTTCCCACAATGTTTTCAAAAGCCTTCTCCTTCAAGGTCATTAAAACTCGGGGTTGTTTGATGAAGAGCCAAGGTTGTTTTGGCGAGAGTATGTTAAGAAGTAGGGGACAGTGTACAACTGACCCTTCTCCGCGCTGTGTGCCAAATCTACCAAATCCCATAATATACTGTTCAATTACCAAGCGCTAAAGAATATAGTAATTGTGATTGTTCAAACCTCCACGTGGTACTTCTGTAAATATTTTTTTAACAATAAGTTTCCGAAAATTCTTTTAAATGTACTCGCCCCGATCTAAATTTAGAAAAGCTCGGGTTTTTCCAATAGTGGAAAACCGCTTGTGCTACTATTTTTAGCCGGCTTTGCGTTGCATAATTACCACACCCTATTTATAGCTTTCAGATTTTAGCGTCTGTAGCTGGAGTGTCGACAACGTTTGGTAAGTGTTTTTTTCCCCCTTCTTTTATTGATGATTTGTAAAACAACTTCATGCTAGTTATCGTTAGTATTCATTATATATAACACACTTACGGAATCTCTTTTATTTTGTCCTGTTAGATCTAGATCTACTTTTCTCGCATTAAATGGAATCTTAATTTAATGCTAATTCTTAAACCCTAAGAGCACTTTTAACAACTAGGTCTACTATTGGCTCTTCGGTTAGTCTAAGTCAAGATCAGACTGCACAAAAAATGCAGTATGATCTTTGCTTCGTTAACGGGATCAAGGCCGACATCAAGAAATGACGTCAAAGCAAGAATGTCCCACTGCGTAGTTCATACGTCAGCGAAACTAACAATATTGATATTTTTTTCCCAGTATTTTTGTTATGATACGCGGACAAAGAAAAAATGTTGTAGATATATTACATTTTAAGACATAGATCTACATACATCGTCGTATATTTAAAGTCTGACACGACTTTTTTTTCTTGAACGATCGGTATGATTACAAACCTAAGTTGCTGAACTCAGTGCGCGTGACGTAGAACACATAGAGTAGTTACGTCATTTTTGCAAAATGAAATATACTGGAAAGACGCTTTTATTCAACCATTCCCAAAATCTATGTGATTTATGTTTAATCTTGTTATTAGAAAAATTCTTAACATATGCTGGCTGTATTCTTGAAATTTGTCAGTAAATGAATGTGCTTTGCTCTTGTGAAGAAATTCTGGTACGGTCCAGTCTGTCACCGGAAGCTGAGCTCCAGTGGACGAAAAATCAACAAAAATTCAAAATGACCGAAAAAAGTCTTATGGGGTTTGTAATTTGAATTATGAAATTTGATAATTTTGAGTTTTATTCGTACGTGTAACCTACAGTATAGGCGCGGACTTTCGCCCGTTTTAACTGTTTTGATAAAAATTAACATTGATGGAACTATTTGAAATGTTACCAGTAAACATATGCGAATCAAGTGTCTTTTCAAGTTGAAGGTTAGCTCAAAACTGACTGTTGTTGCATTGGAAACGGGATTGAGATTTGGTGGAGTAATATTCAAAGCATTCGAAGCAATAATGGCTTCAATGCTTGACAATACATTCATTCTTCTTTGTCATTTGAGAGGGAGAAAATATAACAGTAAAACGCTGCTTTTTTTTTTGTGTGTGTTTGATGCCTAACGTTTTATTAAAAGTTTGATTCTTTTCCTATTTACCGACTGGGCAGTGGGGCTTTGTTTCGGTAAGTAAGTGGAACAGCCATGGTTTATTCAATGGAATATAATCCGCATCCGCGTTTTTAAGTATGCAGTATGAACTTGTTATTCCTTTGAAATGAATAAACCACTCGGGCTATCGCCCTTGTGGATTATTTGTGCCTCATAACTCACAACCGTGAAAGATAAACCACGATAGAAAGAAGATTATTTCTTAATTCTGACATGACACGTGAATTCGGCTCTATAAACACAGTGCAACGAAATCGTGGTAAAATCTACGTCATTCTATATATACAGTAACGTCATTCTGTATAGAGTATCCCCGTGGGGTCCCGGGTTTTTTTTTTTTTTAATTTATAGAATAGGACCTCGGCCTTTCTCTATGGCATGTCGTAGAAGACGACTAAAATTAGAGACAAACGGCTGCTTTCCTCGTAATTCGTAGGATTGCAGCAGGCTGGGTAGTTCTTATTCCAAATCCTGTATTTTTTTCTCGATGTAAATAGGGTTTGGAATGGGAATCAATTGGACTGTGGGACCCCGTGTGGTTTAATCGGGGGTATAAGAATAAACCACTGCAGTCCCGCGATCGTCACATCTGCCATTTCATCTGGCGGAACAAAAGTGACAGCATGCATGTCGTAAAAGGCGACAAAAGGGGCATCATTTTGTGTTTCATCCATTCCTCATTTATCATGTTTGTCTTATGTTGTTGCACATGTATGTTATTTTCACCTCGCATTATTGTTTACTAAGTAAGTGCGCCCAATATGACCTAAGTTGTCGACGGGCCTTAAAACGCTATTCATCATCATCATCTGTATAGAGTAAGTCGCCTGTAGCTGTTCCACGTCTACGCCCTCCAATATTTTATCAATGAAAGTCACTTGACATAAACAAATTGTCATTTTCCGCTCCTTGACCAAGGTTGAAGGAAAATTCTCAAGGATTTACCAATATTAATTGTTTTGATAAAAATTGTCAACGATGGAACTATTTGAAATGTTACCAGTAAACATGTTTAAATCAAGTGTCTTTTCAATATGAAGGTTAGTTCAAAATTGACCGACGTTGCAGTAGAAATGGGATTGGGAATGGGTGGAGTAATATTCAGAGCATTCGAAGTAACTACGACTCTAATGCTTGACAATACATTCACTCTTCTTTGTCATTTGAAAGCAGTAAAACGGTTAGGTTTTTTTATGTTGTGTTTGATGCTGCAGATTTTATTGGAATTTTTATTCTTTTCATATTTAACGACTGGGTAGTGGGGTTTCGTTTTGGTAAGTAAGTGGAAGAGCTGTTGTCTATTCAAGGGAATATAATCCACATCCGCGTTTTTACACTAAGTATGAACTTGTTTTTCTTTGATTGAGAGTTGGTCATGTTAGAATCGAAAAAATCTTCTTTCTATCTTGGTTTATCGTTCAATAAACCACGTTGTGAGTTATGAGGCGCAATGAATAAACCACCCGGGCTATCGCCTTCGTGGATTATTTATTGTGCCTCATAACTCACAATCATGATTTATTGAACGATAAACCACGATAGAAAGAAGATTATTTCTTAAATTTAACGCGTTGAAAAGTCGTAGTTCTTGATGAGAAAAATCTCGTTGTAACGTAAACGTTATTTCGAGATTTTTTGCGTCAGTGTAACCGTTTTCGCGTTAAGATTGCGTGTTTTAAATTCACGTTATTACGTGTTTATGAAAACATTTCACCCTAATTTTGAACCTTGTTTGCTTTCGTAATCAGTGAACAATGTGAACATCTAATAACTTTCTGGAGAACGTTCGTTTTTATGCATTTCTTCAGTATATAAAAAATTGTCATATCATTGTATTGTCTCTTGTAAATTGAGTTTGAAACCGACGGATAGAAATTTGTTTAAACTAGAGATATAACTAGAAATATTTAGGTTCTTTGAACTTTCCTTTACTTTCCAGCGGTAAAAACAGGATTGAGGCTATTGACAAACCTTAACCGTTAGCCTGCTAAGAGCGACTCAAGGACCTTTTGCGGACAGCGTAGATCAAGATCAGACTGCACAGAACGTGCAGTCTGATCTTGGATCTACATTGTCCGATAAGGATGGATATTTCCCCAAAACAAGTAATTTTGAAATAGTAGTATTTGGGGTTTATTATCGATTTGAAAGTTTCATTTTCGATGTAGCAGGTTAAGGATTAAGTATGTTATACTCGTACTCCAATGTCTGTTCACCGTTTGTCTCTCTGTTGAACTCTTCATAGACAAAATTTTACACGTCGAAATTGAAAGTATTTAAAGACAAGAAGTAAATGTAGCTCAAGTGACGAGATTTGTCTTGTAATAGAAGATAACATTATTTACAAAAAGGATAATTTTCCCCTTTTTCCCCACGGTGTTTTTAAAAGCTTTATCCAGTAGGGACGTTAAAATAGAAGTTGTTTGTTAAAAGTTTGTTTGTTAGATCGATAAAAACCAGATCGTGTCCCAGATGGCCCAGAGTTTAAATATTTGTCATGTAGTATCACTACGTTGACCTCTACGAAGTTTGTTCAAGTGATGCCCTTGTGTAAAAAATTAACCCGCTGTAATGTGCGCTATTTCAGAAACAACTGATTTGCGGCGCCATTGGTATTATGCATCAATATTTTCTTGTAACAATATTTTATATAAGTCATGCTCTTGGGAGAGGGAGTTTAAAGCTTCCCCGTGATGCATGATACCAAGCAAGTCAACATATAGCCTTGCGGTTCGTTGGCTCACGGTAGTTACGATCCGATCAAGAGAAAGTCAAAATTTTAACAGTATATAGAATAATTCACCAAATAATTTTCCAATTTCATCCTCGACTTAGCGTCATTGAAAATATTATTCGACTTCATCAAAACATTTCAAAGAAAATCCACCTTGACTTTCACCACTGTCCTGCTGCGATTTTGGAATTGAATCATGTGACTTAATGGTTTTCGTAAAAAAAAAAAATCGTTGCAACTTGATATATTTTGCGCCAATTTGCAGTCACATGATTCGAAAATATTCCCATATGACCTAGCAGATGATCTAAATACGTCACCATGTATCTTTTTTAGTAAAACTGCATGTAATGAAGGATTTTAGAGGGTGGGGTAAATGGTAGTAAGCATGTACGTGCCGATGACATCGTTTTCACTTCCGGTGTGTTTTTCTTCCATTCATCAATTTTGGAAATTGAAGTTGGCTGAGGTAAAGAAATGTCCGAGTTTAGGTATTTACAATCAAAATAGAGACCAGACAAGCCGTTAGAGGGCGCCGATTTTTGTTATGACGAAAAAATGCTGAATACCTCGAAGCAATATGTACCGTGAAGCTACATGTTGTGACTATAATCATAGATCCATAACAATCATTTTGTCTAACAACCGGCACAATCTGGAGGTAGAATGTCCTTGGACATGCAGCAAAATGACCAGTTGCAAAAAGTTTCAACCCATGTCTGCCTGCGCGGACTGCGCAGGCTGACCTGGGTTGATACTTTTTGCATGTACATCAAGGCGCCCCCCCCTTTTTTTACAAAGCATGGGTCATTTTCATATTTTTCGACTGAATTACAGATAAGATGGACCAGGACCACCACATACCGTTGAAAAAAATAAGGCGAGATACAGATGGTGACTTCACTCAAGCACTCGACGACCATGAAATGGGTCCTGGTACTTCTTTTGACAGTGAAATGGTAACAGCTGAGAGTTGGACAGATTTAAAAGACCAAGACACTTCGAAGGATGCTCAAAAGGACATCCTGATTGATGATAAAGTAAAGGAATCGTTTGCTGATTCAAGAAACATCCCGAGGGTGATAATTACCGTGGATCATAGAGAGCCCATTAAGCCATCAAAATCCCACAAACCTTTTGTGTTGTGCGACGAATGTCTGCTGACATCCAGAGGGAAGTCGCGAGGAAGCGCTTCATGTATCGATTGTGAGGTGTATCTCTGTTACGCATGCGCTGAAGGTCACGAGGGACACACTCTCCTGTATGAAAGTCAAGATGAACGATCAAAGGACGGTATGTATGATATACTAATACGGAAAATAAAAGATGAGACGCCGTTATCTTTTGGTAACGAGAGGGCAAAAATTCGAATCCAGGATCGCATTAATGTGAATCACACCTTGGATCAGGAGACATGTTCTATTTTTGGAATGTGTAGGATGAGGAACGGAAAACTCGTAATCGCAGACCACGGAAACTCGTGCCTAAAGGTTGTCGACGTGAGAAACTCCGCTGTCATTAGGTACATCCGCTTGACGCATACACCGCTTTTCGTAGCCGAAGTTACCCAAAACGTTAAAACTTACGGAAGTAATCTCTTAAAGAGATTTGAAGAGACACTCCTGGCAGTCACATGCCACCAATCTCGCAGTATTGTTGTCTTAAACCTGCACCAGCATCCAGTTCGAGTCGTTCAAACTATTGATGTTGAAGATATCTGTAGCAGCCTTGTATTTCATGTCGATAAGTACGTGGTCGTCTGCAGCAGCGAGGAAATACCTTACATAAGGGTGGTCAGTAAAGAAGGAATGCTTTTAAACAAACTGAAGTTAGTGATTGACGGTCACAACTTGTCCTCTTATCTGACCATTGTTTTGGACGTTGACAAGGCGAACAATAGGATTTTTGTCTCAAGCGATTACGATCATGCTATTATTTGCATTGATTTGAACGGCGAAGTGGTTGCCGCTCACACCAGTGATAAGATATGCCCTCGAGGACTGAGCGTGGATCCAGCAAATGGTCTATACCTTTCCTCGTGGTATGACAAGACGATTTACAGATTGTCAAAGAATCTGAAACAGATGGCACCGATCACAGAAGATAGGATGAACATCAAATGGCCAAGGGCGATTGTTTACAGCAGCGATAAATTGTTTATCAGTCATGGAGGTGGCGGCTTGCAGAACACGGTCACCGTTCTGAGATTTGAATGAAACAATTCGCACAGAAATTATCAGGGTCTGTATCCACCAAATATTTAGTCTTGTTCTGGAATATTTTCTACATTTGAAAGTACCATAACTTCTGATTGGCTAAACCATTTGGTTTAACCAATCAGAAGTTGTGTTACTTTCAAATGTTGAAAATGTTAGAGAATAAGACTAAGAATGTTCTTAAGTATGGTTGGTGAATACGAGCGTTGGTAAAGAGAAAGTTACTGTAAATCAGTTTAAATTAGCGAGAACTTTATTTCGCGAGTTTGTCCCATATTTCCTATTTTATTTTTTCGCGTGTTTTTGAATTAGCGACTTAACAATGTGCTCAAAACCGGAAGTTGGTCATGTATTTCACTATTTTGCCGAAATATGTCGGTTTTTATATGGAGGAATATGCAGAACGGAAAATAAATTATGCAATATCATAAATAGAACTAATCTGTTAAAACATTTTTCACACAAAGATGACCGTTGATGTATTTAAGCAGACGAATTTTTGTAAAAATTGCGACTCAGAATGATTTGTTCTGTATTTTTTGCAATGTTTCTCAATCTCTTCATTTATTTTCCTAAAGATAAGGGCAAGACCGCTAAATCAGGGTGTACCACCACCCAAACTTCCCTTGATCTATGGTTAACGGAACAGGATTTTAACTGGATTCTTCCGATAAAGTAATGTAAATAGTTCACCCATTTGTGTAGTGTGTATTGTTTGTCACTTTCAGTGGTTCGTTTTTGACACATTACGACAGCGTCTTTATTTTCACAAGTTTGAGAATAAGATAATTATCACATATATTGAGTTAGTAAGAAATGAATTGGACCTAAAGTGGAGATAGCGTGCGTTATGCTTGTTTGATATTTACAAGGCCTATCAAGGCGAAGAACTTCGAGAAATAATGAAAAGAAATATTATTCAAATGGTTTACATTCCTTCAATCGCACAGGCCGTCTTCAGCCATTAGATTTGGCCATTAATGCACAATTCAAATTTTTAATGAATTCATGTAGTAACGAATAGCGAATATCAATCAATCTGTCTGTTGATATGCGTCTGTCTAGGGTAAAACCACTGCACGCAAAATGGTTGGTAAAATTACTTCAAACGCTTGGAAACGGTGAAAATAATATTAGGACAGGATTGGTTCAAGGAGGCATTGAAAGTGACTGAAAGGGACATAACTTTTGTAATTTAGAGGCCATTATTAAAAAGTTGCAATTTCTTTGATGTAAGTTACGATCGATGCATGATGTATCTATTTCTTGGAATGTTGATTATATGAAGTTTTTTTTATGAAGTTTTGATTAGTTTGATATAAGAAGGGACATCCATTGTCAGAGCTGTTTCTTATTAATATACAGAGCTGAGGTCTAGCGGTACGGTAATATGTAGATACAATTTCGGACAGGATAGTTTCCGGATAGTACATAAATTTCCTGTAATTCTATTTCTGTTATCAATATTTCACTAGAAGAGAAAAACTCGCGAATATTAGCTAAAATTAAGTTTTCGCGGAAAAAAAAGTGATTTACAGTACCTTCCTTCAAAATCAGAGGAAGGAGCAGTGTCTCATAAATGTACAGTATCTTTGACCGTATTTAAGTCGACAAATTATTTCTTTCAATTTCACAAGTACTTATTTTTCCTGTGGCGTGCCAGTTCACCTGTGTATTAAAGAAAGCTACACGAAACCTAATCAAATAGATCTGTGATACCATTGGCCAAGGCACACACGCTTTTTGTCGTGTCCATATTTAGAGATCACGCGAGGTGCTTGACCAGTCAACTTTTGTGTCAAATGTGATTTAATGTACTTGTGGTGATTTTGACATTTCATTGGTCTTTAACAGGGTGTTTCATAGCGTATGTTACATTTTCAAAAATGCCTTTCGACATATTGTTTATAAAGGTAATGCGGTAAAACGTATACCAGTTGGTAAGTATAAGAATACAGTTTTTATGACAAACACGGTATACATGTAAGGTAACACTGATCAATTAAGACGGCTAAAAATATTCAAATCATACGTCTAGGTTGTGACCATTCTGATCTCTGGATCTATTGGTGCCTTGAAGATACACTCTTACAGCAAGAGAGAGAGAGAAAAAAGAGTTAAAATTTGATAGACTGTGAATAGATGAACATCCTTTGTGTTTGGTATCAAGATCATGGGCTATTGTTTCCCATATTAAAAATGATAGGTTGCATTTTACTGAACCATTCCCTATGAGTAACGCACCAATAATTGCCCATCTGTAGGAAATGATCAGTGATCTCATGGAGTATAGGTCCTTCTTTTCTAACCTGCTTTCTTATTGACAAACTCTTTACTTTAAAGGGAAGTCTATGTAGTTTGACAAAAGTAAATCCTGTTTTGCAAAATGCTAAATTGGAATTACATTGTGAGAATAATAGTTTTCATAACGTCTATTCCGTATCACTAAGATCATAAAAGATATAGAGTATATTTGTTGTTTTTTTTCGGTGAAAGATCGAAATTTATTTCATCTCATGAACACCATCGGTAATATTTTCACGAGTGGCTGCGCCACTCGTGAAAATATTACCGATGGTGTTCACGAGATGAAATAAATTTCGATCTTTCACCGAAAAAAACAAATATTCTATTTATTTCATGCTTTTAACCCTTTCTGGAAGGAGCTTTATCAAAATCCAGTACAGTTCTTTTCAATTATTCCCCGTGGCGTACCCCTCGCGCATAGCAACGCATTACAATATTACGTCAAGCGCGAGAAATGTAAGGTAAATGACGTCATATTTCCATCTGGTTGTGAGTCGTGCGCAATTTACCTAGGTAACTAGAATATAAAAATCGGTATTTTCACTGGTCGTACCCGTGTAATATCGAAAAATATTTTCACTGCTATTTCTCTATATCCTACCGGGAAGCATGAAATAAAATGTTGTATACTATGGATACGTTTTTTAGTACCAGCCTGTTTAGACTCACAAACATGACCAAGAACAGTTCTTTCACTCCTTGATTCAAACAAAATTGTTTCTGACTTTTGTAAAACATTTAAAGACGATCGCTACAGTTTCACCATTTTCTGAAAACATTCAGAATTTCATGGAACTTTGTTTGATGATAGTATATTATCTGATCTACAAAAATAGAAGATAAAAAAAGGGGGGTCACCAGCTTTGGGAAAATTCTATGAATATTTCTTTTAGTACACCCTGCATTACGACAGTTCAGGATGAAATTTCACCTATGAAAACTAAGTATACGTTTATTTCTTTAAATGACAACAATTATTAGCAAATTTTATGTCATTATACTGGTGAAACATCAAATTAATTGAAAACAATGATTTAGAGTATACTGAGTATCAATCTTTAAAAAAGAAACTCTTAACTTAGGGCTAAAACACCTTTATTTTGGAGAAAAACCGAAAAAAAAAAAGAAAAAAACAAAGAGTATCTTTTAAAGTTATTTATTTTTTAATGTTCTAACATTCAGATTTTCTTATTTTTTCTATAAATAATATTTAGGTACTAAACTAAAAGAATCAGTTTTAGAACATATAGGTCACCAGCCTTATTTTTTAAGAAAATACATTTTAAGTTTGTGGGTGGGGCACTAACTAATGGGTAAATGCAGGCTTTGTCAAAGACAAAGATATTATATGAAGTAAATTATCTCAACTTTTTCAACAATTCAACAATGTTTATAAGAATCAAGTTTGTTGGTCATAATAAACCAATCCATAGCATATAAATGTAATACTGAAGTTAGCATTTAACCCATTACCAAACGACTAATTTTAGACTCTTCTAAATTTGATGCGTTTGCAGACGCTAAAACCAAAACCTGGTATTCATGTATCACAGTTCTTTGAGGGGTCAGGAATCATTGTGCGAAAAGGAAAAATCAATCATTAGGAGTAATTTCTCCTTTTGACATCAAAGTTTTCTAATGTTATCTGCTGCAGACTCATCAAGTTAAAGGATAACCTGGTATAGGAGAAAGAGTTACAGGCCCTTGTTTTCTGCAAGTCTTTACCAAGTAACATAATTTTGGACTAGACCAAACTGAAAGCATCTGCATCTGAAAAAATGTTTTAGCTCGACGATACGTCTGCCAGACAGAGCGCTAGTGGTAGCATATGTGTCCATATTTCCGTTGTCAAGTGACGCAGTTAGGTGATTCACTTTGACTTTCAGTCCGATCTCTTGAAAGCGTAATTTCGGATTCTTGCCTCGCACATAATTCTTTGGCTTGATTAAAATACTTTTTCCTTCCTTTTGCTGACATGAAACGACCCGTTTTAGTGCTTGGTTTATCGATTCTGCAGACATTGACAAGTGTGGCAAGATCAACTGTGTTAGGTGCTCACCGTTTCGAGTAAAAGGTGAACGTGATAGTTACACGAAGCGTGATAATGGAAACTGTCGCGAACGTCGTTAATGTTACAATCGATGTAAGTGTAGACCTATTTATCCATCTGAAAATTTCTCTGACATATTAAATGTAGAAAATGAAATGGAAACTGCATGGCGCTTCATCAATACCTGGTTGCCAGTGGTTTTTTTTTTTTTTTTCATGACCTCTGACCTCTATAACTCGAAAACTCCCCCATTCGCCGAGTGGCAGACGTTGAAAAAATGCTCAGAAGACATTAGGGTTTCAGAAAATAGTAGTGCTAAAAATTCCTACGGGTGTTGCAGGGGAGGGGGTGGTGATTCTATTCTAAAAGTCCCTAACATAAAAACCTAGTTATGAAATAAAACTTGGGATTTGTTACTAAATAGCAGAGTGGTTTGCAATGTGAAAATTCATTGGTCAAAAGCTCCGGGATAACGTCAATGCGGAGCCAATGAAATATTCCATGAACTGTTCATAAGGACGAGGTTTTGTCATCCTGGCAGTGTCCCACGGCACATAAATGAAGTTTAAGGAATCGTTTGATAATATTGTGGGAAAATCAAGAAAATGCTGGCTACCAGCATTGTCTCCTTTCTCTACGATGTCTTCTCTCTTTGAAAGACAAATCTAAACATTTGAAGCATACCTAATTTGTCGTCTGTTTAATATAACTACTCTTAATTTGTCGTCAGTATAAGATCTCGCGCACTGTGGGTAAGCGAAGATGGATTTGATTGGTCTCGTTGATTTCTCGTCGCAACCGATTGCCCTTATGGGCGACGCTCCAAGAAGGTGTTAGTTATGTTACAGGGGACAGTTCGGTGTATAGCACAGTTATAGGGGACATAGGTTTAACTGCTCATCCGAAAGACGATTTGTTATTATAGATGCCAGTCGTTGTAATCAAACTCTCACCCTCAAGAGGCCCGAGACCTGCTGTTTACAGGTCTTATGCTGTACTACTTGAGCTATTCGGACTGGTCAGCGAAGATGGAAATGCAGAGACAAAGATATGAACCTTGTTCTGTTAAGAGTGGGCTTAATACATCTGCAAAAAGTATCGGCCCAGGTCAACCTGCACAGTCCATGTAGGCCGATTTGGGTCAATTTTCTGCACGTCAAAAGACCAGTGTATCTCATGACCCAGTGGATTTCTTTTTTTTTTTATATAAAAGGGATTTTGGGAATGTATATTGCTGTGATGACTTGCTTGGTATCGTGCATCACGGAAATGCATTAAGCCCCCTTTTCACAGAGTGTGGCTCATATATAACGACTGTCTCAATAATGCCAATATACCAGTAGCGCAGTCGATAGCGTACAGGACTTAAGAACAGGGGGTCGCAGGTTTTAATTTCTTTCCAAGGATTGGTGGTAGTCATTGCAACAGGATTTATTCCTCTCTCAACACTGACCATTGTCTTTGACGATGGTTATGTTGGAAAGCAGCCAGTGGCTTGGAAAGAATATTGTGCAGAGTTCTGGTAAGATAAACTCCATGAAAGAATGGATAGGTGCAATGGCCGCTGAGATATAAATGAAATAATATTTAAGACGGCGTTAAACACCATACACTCAATCAATAAATGTCTCAAAAATATCCGAACAAACCTCGTATTGGTGTTTTTTTTTTAAGTGGAGGAAAATGTCATTTTGATCTCCGGAAATGGCTTCGCACGAACCTTCAAGATATCATTTAGATACACAATAGACAGATGAAGATAATGCTTCCTGTTTAAATGATAAGGACATTTATCTAACACTCCTATTTTAACAACCCTTAGAAAGAAGGTTTGTAAAATAATCGAGCCATACTTTGGCAAAAGGGGGTTTAATGCAACTCTGTGATGCATTATACCGAGCAAGTCATCACATAATTATAGACCCAGAAAATCCACGCTGTCTTACAACTGTCTGAACTATGAAATATGGTGGTCCTTGTTTATGCAGAAAATTGACCTTTGGCAAAAAGTACCGACCCAGGTCAGCCTGCGCAGTATGCGCAGGCTGACCTGGGTCGATACTTTTTGCAGATGCACTAAGACCCCTTTTCACAGAGAATGGCTCAATTTATAGTGGAATCACGAATCACATTTCCTTTTTTCTTTTTACTTTTTCAGATAATGAAGCCTTTTTGTTCTTTACAATCATTACTATCTGTTTTTTTGTGATAATCTTTTCTCTTCTTGATATTATTTGATATTATTGGCGTATCACGTGATTCAACTTGGGGAGAGGAACTATATAAGCAACATGCTTTCGTTCCGATCCTTTTCACATTTATTTCTTGTATTGTATATGTAAATGTCAATGTATATTGAATAAAATATGTTTAAATAAAAAAAAAAAAATTTATAGTGGGAGAAGAAGAAAATTGGGATTATTAGTACATCGTATTTTCCCTCTCTATCTCTCTCCCTCTCATTGCTTTTTACAGTTTCAAAGTTCATTCCCAACATTTCAGATTTTTTTATTGTCGCATACAAAAGTATTCAATTTGAACGAGTCTAAAATATTGTGACTTGACAAAAAAAAAAAAAGACTTATACAAGGGGTAGATATAATGCTGGTTGCCAGCGGGGTATTTTTTTTCCTCACAGTGTTTTCTGAAGCCTGTTTTCTCAGGGTCGAGGTTGTTTGGTAAAAGGTTAACGGAAGATTTGATCATGATTTATTTCTAAAGGCCTGACTCACATTCCTTAACTTTGATCAGTTATCTTGCAAGTGCGATTTTAAAGGGAGGGATTCACATTTTAATCTGTTAATAATAATCTATTGGTAAATAAAAGCCATGTACCGACTCACAATACAATGTACACATACTTTACAAATATGTACCCCTCAATGAAATTAGATAAGATACTTTTAGATTTCATGCCAGCATTTTGCAGACATTACGAAATCAGTAACACGCTTCGATTGTGTGAGATCGTATTCAAATAATCATGATGACGTCATATATGATCTCAAAAATAGGCGGAGTTACCGATAGTCTGGTACCACGCTGTGCTTCAAGAGTACGATTACGCAATGTTGGGGCGGGTAATCCAGACTAAGTTACCGATTGTATCGGTGCTATTCCGTTATTTAAATGCCAAAACCGCATCTTTTACTGAATCTAATTGTCCATTTTTAACGAGTGCACAGAAATGTATAAAATCAAGTATTTATCGGTTTCAAAAGGGAAAAAAAAAAAAAGGATTTATAGCAAAGAAATCTATATAAGCACCTTCAGTTTTACTCGTTTTATCAAACGACAAAAAATTAAACCAGTCCAAACTAAAAGCACTTCAAGGCAAAAAGTAAATGTGACTGAAAAATTTGAATTTGTTTTTGGGAAGGGTAGAAAACATTGTGGGAAAAGGAGAAAATTCTGATTATCAATCGATCGTTCGATCGATCAAATAATCAATCAGTCAATTTTATTAGATTCTATTTATCGCATAAAACGATTGACAGACAAATAAGTATCCTGCAGTATCACCTTCAACCTATATACCGTTCACGGGTCCATGTTTACAGATGTAGTTCGGTTTCAAATGTGTACATACACAAGAAAATAGCTCTGTGACAGCTAAATTGAAAGTAGAATTAACCAGTTAACGAGGGAGTAAATTGAACTATCTATATACTTTTATCGACTATGAATAACTTATGTTGCATTTCTTGTTATTAAACATGATCATTAGAACATTTCACCCACGTACACAGATCTTAGCAACAACGACGCCATTTTCTCTCGAAATGGCGAAGTAATACCAATTCCGGCACGTGCTGTGGTTTGGTTCGTCGGCTTCGCGCGCTCGTAACTGCAAATCAACCAAAAGCGGACCCCAAAAACGATTTTACACTAGCGTATTATCAGAAATAAGTCATGGGTTTGATACACTGTGCACAAGAAGTTTTATGTGATAAAATCCGTAAAGGGATAGTCAGTAGTTAGTCATTTCCTTGTGAATGACGTTTGTCACATAAAAAGCACATACTGAAGTAGCTGACGGGAAAACAATGCGGAAAAAGCCTGCTTTAAGCCGGGCATGACTGTATCAAAAGCTGCTGCGATTGTTCGTGATTTTCGGACAAAGATGTTTTTTAACAAAATAGGGATGGGGAGTGCAAGACATTTTACTTTGCTGTTTTTAATCCTTTATTACATAATCACGAGTTTTAAAGATCTTGAGGGAAAAAGCCTTTTGAAAACATTGTGGGAAAAGAGAAAATGCTGGTAACCAGCATTTTCTCTTTTCCTCACAAAGTTTGCTACCATATTAAAGACCAATTCGGTCGTTTGAGCCACATTCAAATTCTCGTCTGCAAAATTTAATGCTTTAAGGTCTACAGCCCCTAACTCATCGGTAAACATCGACGTTTTCGTACAGGCTATTCGGTCAATCGGCACGCTTCCGTCTTTCGATATGAGACGGATAGGGGCCGTAGACTCACTAACTCATCGGTAAATATCGTGTAACGACGGCGTTTCCGTAAAGGCTATTCGGCCAATCTCGACAGCTTCCATCTTGTAATATGAGAGTTAGGGGACGTAGACCTTAAGTTTCTGTTCTGACAAGTCTACATTTTTGTCGTCTGGTAGATAGTTAATACAGACTGGTTGATTTCATTGTTAACCCTTTACCAGACGACAAAATTTTAGCTTTGTCCAAATTGAAAGCAATGGTAGATGGCTACTTCAGTGTGGCACAAACGGTATAATTTTTCTTTGATAGGGTAGAAAACATTGGGTAGACCCAAAAATTAAAATTTGTATAGGGAAGGGTAGAAAAAACATTGTGGGAAAAGGAGAAAATGCTGGTTACCAGCATTTTCTCCTTTTCCCATAATTTTTTCAAAAGGCTTCTTTCCCAAAGTCGTTAAAAGTCGGCATTGTGCGGAAAAGGGTTAAGGGACAAACGTTTGACATTTATCCCACTTCACAAAAGCTTTGGGTAAATTTTGTGGAGAACTTAGACCAAGGTCAGACTGGGCATGTGTACATTCGCTCTTCGAGCATAGTTTATAGTTCAGGGACTATATACACCAACCATTTTAAAGAAAGTGGCTTGTCCTTATCTAGGTTTACAAAGTAACGCAGGGTCTGATTGGTTAAACCTTAGGGTTTAGCCAATCAGACCTAGCGTTACTTTCGAATTTAGAAAATTGACCAGAATAAGACAGAAAATATTATTGAAAATGGTTGCCGAATAGAAACCTAAGTAAATTTCACTAAATGCAACCAGTAATTGATTGATTGTATGGTGTTCAAGGCCGTTTTCAACAATATTTCAGTTATATGGCGGCGGTCAGTGCACCTATCCGTGCTTTCCTGGATTTTCTTTTACTTCTTGTAAATTTTTTTTCCACGCCATCGCCTGTTTTCCTACATAACCATCGTCGAAACAATGATCAGCGGTGAGAGAGGAATAAATCCTGTCGCAATGACTACCACAAATCCTCGGAAAGAAATTGGCCGAGCCAGGGATCGAATCAGCGACCCCCTTGTTCTCAAGTCCTGTAAACTACCGACTGAGCTACTGGGGCTCAGCCCAAACGCAACCAAACAGGCAAATATTACCAGTGAAATCAACGAAACCTATTTGTGTCAATTAGATGATTTCCACAGGATATGAGTGAAGTGTTTGTATCAGGACCTCGCATGTAAATAGTCAACAATCAAACCTTTACCACACAATCTCGAGTTTTAGAGACCTTGAGAAAGAATGCTTTTGAAAACATTGTGGGAAAAGGAGAAAATGCTGCTAACCAGCATTTTCTCCTTTCCCCACAATGTTTTTCTACCCTTTCCCAATACAAACTTTGAGTTTTGGGTCACATTTATTTCTTAGTCTGCAAAAGCTTTCAATTTGGACTTGTCTAAAATTTTGTTGTTTTGGTAAAGAGTAAAAGTAAAACTCTTTATTAATCTACAAAATTTTAGAATTTTATTGTAAGCATTTGCAAATGACAGGTAAAGCACTGACTTCGTTTTTGAAAAGATTAAAAAAAAAAACGGTAAAAAAAATAGATAATGCTAGTAATCAATTTCTTTGTCTTACTTTCTTCACAATGTTTTCGAGAGCCTCCTTTCCCATGGTCGTTGAAATACGGGGTTGTTTTGGTGAAGGGTCCTTCATGAGTTGTAAACATTGGTCTGTATTTAAAAAGGATTGGCACGATCTTATAATTTAATTAAAAATGGATTTTATTTTCTGTGTTTTGCTCGTTTCGTGTTTGTTTCAAACGACAAATTGTAAGTTACTGGTTTTGTTTGCTTTATATTAACTCTTTACCAAGGACAACGTTTTGTACTGGACCAAATTGAAAGCATTTGCAGACGACAAATTAAACGTTGCTAAAATGATGGATTCTGTGTTTTATAGGGTTGCAAACCTGATGTGAAAAGGGAAAAAAAAAAGATAATTACCAGCATTTTCTCCTTTTCCCACAAAATTTTCAAAAGATGCCTTCTTTATGGTCGGAAAAACTCGGGAGTGTTAGGTGAAGGGTTAAAATTCGTTTTCAACAGTATTTCACTTATATCACGGTAACCGATGACCATATCTATTCGTTCTTAAAGTTTCTCTAATTTTAGTTCGAACAGAAATCTATCAAAGCCACTGGCTGTTTTTCAACAAAAACTAAACATTATCATAAACGGAGCCATGATATTTCGTCGAAAACCATGTCGTCGAAAAACATTTTCGTCGGGGACCCGTCTTGCCGAAGCGAAAAAAAAGTGTCCAGAACTTTGATATATGTATCACTTACATTTTACTTCCATCCGATTGCCTACAATTGGTTACGTTCTGTTCGATTTATATGGTTAATACAGATACAAACAATAATCAGCCAGACATTTGATGAAGCTACAAATCTATTCAGACGACAGTCCATCTAACAATAAATAGTTTGGGCTGATTCAGTTTTTTTCTTCTACATGAAAAATTACAGATTTTTTCTCCAATCTAGTAGCGAGTGTTATGACCTATCCCTCTTTAAATAGTCCTTCGCAGATAGGGGATACACAAACAAATGCACATTATAAATAACGATAAACTCCCAAATAATTAAATAAATAAATAAATAAATAAATAAAAAATAGAATAAAGTAAATAAATAAAAAAAAAAAAAAAAAAAAAAAATTTAAAACACACAAAACAATTCAAAAAGTCGATCGACAAAAATATTTTTTCGACTAAATGTCGTACTTAACATTAGGTTTGGGTCATATTCGGTCATAAGTCGCATTCGGCGAAACATCGCTGTGGCAAGATGGCTCTTCGTCAAAAATGTTTTTCGGCAAAATAGTTTTCGACGAAATGTCTTGCAGCTAACAAAAACAAAGTCGAAACATAACATAATATAATCTTTATTTGGCATAAAATACAAACATATTCATAGCCAATACAGTTATATAAGATACACACGAGATGTGAAAAGAATGCATTTTCAAAAAGTGTCGACTCAGGTCAGCTCGCGCAATCAGCGCAGGCTGACTTTTATCAAACCTTTTTCTAATGATCAATTTAATGCATGTAAAAGGACCATTCAACTTTATCATTCAGTCGGTTGTCAGATAAAATGGATTTTATGGATCCATAATTATGTGATGACTTGCTTGGTATCATGTATCACGGATATGCATCAGACCTTCCTTTGCCAGAGCATGGCTCATTTCAATAGAAATTTTAAAGCTGTGATATTTTTTATACATGATAGATTTAACGATATCATTTATCTTTATGCACATCCCCCTCCAAAAATACAGAAGTAGTTTTAAAAAAAAATCGTATGTAAACCTTAACCTTTTATCACACAGTCCCATGTTTCAATGGCCATGAGGAAAATCACTTTTAAAATCATCGTTGGAAAAGGAAAAAAAAATATTGGTAGCCAACATTAAAGTTACTGTTTGGCTTGCAAATATTTTCAACTATTCCAAAAACAAATTCTATATCTTTAGCAACACTTGAATTGTCTTTTGCAAATGTTTTCAATTGGGACGAATTTGAATCTTATCATTTGGTAGAGAGTTAACGGATGGTTTACCACTGTAACCACCTTATAAATACGACTTCTGACGCCCTCTTTTTGAAGACAAATTTGAAAACGTTTAGGATTAAAGTTAATTTCTTGTAACAGGTAAGCATAAAAGATATATAGGATCTGAAATGAGTTGGCGTTGAGATAAAATTTTATTAAACGAGTCTAGGGAAAATGTTATTAAGCGAGACTCTGGCGAGCTTAATAACATTTTTTCTTGACGAGTTTAATAAAATCTTTATATCATACGCCAACGAATGTCAGATTCTTTTTATCACATAACGATATTTCACAAATCATAGATAAGAAGATGCAAAACCATCTATAGATGCACACGCGGTAATATCAATGAAACCCATTCTCCTCTACGAAATACGTACAAAATGACGTCAGAAATGACGTCACACAATAGTGATATTAAACGTGTATGAGATAAGAAAATTCGTAATGGGTATATTACACTGCAAACAAGGGAGGTTATGTGATAAAAGTCATTACTCTACAAGTATTTCGGATAAGGAAAAGCTCGTTAGGGGTAAAGGTTTAAATAATTACAGTGCAGATCAAAGATCAATTGAAGCTTGTGAGAGGTAAAAGTCTAAATAATTTCAACACTGATGAGTGTACAATAGCTTTTCACAGGGAAAGGTTACCAGCATTTTCTCCTTTTCCCACTCTGTTTTGAAAAGGCTTCTTCCTTAGGGTCGTTAAAACTAGGGATTGTGCGGAAAAGGTTTAAATGATTACAGTATAGATCAAGGGACAATAGCTTTTTTAGAGGTAAAGGTTTAAATATGAAATACATAGACAAAATAACAGTAGGATGTTAAAGGTAATGTTAAAACTATTACAATACAGATCCACGTACACTAGCTTGATGCAGGTATAGGTTTAAATAACTACAAAAAAGATCAAGGAACGATAGCTTGTTATAGGTAAATGTTAAATTAATAACTAATCAGATAAAGTAAGAATGGCTTGCTGCAGGTGAAAGTTCAAATTATTACAGTACAGATCAAGGAACACAAGCTTGTTGCAGGTAAAGCTTTGAATGATTACAAAAAAAAAGATCAAGGAACAATAACTTGTTGCAAGTAAAGGTTTAATTGATAACTAGTCAGATCAAGAAAGAGTAGCTTGTTTTGCAGGTAAAAATTTAATGCATAACTGATCAGATTAAGGAAAAATAGCTTGTGGCAACTAAAGATTCAAATTATTACAGTATAAATCAAGGAACACAAGCTTGTTGCAGGTAAAGCTTTGAATAATTACAAAAAAAAATCAAGGAACAATAACTTGTTGCAGGTAAACGTTTAACTGATAACTGGTCAGACACTAGCTTTTAAAGGTAAAGGTTTAAATAATTACAAAAGAAGATCAAGGAACAATAACTTGTTGCAGGTGAAGGTTTGATTAATAACTAATCACATAAAGAAAGAATAGCTTGTGGCAGGTAAAGGTTCACATTATACCAATACAGATTAAAGAGCAATAAACTATTAGAGGTAAAGGTTTAAATAATTGCAATACAGATCAAGGAACAATAGCTTGTTACAGGTCAATGTTTAAAATTATTAAAACATAGATCTAGGACATGGCGTTTTAGAAGTATAGGTTTAAATCATACCGGTACAGATTAAGTAACAACATCTTGTTACAGATAAATGTGTAGATAATTACCATACCGATCAGGGAACAAAACTTTGTTGTAGGTAAAGTTGTAAATAATTAAAACACAGAAACAAAAGCTTATTACAGGTAAAGCCTTAAGTTTTTCTTTTACGAAAACAAGTTTTCTCAGATAAAAGCCTAAATAATTTAAGAAAAACGGTTTTTGACGCTCTTTAATAGAATACACTTTTTGAAAACTTGAGGACAAAAGTAATTGCTATTCTTTTGGTGCTCCTAACAGTTACCCATTGAGGGAGGGGATGTAAACAGTCATAACTTTCTGTGTTTCTTTGTAAATTTTTTTTCTTTAGGTTTGCAAGAGGTCCGGGCCAGAAAAGGGGGTGCGGGAATTTTTCATTTACCCGCTTATAGACAGGATTGCGGAACCTATACACTACTTGGCCCAAGTAACCAAATAGTTTTAACAGTGAACGACAACACACGCGCGAATATAAGTGCTGACGAATACGGAACACGCGCTATCGACGAACTTAGGTCCAATGGTACCATTCGGTTCACCTTGCATCACGTGACTGAGGCCGATACGGGAACATATGAAGTGCAATACGGTGATAGGTTTAGATGTCATTCCTACTACTATTCACTGACGCTTGTAGATGGTAACTGATCAATTTTTCATTTTCTTGTACTTTTTATGCATTGAGAAAATTAATTCCCTTATACCTTCATCCTCGCAGATCTGAGCACCGGTACGGCCCGTAGATCACCTTCAAACGAATATTTCTGTAAGCTAATAAAAGTCCTGCTTTCAAGTTTTTGAGAGCGAACAACGTAGAGTTTCATTGCTGTGTAACATGTATATACATAAGTTTCCATCTTGAAAGTTGCATCGACCGACTTTTGAAACGACTTTTTTCATTGGCTAGACTATAATTAGTGGTGTTTGAAGCCCAATTGGCAGATTTTTCGAACGACAGCGACCAACATGGGCCCCTGTTAATCCTTTATCACACAGTCCTATGTGTCAACGACCCTTAGGAAAAAAGCTTCAGAAAACATCGTGGAAAAAGAAGAAAATGCTGGTAACCAGCATTTTTTCCTTTTCCCGCAATATTTTCCTCCTTATTTAGGACAAATCTCATCATTTGAGCCTAATTTAATACATACATGTATATGTCGTCTGCTAGTGCTTTCAATTCGGACCAGTCTTACATTTAGTCGTCTGATAAAGACTTAACTCAGTGGTAATGTTCAGCGTTAGGAGTTGTGATTTTTTTCTTTCAGGCGGACTGATGAAAAAAAGTGTGACAAATTTTGTTTGTTAGAAAAGGAGCCAGTGGCTTGGAAAGAAAAAAAAAAAATGTTGTACGTAATAATTGTAATTGGATAGGTGCACTGGCTGCAGTGGCATTATTGAAATCATGTTGGAACCGCATTAAAAAAAAAAAGAAAAAAAAAAAAAAATCAAAATGTACTACATTCTTTAAGCATTGATATTTTGTCTGATTCATTTTTCACACTGTTTGTACATTTGAAAAGGGTGTATGCCGCTTTCATCGATATTTCAATTATACCACAACACTAGTTTTCTTGGTTTCTCCGGGTTTTTCGTGCCCTGCCGATGAACACTCACAAGAGATAAATAATCCGTGAATCGAACCGAGAACCTCTAGGTTACAAATACAATACTTTACCTTTTTTCTCGACAAAAATATCGCAGACACTCCCATATTGAATGCAGTTGCAGACGATGAAGAAAAAGTGGCTCAAACGATAAATATATAGAGGATATTTGTTTTTTACGGTGAAAGATCGAAATTTATTTCATCGAGTGAACATCATTGGTAACATTTTCACGAGTGGCGCAGCCACGAGTGAAAATATTACCGATGGTGTTCACGAGATGAAATAAATTTCGATCTTTCACCGAAAAATACAAATATTCTATTTATTTCATGCTTTTAACCCTTTCTGGGAGAAACTTTATCAAGATCCAGTACAGTTCTTTTCAGTTATTCCCCGTGGCGTACCCCCTCCACATAGCAACGCATTACAATATTACGTCAAGCACGAGAAATGTAAGGTAAATGACGTCATATTACAATCTCAGTTGTGAGTCACGCGCATTTTACCTAGGTAACTAGAATATAAAAAGCGGTATTTTCACTGGTCGTACCCGTGGAATATCGAAAAATATTTTCACTGCTATTTCTCGATATCCTACCGGAAAGCATGAAATAATAAGCCATGCTCCGGCTAAAGGGGATTTATGGCATCTTCCTGATGCATTAACCCTTTACCAAACGACAAATTTTTAGAAATTTTCAATTTGAAAGGATTTGCAGACGACATATTACATTGAGCTAAAATGATGATTTCTGTCTTCGATCGAGTAGAAAACATTGTTGGAAATGGAGAAAATGCTGGTTTCCAGCATTTTCTCCTTTTCCAACAGTGTTTTCAAAAGTGTTCTATTTCAGGATCGTTAAAAATCGGGATTGAGTGGTAAAGAGTCAATGTACCCATCGATTCCATTTTGTCTGAGAAGCGGCTGAATCCTGAAATAGAGTGGTCTTTTGAAATGCAGAAAATTTATCACAAAGCAAAAAGTTTTGACGCGAACTGCGCAAGCTGACCTGAGTCGATACTTTTTGCAGATACATCAAAGCCCTTTTTCACACGACAGGAGTCATTTGTCTTTGAAAGGTTAGAAAACCTTATTGAAAAATGGAAAAAAAAAATAAATACCTGTTAAACGCATTTTCTCTTTTTTCCGACAACGTATTCAAACGGGGTCCTTCTCCGGGTGTCTTCCCATTTGTCCCACATTTTGAAAAACCAATAAGGCACTTACCTGTATGGGTTAGGGGTGGTATAAGGGTAAGTGCAAATATAGTCTGTTTCATACAGATGAATTTGGTAGGCCATAGTTTGAACAATTTCAAACATAGAGCAAATTAAGATATAATCATTTTTGTCCACTATAGAATAAATATTAAAGTAATTGCCTCCAGTTAAAGGTTAACAAATTTATGCAAATATCCCTTCATATTTTTGAGAGATAGACCAACATTTATGTTTATAAATGAATAAGGAAATAAAATTAAGATTTGGTTTCTTTCATACATAATTTGCCTATAACTATCAGTATTGATATAGACTATAGTTGTAAATTAGCCCCAGGCAAGGATTATGTGTGCCCTTACCTGTACAAATTCCCATTTGTCCCACATTTATATTTTCCTCTAAAAATCAAAATGTGGGACAAATGGGATTAAACCCTTCTCCGTGTACCTGAAACACTGGACTGTCCATATCTTTTCAGCGCCGCCAAGGTGGTTGCCATGGGGACAGTGGTCCGCATGCTCTGTTACATGTGGTATAAATGGCGTGAGACAGCGAAGGCGAGACTGTACAAAAGCAGGCCAATGTGAAGGTCGGGAGAAAGAGAGAGTACAATGCCGGTTGGAGTCATGTGACAACGCATGTCAGTATCTCAACCAATTGCTTTAATAATCAAGACTTGTTGCCCCAGTTCACGGTCCGTATTCTCCAACCACTCTTGAGAACAGTCTTAGCTGTATTTTCAAGAATATCCTTAAATTTGAAAGTAACACAACTTCTAATTGGCTAGACCATTTGGTTTAGCCGATAAAAAGTTGTGTAATTTTCTAGGTCTAGAACGCAACCACGAATGAAACTAAGAATGGTTGGAAAACACGGGCTCTGGTTAGCCTTAGATATGACTGAAGGAAAATACCAGAAAATCGTGCGGCCATAATTAGATCTGTGTAGAAGATCTAAATCCTAGTCAACTCAGTCCCAGATCTGTGCAGTAGATCTAGATCATAGTCAACTCTGTCCCAGATCTGTGTAGTACATCTAAATCCTAGTCAACTATGTCCCAGATCTGTGCAGTAGATCTAAATCCTAGTCAACTCTGTCCCAGATCTGTGTAGTTGATCTAAATCCTAGTCACTTTGTCCCAGATCTGTTTAGCAGATCTAAATCCTTGTCGACTTTGTCCCAGATATGTGTAGTAGATCTAAATCCTAGTCAACTCTGTCCCAGATCTGTGTAGTAGATCTAAATCCAAGTCAACTCTGTCCCAGATCTGTGTAGTAGATCCAGATCCTAGTCACCTCTGTTCCAGATCATCGTAGTAGATCTAGATCCAAGTCAAATCAGTCCTAGATCTGTGTAGTTAATATTTATCCCAGCCAACTATGTCCAGAAAGGCATTTTAACCCATAACAAAACAATCAGTATTTGAACGACATTGCGGAAAAATTGAAATCATTTGCAGACGACAAATTAAGTGTTCTAACGGAAAAGTTCTGTTTTTGAAATGGTAAAAAAACATTGTGGGAAAAGCATTTTCTTCTTTTCCCACAGTGTTTTCGAAAGCATTTTCCTTAGGGTCGATAAAACAAGGGATTGTGTGGTAAAGGATTAAAAGGGTACAAAAACAACGTTTGGTTGTACAGGATTAAACACAAAACCAACCACTTCTAGCCTCTTTTGAATTTTTCGTCAGCAAATGGTTTCATCCTAGACAAAGTTAAAAAGATTTTACCATCTTGTGTTTAGTTAAAAAAAAAAAGGCAAATCCAAGTACTTGAGCGACATTCAATTTGGCATCTTTCAAAATGGACCAGTCTAAAAGTTTGCCATTTTGTAATAAATAAAAGCGTGCTTTGCGCTCAATGAGTTTATATATGTAAGTCATACCCTGGTAAAACGGGTCTCAATGTATCTTCGTGAAACATTATACCAAGCAAGCGCTCACATAATTACGGATCCCGAAAGACCATTTGGCCTGCAACACGCGAAAAGGGACATTCGAACATTTGCGTAAAGTGTCGTCTCGGATCAGCCTGCGCAGTACCCGCAGGCTAATCCGAAACAACACTTTCCTTTTTTATGTAATTTTCTGTTTTGCGCAAGTCTACTGTAGCACAAAATCTAATGTAGTCGTAAAGTGCCGTCTCGGATTAGCCTGCGCGGACTGCGCAGGCTAATCCGAGACAACACTTTACGCAAATGTCCGAATGCCCCTTTTCGCGTGTTGCAAGCCATTTTGTTGAACATATGACTAGATCATAAGGTTGACAGGTCCATTGAGATACAGAAAACTGACCAGTAGCAAAAAGATTCGGCCCTGGTCAGCCTGCTCGGACTGCGCAGGCTGACCGGGTTTGAAACTTTTTGTAGGTGCATTAAGCCCCCTTTTGCTAGAATAAGGCTCATATGTCCATGTATTCAAAAAGCAGTGCTAAAACTTTGTAATGTCGTAATCGCAATGTGAAAACTTTGTAATGTCGTAAACGCAATGTCAAAACTTTGTAATGTCGTGAACGTGTAAATTATCACGTGATTTTTTCCGAGCACAGATTGGAAGGATTGGGGCCCATGGTCTGCTTGCAGCACAACTTGTGGTAATGGATACCTTTTTAGGACGAGAGAGTGTTCCAGAGCTGACGGCACGTGCGGTGGTGAAAAACAACAGCAAAAACTTTGTAAGCAGAGAGAGTGCCCTGAAGCAGGTAATGTCGCACACCAAGAGTATACTCAATACATTGAAAAACGCAACACTAATTGTAAGTTGAAAGTCTGTCGAAATATAACAAGTTTCGATGTAATTCACAAGTGAGCGGCGAGCGACAGTGTCTCAAATCATATATTACACAATAATATACTGAAAGGTAAACAACTCGTAATGTATTTTCAATACACTAGTCACGGATTTCATGCCGTTTAAATGTCATTTTCCAACCAATACTAATACCCATAGTACCAACGGTTAGTGGAAACATTATTCTACAAGAATATCATATTACAATTTCAGGCATTTCAAGTTGCCAAGAAATATCTAGCTTGAAATTGACAAACAAACAAACTCGGAAGAGATCTGATTGCATCGATTCGTTTAAATTTATAAGACACAAACCTCACTAACGCGAAAGCTGTTCAACATCCGACTAGTATCACTTCCGGTCCATCAATCTTAAACTATACCAGCCTCAAACCTTAAACAATTTGCTGTAAATAGGCTGTATGAACCTTTTTTTTTTTTTCTATCGAGAAAACTATCCAGTGTTCAAGCTTCCACCATTTTGACGTACCTCGGTTCTTTTGAAACATGTATTTTCATTGGTTATCCACGGAGGTGTGTCTGACCTACCAATGAGAACACACGTTACAAAATTCGCATAGACCACCATAATGGATTAAAGTTTAAACGGCTTGACATTTTCAGGTGGAATAAGGTTCGTACAATCGAAAAACACATATTTTACTTATGTTCAAATTTTAGTGCATACATGCGCACGTTGCACAAAAACGGGATACTTTCGCGGTTAAATGCCTTTTAGTCTTGAAAGTTTTTCGCAAATCAATGCAGTCAGATCTCTTCCGAGTTGGTTTGTTTGACATTTTCAAGCTAGATATTTCTTAGCAATTTAAAATGTCTGAAATTGTGATATTATTTTCTTGTAGAATAATGTTTCCGTTCTCCGTTGGTACTATGGATGTCAATATTTGTTGTAAAATGACTTGTACACGGCGTGAAATCCGTGACTATGGAAGTGAAAATACATTAAAGTTGTTTACCTTTCAGTATTTAGTGTGTAATACATGATTTGAGAAACTGTCGCTCAACGTTCACCTTCTATGTAATTTTTTTTTATTCAATTGAATGATGCACAAAATTTTGTTAAAATGATTTAAATTTTTCAAAGAGAAAATGTTACAAAACATTCCCTACCGCAAATAAAAAAGCCACATGATTTATATCGATTATCGCCACCCTTGGCGTTTGTCAAAATTTACTATATTCGTCTCACTGACAAGAGTTGTGAGGTAATTCCATGCTTTTGGATGTTGTCTCATTCTTCAAGAAGGGTTCTGCAAAGTTCCGGAATAGTTGCCGGGGGTTAACTCTGGTATGCAAACCTCTTTTTAAAGCATCCCAAAGATGACAGTGCCATTAGTGCCAGATCCGGTGATAATGCTGCCCAGTCAATAGCATGGACAATTGGTTTTTTTTTTTTCTTTGTCAAGTTGGTTATTTCTGCACACTGCTCTGTGAGACGCCATTGTAAAGCAATACGGGCAAAGACAAGATTCCCATGGCCCAGCAGATCACCAACACGCTGAATCGTTTGACAGGGCGAATTTATCACCTGGTATTTCACCAACTGATCATGTCTCACCATATAAGTAGTTTTTAGCTCTACTGGCTGAAAGCCAGCAGAGCTTATGTCATGGTATGGTTTCCGTCGTCCGTCCGTCCGTCCGTCTGTCCGTCCGTCAGTCTTTCTCTTGTTTACGCGATAAGTCTGCATTTGTGGTCAGATTTTCGTGAAACTTGCACAGTTTGTTTATCTCATCAATAGCTTGAACCCTATTGATTTTGAAAAAAATTCAACCAACAGTATGGGAAAAGTAGCCATTTCAAGTTGAAAATTTCCATTTCTTGTTACGCCATGAAGTCTGCATTTGCAGTCGGATTTTCATGAAACTTGCACATTTTGTTTATTTCATCATTTGCTCGAACCTATTGGTTTTGAAAAAAATTCCAACAAACAGTATGGGAAAAGTGACCATTTCAAGTTGAAAATTTCCATTTCTTGTTACGCCATGAAGTCTGCATTTGTAGTCGGATTTTCATGAAACTTGCACAGTTGCTTTGTATCATCAACAGCTTGAATTCTATTGATTTCGAAAAAAAATCCAACAATCAGTGTGGGAAAAGCAGCCATTTCAAGTTGAACATTTCCATTTCTTCTTTAGGCAATGAAGTCCACAGTTTTGATCCAGTTCTTTTGAAACTTGCAAAGATTATTTGGTTTATCAAGGAATTAAACTCTATTAAAAGTGAAGAAAATCTAGTCATCCGTTCAGGAAAAGTAGCCATTTGATGAATTAGTATTGTTTACTCAACAAAGTCCACATTATTAGTCACATTTCTTTGAAATTTGCTAGGATTGTTTAATACAAGGCGTACTTAAATTTGGTCTATCAAATTTGGGTGGATTCCAAAGATTTAGTTTTGAGAAATTGCACTTCGTTTTTTTTTCACTGTTTGTTCAATTCACAATACCTACTTATGCTGTCTTAGTGGTTTTAGGCCCAGTTGCAAGAACACCCCCCCCCCCCATTTTTTTGTGTTTTTTGTGTTTTTTTTCTTTTTGCATCATGAATTCATAATGTATGCTAGCAAAAAAAGCAAAATCACTGCCAGTAGAGCGATTTCGGGCCCTCAAGGGCCTCTAGTTCACTTGTCGTCTGCAAACGCAATTTGGGCCAGTCTAAAACTTTGTCGTTTAGTAAAGAGTTTATTCTTCCAGCATGGACAGACTGGTCACGTTGGACAAGCTGCAGTAAGACCTGTGATACTGGCACAAGAACACGAAGACGTCAATGTCAAGTCTCGGCTGACGACGCAACAGGAGGCTGTATCGGCGAGGACAGCGAGACGGTGGCTTGTAATACCGTTAGATGTTTTGATACAGGTATCAGACTAGCGTGACTGATTGATTGATTGAAGGGTATTTTTACCTCACTTTCATTTCATTATTTTTGTGTCCGTGGTTGTTAGGTAGAGCGTTGGCCTCGTAACCATAAGATCCCGAATTCGAATTCCAGGAGCAGGTGTCAACTTTGGGACACCCCATTGGCCCACACACTCAACTCGAGTACTGGTGTAGTTTCCAGGAAGCAGAATCGAGAGAGAGATTAGTGTAAGTTGCTAGAACTTGTTTTTTTTTTTTCAATCGATGTAAAATAAATATGGATAAACTAACATTTTTATCAGTCGTAACACGGCGACAGCTCACATACACATGTATTTCCTGGGTACCGCCAGCACTAGGCTAGGGCTCTGAAGTGTCTTGGCCAAGAACGCTCCCACGAAAAGCCCAGTGGATCCAGTGAGGCTGCAATTTATCGTCTGCAAATGCCTTGAAATGGACGAGACTAAAACATTCTGATGTCTGATAAAAGATTTAGAATAAATTAATTTTCTTGAATCAGGAATCCGTACAAGAACAAATGATCGACAACCACCCAGTTACACTTGGACGGCATGGTCCGGCTGGAGTGTGTGTAGACGTCCATGTGGAGAGGAAACACGTAAAAGATTCCGTCAGTGTACACACGTTACACGACGGCCAGTGCCGCCGGAATATTGCGGTAAAAATATCACAGAGGAACTGTCAAGATGTAACAATCCACCGTGTAACAAAAAACCAGGTACATGTATATTGGAGAAAACTACATAGAGGATATTTGGGTTCTTTTTTTTCCGTGAGAGATCGAAATTCATTTCATCGAGTGAACATCAACAGTAATATATTCACGAGTGGCGCAGCCACGAGTGAAAATATTACCGATGATGTTCACGAGATAAAATAAATTTCGATGTTTCACTGAAAAAAAAAATTCTAATATTCTATCTATTTCATGCTTCTATCCTCTTTTTTGTTGGAACTTTCATCAAAAGCCGGTAGTTGTTTTCGGTAATTCTTCATTGAGGAACCCCTTCCCCCTCCCCTAGCCTTGGTTCCAGTTCTATCATTTTTTCCTCTACAAAACATGATATCCTCTTCTTGAGAAATGTAACTTTTAAGTATAATAATGTACACGAGCTTTCGGCGGTACAGCCGCCTTCTTCTAGTGTGATCCTGTGATACAATGCCTGCAGTAACAGTTGTTTACGCAACGTCAAGGTAACGTTGACGTCACGTAAACAATTAATACTAAGTCCCAGGATGAAGTCATTGCAGCTTTCATCCCGCCAAATGGGCCCGAACCCAGACCAAAAATGCATCCAAGCCACCCTCCGGCAAAAGGGGGCCTAATGCATCTCCGTGATACAGAATACCAAGCAAATCAGTACATAATCACGGACCCATAAAGTCCACCTTGTCTAACAACCGACTGAATCAGGAGGTAGAATATTACTTGGACATGCAGAAAATTGGAAGATTTCAGCCCATGCCAGCCTGCGCTGACATGGGTCGATACCTTTTGCAGATGCATCAAGAAACCCCCCCCCCCCCCCCACAAAGCATAGATCATACCCACCAATCGGCAAAAGATCGAGCCCACAATAACGGACCAGGCCTACGTTTGGACATTACCAATATAGATTTACCAAATATTTTTTGCTCTGTTACATTTAGACGTTACTGAGTCAAAAATGAAATAATATCGGCAGTTGTTCCCTCTTTATTTCTTTTAAATACTTTGTCGTTTTTGAAAACAGTATTATACGGTATGAGCTGAGCTAGATGTATTTCTATAACCCTTTACCATACAAAGTTTTAACGACCTTAAGAATAAAGGCTTTTGAAAATGTTGTGGAGAAAAGGAGAAAATGCTGGTAACCAGCATTTTCTCCTTTTCCCACAATGTTTTCTATCATTTCAAATACAAATTTCAAATTTTGAAGAACATTCATTTTGTAGTCTGCAAATGTTTTCAATTTGGACCAATCTAAAATTTTGTCGTTTGGTAACGAGTTAGATATATAGGATCTGACATGAGTTTGCGTTGAGATCAAATTTTATTAAACGAGTCTAGGGAAAATGTTATTAAGCGAGCCTTTGGCGAGCTTAATAACATTTTTTCTTGACGAGTTTAATAAAATTTTTATCTCATACGCCAACGAATGTCAGATTCTTTTTATCACATAACAATATTTCACAAATCATAGATAAGAAGATGCAAAACCATCTATAGATGCACACGCTGTAATATCCATAAAACCCATTCATTTTTACGAAATACGTGTACGACATGACGTCAAAAATGACGTCACACAATAGTGATATTAAACGTGTATGAGATAAGAAAATTCGTAATGGGTATATTACACTGAAAACAAGGGACGTTATGTGATAAAATGAATGTCATATGCTTCAGTCTTTTGGCTAGGTCTGTTGCCCTATCTATGCGATGTCATCGTATTTGAGCGGTAGGTTTGTAAATGAGTGTGTGTCCGTTTCTACTATTTGTCTTTAAATTTCTCTGCGCTAGAATAATGTTACTGACAGTATTTTATCACATAACTCTTTTTGTTTTCAATGTAATATAGCCATAATGAATTTTCTTATCTTTCACACGTTGGAGATAGGATTTTGTGGCCTGATAAAGGAACGGTATGTGACGTCATTTTTGAAACATCGTTTTCTTCCCCATTATTTAAAAAAAAAAAGCCAAAGTCCTCACCAAAGGCTCGCTTAATAACATTTTTTTTCATAGACTCGTTTAATAAGATTTTATCACAAACGTCAACTTATGTCAAATCTATAGTAGTATTTCTTAACATATTCTATCAGATTTTCGAAATTAGATATAAGAAAAAACAACCGTAACGTACTCATGCAAACTAACAGGTCAATACAAGTTAAGTATATGTACAATGTTTAAATATGAGAAAAGATTTACTCTTATCGCAATGACTCATTAATCAGTGGAAAATTTATTTCTGGCCAAGTTGGTGTTCGAACTTCCAAGCCATGCATTTGTAGCCACATGTTTTACTCATGGGCTACCTTGGTTCGGCTTTAGTATGTGAGTTACTTGTATTTGTTTCGTTTATATGTAAGTGGTCAATACACCGTAGACTATTTGACAGGCTACATACCGCAGTCTCTACCACAGTCCGCTCAGTGTTTTGATTTTCTAACACAGATATGGGTGCTGGAAGGAGCGATTCTTCAAGGGATGGTAAATCAGCCAAAGATATTGGTGTAACAGTGCCATTGTCCGGTATCGTAGGAACAGTTGCTGTGTTTCTAATCATCATTCTTCTTGTTATTGTTGTCGTTCTGGTAACCCGTCTAAAGAAGAAAAACCGGAGAAGAAGAAATGACGTCAGTTCCGGTAGGTACGAGTATATTGTCCTCATTTCCTGCGAGACTGGTTTCGAAGTTTCTTTTACTTTTGATGCTTTTCATCTCTTTATTTGAATGGTGTTTTACCCAGCTTTCATCAATATTTCAAAAATAACACAATGGCAACCAACTTCCATGCCTTTCCTAAAATTCACCACTACACCGGTAGGACTGTGCAGTGCCTTGTGCTCGTTACCAGGGCATCCAGCGGGGATTGAACCGAGGCTTTATGAGTACAAATCCAAGGACCTAACTTCGGAGCCTCCGGGGTCCTCAGTGATAGCTTTTAACCCCTTACCACACAACACCGACTGTATACAACCACGAGAAAGAAAAGCTGTTGAAAATATTGTGGATAAAGGAGCATTTTCTCCTTTTCCCACTGTCTTTTAGATGTTTTCTTTGGAGCAGTACTTGGCGACTGTGGGGTTTATTGTTTACAACTGAATCTAGGTCTATCCACATGGCAATAAACAATCTTATGATCGCTGGTAGAAAAATTTAAGCCTTGTCGATAGAGTAAACATTTGCAGACAAAAAATTAATTGGGGCTCAAATGTTTTGATTTGCTAATAAAAAAAAAGGTACTTAACATTACGAGAAACGGAAAAAATTATGGTAACCAGTATTTTCTCCTTTTCCAGCGATGTTTTCAAAGACCTTCTTCCTCAGGGTCCTAAAAGCGCTGTGTTTCATTGTAAAAGGTTATGTGGTAAAGGGATGATATATAACTTGGGAAAAAATGAGCTATGCTGTGGTAAAACGGGGCTTAATGCATCTGCAAAAGGCTTAATGCATCTGCAAAAGGTTCCAACCCATCTCAGCCTGCACAGTGGCAAAAAAGGGCTAAATGCATACGCAAAAAGTTTCGACCCATGTCAGCCTGCGCAGTCCGCGCAGGCTGACATAGGCCGAAACTTTTTGCTATGTTTAAATCTTCTGCATATCAAAAAACCATTCTACCTCCAGATACAGTCGATTGTTAGACAAAGTGGATTTTATAGATCCATAATATTGTGATGACTTGCCTGGTATAATGCATCAAGGAGATGCGGTAAGCCTCCTTTTGCCAGAATAGTCACTCATTTACTTTTTGGTTTATTTCTATTTAAGCTCCGGGAGAAAATAGTCCAATGCACCAAGACAATGGCAATAAACCAGCGTAAGTTATTACTCTTCTTATGATTTTGAATCTCTCTGATGTATTCATCCGCCTTCAGGAGTATTTTAGTTAACTCTTCACCAAATGACAAAATTTTAGACCGGATTAAATTCAAAGCATGTGCGGATGACATATCAAACCTGGAGTTTCTCTCACCGGTAATCCACACAATATTCTTTCCAAGCCACTGGCAGCTCTCCCACATAACCTTCATCGAAACAATGGTCAGCGGTGAGAGAGGAATGAATCCTGTTGAAATGACTATCATCAAACCTCGGAAAGAAATTGGCCGAGCCGGGAATCGAACCAGCGACCCCCTGTTCTCAAGTCCTGTACGCTACTGACTGGGCTACCGGGCTCAGCGACTAGAAGGAAGAAACCTTTTGAAAACATTGTCTGAGAAGAAGAAAAGCTGGTAATCAGTATTTTCTCGTTTTCCAAAATCTTTCCTACCGTTCACAGTCAACTTCCATCGTTTATAGACAAAGGACACCTGCGTAGGTCAGTAGTTAAAGCTGGGGCCCCGGGTTCGAGCCTTACTGGAAGCAATGGATTTTTTTTTTTTTTGTGAGAGTGTCCTTGGGTAAGACACTTTAGAGCCCTAGTCTAATACTGGTGAAACTCTTGATCTGGTGGTTGCGAGCTCGATTTCTTTCCGGCGATTTTTGGCGTCTCACCTTTAGCCTGTGCAGACTGACTTGGATCAATACTTTTCGCAGATGCATAAAATACTCTTTCAACAGAGCATGGCTCAGATTATTTACGGGGCTCAATATCTATCTTCTGTAATATATACGTAAGACTTTTAATGACTTGATGACATCTGAATTAAGTACATGTATGTTGGATAATATCAAAACAATCAGTTAGCGAGAAAAAACGCAATCAGTTCGTCAAATACGACTGATTATTTACGGATCATATAAATTGTTTCCTCTCTCCCAAAATGTATCTCCTGCATTAACTCTTATCCTGCTAAATAACTAAAATAAAATTTTCAATTCGATAGTAAAAACCCAAATATTGCTATTTCAAAGTTATGTTTTGGGGAATAATATCTCCTAATCGGACAGTGTAGATCCAAGATCAGACTGCACGTTCCGTGCAGTCTGATCTTGATCTACACTGTCCGCAAAAGGTCAGTGAGTCGCGCTTAGTAGATTAAGGGTTAAGAGATTGTTAACTGGCCGGCGGTATTTTGGGGAGATTTGAGTAGATTTAGGAAAGATTTGGGTAGCTTTGGAAAAGATTTGGGTATAGATTTAGGTAGGTTTTCAAAGATTTGGGAATTTCGTGCCAACCCCCTTGGCAGAACAAAATTCCCAAATCTTCCTAAATCTTTTTAGGGAAGATTTGGGAGAGATTTGGAAAGATTTTGTTTGATTTGAGTAGAACTTGGAAAGATTTAGGAATTTCGGGCCGCTCCCCTTGGCAGAACAAAATTCACAAATCTTCCCAAATCTTTTTACGGAGGATTTGGGAGAGATTTGGAAAGATTTGGTTAGATTTGGGTAGATTTGGAAAGATTTAGAAATTTCGGGCCGGCCCCCTTGGCAGCACAAAATTTCCAAATCTTTCCAAATCTTTTTTGGGAAGATTTGGGTAGTTTTGGGGAAGATTTGGCTAGATTTAGGAATTTCGTGCCGCCCTCACTTTAACTGGCAGCGAAAGAATCCAGTGTTGCTCGAAAAGTTAATAAAATCTATATATACATGTATTTGTTTGTAGTCATGTACCGAAGCTGACTGTGGCAGCCTGTAGAGAAAGTAGCAGCCATTGCTATGCCGAAATCGACGACGAGGTCTATCAGAATAGAAACAAAAAGGTATCAGTTGCGACCTTGGACAATCCGTACTCAGAACTTCCGAAATCCGCGTCAACAACCAGCCGGAGCCCGACCGCTGACAGTAACGTCACCTATATGAATGCCGGGAACGAACAGAGGGTATTTATATTCGGAAACCAGCCTCCGAATGATGCCTTGGCCCCGCATTCGTATCAACCTGAAAGCCGGGACCAGTACGAGGACGAAAATTGTGATGGCGGGTATCTTACATGTACACCGGACTCGAGTCTTGATCATCCAAGCCGACGACCAAAGCGATTTGTTAAACCAAAGAAATGAAGGCGTAGCTAGGACAAACGAGCAGTGCGCTGACAAAAAAGGGGCTCATTGCATTTGCAAAAGGTATCGACCCATGTCAGCCTGCGCTGTGCGCGCAGGCTGACATGGGTCGATACCTTTTGCTATTTGTAAATTTTCTGCGCGGCAAAGGACCATTCTACCTCAGGACTTGGTCCGTTGTTGGACTAAATGGACTTTGTGGATCTATTATTTAGTTATTATATGATAGCTTGCTTCGTATACTACATCACAAAGATGCACTTAACTCCTCATTACCAGAGCATGGCGCAAATAAAGAATGCGTATCTACTTCCTTGATAAAAAAAATCCCGAGCCCCGGTACCTCGGTTGGTGGCGTACAGGACTTGAGAACAGGCGGTTGCTGGTTCGATCTCCTGCTCGGCCATTTTTTTTTTCCGAGGATTGATAATAGTCATTGCGATAGGATTCATTCCTCTCTCATCACTGACCATCGTTTTGACGATGGTTATATGGGAAAGCAGCCAGTGGCTTGGAAAGAATATTGTTCGGATTACTGGTAAAAGAAACTCCAAGAGCACAAATAGGTGCACTGTCCGCCGTGGTATAACTGAAAACGGCGTTAAACAGTCAACCATACAATCAGTCATTGATAAAAAAATTAAAGATAATTATATCGCTTAAACCTTTTATTACACAATCCTACGTTTGAAAGACCCTAGGCAAGAAGGCTTTTGAAAACTTTGTGGGAAAAGAAGAAAATGCTGGTAACCAGCATTTTCTCCTTTTTCGACAATGTTTTCCACCCTGTAAAGAACAAATTTCGTTATATGAGCTATCTTTGATTTGTCGTCTGCAAATGCTTTCAATTTGGACCAGTCTAAAATTTTGTCGTCTGGTAATGCGGTAACCGTATACCAAACATTTCCGACTTTAAACGACCGGGAGAAAACAGGCCTTAAGAACACTGTGAGAAAAGAAAATGCTAGTATCCAGCGTTTTCTCCTGTTCCGACAATGTTTTCTATCCTATCACTGACCAATTTCACTATTTGACTATTATTTAATTTGTCGTTTGCAAATGCTTTCAGTTTGGACCAGTCTCAAATTTTGTCGTCTGATAAAGAGGCAAAGAACAAATTTTGTAACGGACGACTTCGGCTTTGAAAACAGCCTTGCTTAGTTTCAAAATTTATTTTCATGTAAGCGAATGACTCTTGGACTGATCGAACAATAACAGATTTTATCACATAACCTCCCTTGTTTTCAGTGTAATATACCCATTACGAATTTTCTTGTCTTAAACACTTTTGATATCACAATTGTGTGACGTCATTTCTGATGTCAATTTGTACGTATTTCATTGAAGTGAATGGGTTTTACGGATATTACCGCGGGTGCATCTACAGATGGTTTTGCATCTTCTGATCTATAATTTGTGAAATATCGTTATGTGATAAACAGAATCTGACATTCGTTGGTGTTTGAGATTAAATTTTATTAAACTCGTCAAGAAAAAAAAAATGTTACTAAGCTCGCAAAAGGCTCGCTTAATAACACTTTCCTTAGACTCGTTTAATAAAATTTGATCTCAAACGCAAACTCATGTCAGATCCTATATGTCATCGTCACAATATTTTCCATACTTTTGAATGGTGTAATTTAAATCTAGAGGCATCTCAACACCCGCAATGTTTATTTTCGGCCACTTTTGGGCCTATAAGATGATCACTCGAAAAATTGTGAGTGTGAGAGAGAGAGAGAGAGAGAGAGAGAGAGAGAGAGAGAGATAGATGTTAATTTCGTTTAGTGTTCTATTCGCCTTTTTTGTGCAATACAAATAAAAAAGTTTTGTACATAATGTTGTTGTTGTAGTTGTTGTTGTTGTTGTTGTTGTTGTTGTTGTTGTTGTTGTTGTTGTTGTTGTTGTTGTTGTTGTTGTTGTTGTTGTTGTTGTTGTTTCCGAAACTGTTTCAATTCTTTCAGCGCGAAACATATATAATCAGCATATTTAGCTAAAAATACAATCCATTTAACTCCTTACCAAACAACAAAATTTTAGACTGGTCCAAATTGAAAGGATTTGCAGACGACAAATTAAATGTGACTGAAATGATGTTTTTTTTGTTTTGGATCTGTTAGAAAACATTGTGGGAAAAGGAGAAAATGCTGGTTACCAGCATTTTCTCCTTTTCCCACAATGTTTTCAAAAGCCTTCTCTAACAGGGGTGTTAAAAACTAGGGATTGTGTGGTAATGGGTTAACCTCAGAGAAATTTTTGTCTTATGGACTTGACTACCCAAGTTGACGGTATAGATCCAATTGATATCAAACTGCATGTTCGGTGTAGCCTGACCTTGATCTATACAGTCCGAAAGAGCCCTTGATTTCGCCTGTGACGCGGAAATGGTTAATTATGACAGAAAGATGCAGGTCTCGTGTCTGAGTTTTTTCAACAACCATTGTCCCTTACCGAGTCAATATTTTTTCGGCGTAGCTGAAAATGCTGGCTTTTGACGTACTTTTTGGTATCGTTATGTTTGAATGAATAAATAAAAAACCTGGATTGGTCAAAAATAAGGACATGTTTATTCTGCGCGGTGCTGCAGGCCTAGTTTTTTGCAAGTTTACAACGTCTTTCTTTGTTAAAGATATTTCTTGTTTCGTGTGATTTCAATGGGGTTACACCACTTACTATAGTATTTCAGTTATGTTACAGCGACTCTCGCTCTAACAAGAATGTGGCTTAATGCCTCTCCATGATGCATTATAACATGCAAGTCATCATACGATTGTGTACCCATAAAATCTATTTTGTCTAATAACCGACTAAATCGTGAGGTAGACTGGTCCTTAGGCACACAGAGAATTTATAAATTGCAAAAGGTTTCAATTGCATCGAGAACACCAAAGAGTAGTTCATGGGATGCTGACCAGCTCTCAAGCAACAACGAAAAAGCACTACCTGCTTGGTACCGACGAATCGGTGCCAAACAGGCTTTGGATATCCGCCAGATTGAAGAACTTTAGCAGAAAAAGATGCACCAATTCTGTCTATTCACGACTAACGGAAGAAGTCTCTGGCAGTACCAAAGATGATATCTTTTCTCTTTTTGCTTTGCTAAACAAGGGTATACTAATTGCCGACGAACCGCCAAGAGCACGGCACAACCATCTGCCTTCCCTAGACCAACCATCATCTACCTTCATCATCCTCATCACCTGAACCATCATCAAAGACAACAACTACCACATCATTATCATCAGCATCAAAGATCCACGAGAAATGACTGAAAGATCAATTCGAGACAACCAACTTTGATACCCACTACAAACCAGAAAAGATATCACAGAGAAAACTCAAGATCCACATTGAAGGAAAACGAACGCCTTCTCTCCAAAATGGACCATTCCTACATTACGTATACCAGATATATATGATGCGCAAGAAAAACTGCCAATGCCCCCAAGAGACTGAATGAACCAGCCCCCCCCCCCCCCCACCAAACAAATAAACAAAAACCCAAGCCATTGATAATGAAATGGCAGAAAAGAAATGGCCCATGAACTTAAAAATTAGATTGGCAGTCCGGCAGCCTCGATGTACGATCGAAATTTCTTGCATCGAGTGAAAACCGATGGCTATATTTTCACAAGTGGCAAAGTGAACATCATCGGTAATATTTTCACGATCTGCGCAGCCACGAGTGAAAATATTACCGATGATGTTCACTCGATGACATAAACTTCGATCTTTCACGGAAAAAAAAATCTATTTATTTCATACTTCTAACCCCTTTTAAGTTGGGACTTTCGTCAAAATCCAATTCAGTTGTTTTCGGTAATTCCCCTTAGTGTAGCCCCCTCAACATAAGAATGCATTACAATAAATTACGTAAAGCGCGAGAAATGTAGGGTAAATGCGCGTAAATTACGTCATATTTCCGTCTGGTTGAATGGCACTCGCTGTTTACCTAGGTAACTAGTGCGCGGGAACTACAGCTTCCGCCTTCAATCCAAGAGGTATAAAATTTGAAATGGGTATTTTTTCACTGGTTGTAACCATGAAATATCAAACCATAATCCAACATTATTTCTCGATAAACTACCGATAAGGATGAAATAAATAGAGGATAATCAACTAGTAGTGAGCAATATTAATAATCTGTCACTAGAACGGGGTATATAATGCGGTTGAATAAACGAGTCCGAAGGACGAGTTTTTTAACCGCATCAAACCCCATTCGAGAATATCACACACAACCAGTTGATTATCCTATTTATTATATTCCTAATCCACCCTTTTTTATTTTAATAATTATCACGAATAGCATAGTATGAGCAATACAAAAAAAATAGTTCCGGCAAACATTCGAAAACGATATCGTCACCAGTGATGATACCATATTTATCATCGCTAGTGGTGTTATTCACTGTGAAGTCCCAGTAATTCACTGATACGAATATAATAAATAGAAAATACGTACATAATGTTTTCGTGTACCTACATCGCAACCACTGAGCACTGACAGATCTGTATATAAATTTTCTTGATCTTACGAAAGGTACTTGGACCAGCCCCAACAGCTTTGGTGGTAGAGCACTTGTAAACGTCAAATTCCTTCCTACTTGTGGGTCTGGCTTCGACCCCCACGGCTGGCCAACTAAAATTACGAACAGTCTTTCGGTGAAACTTTAAACCTAGGTCCTGTGTGACGGTGCTATACACTGAGCAGTTTAAAGAACCATGAATAACTTAGGATGGTTTTCGTCCTGTATCCTACACTATCCTCCGTAATAAAACTATCAGTTTTCTTGGGGCGTCGCCCATATGGGCAACTAGTGGCGACGATAAATAAACGAACAAATTAAAGGGATTCAGGTTATTGGCTTTTAAGCGACAAGTATCTTAACACATTAGGGTGTTGGTTCCATTCCCATGGCTTGCCCACTAAAAATTACAAATAGTCCCGGGTGAGACTTTAAACCCAGGGTCTATGTGACAATACTATTCAGCAAAGCACGTAAAAGAATAAGGCGCAACTCAGGTTTCGTCCTGTATCTTGCAATATTTGTTGTAACAAAAGTAATCGTGAGCCTTGGGGGGTGGGGGGGATTGGGGGGGTCTCCAATAGAGGCAGCCCCTGGCGAAGTTAAATTCATGCAAAAAAAAAAAAAAGCAGTTGCAGGATCCAAACGTTGAACACGAAACTTCGCATCAAATGCATAGCTGAAATTGAAACCGCACCTGGCGAGATTCCAACCCGTGAGGAAAAGATCCTCGTTTGTTGAGGTTTAAAAGACCAACACCTTTACCACTGAGCCAAAGAGATTTCTTTTCAACACAGTTGTTGGGCATTAATTCTATACGGGATGACTCTATGCAATAAGGAAGGAGTGATCTCCTGTAACACAAGACTGCTCCAATAGTTTTCTAAACAGACCGACTTTAAAAATACATTATTTCCAAAACATACATGTTTAAGTTGCAGAAAACAAAAATTTGTTTGACACCTCCCCTTTCCCCCCCCCCCCCCCCCCCCCCACACACACACACACACACACACATGGAAGAATCTTACCCCTTTCGGCGCGTCAGGTGAAAACAGTGACTTTTGCTGGCGGCATAGATCAAGATCAGACTGATCTTTGATCTTTTTACCGTCCACTTGTTAAGCAAAGCATAAGACACTGAAATCCATCTGAATCTCAGTGGATTCTATTTTCAGGCATCGAAAAGGATCGAGTTTATATATATATGGCACTGAAACAGTTATGGACAGGTTACTTACATATGGAAAAACACTACATTTTTTTTGCCGGGGCTGGGATTCGTACCATCCACTATGCTTCAAAACCATACTCAGTCGATTGTTCCGACTGCGTTATCTGCTTGTCCCTTGTTACGAACTGACATATACTCCATGACAAAGAAATTTTATTAAAAAAATGTATGAGCATTCCTAAATTTCTTTCATCGTGTATTCAATAACCGTTCGCTTTGAATCCTTCTATGCGCGAGGATAAACAAGGTATTAATTTTTTCTCAAGATGTTCTCAAAATCTTTAAAACCAAATCTGTTTGCATGCCGCTGTAAATTGACCATAAACTTGACCATTTACCAAAATGACCTAATACTGTGATTGCTCCAATATCAGACGAAAAAGTAATTGACGAAAAATAAAAGTAAATGACGGGTTTTGTTTTCGAAAGGGTAACAAAAATTGTTCGATTGGTTACCAGCAATTTTTCCTCCTCCCCCCGCAACTTTTTCATTTTTCTTTCTTTAGATCGTTATAACAGGAATTTATATGGCAAAGATTTGATTTCGAGTTCAGGTTTTTAAGGGAAAAAAAAACCTCATTGATAAGGGAAACAACTGCTAAAACAATCTGCTAAAAATTTGTTGGAGTTATCTCTCTTATAACGTAATGCGCGTGCCTTCAGTTGCAATAAGCGAATAAAGAAGAAGAATATAACAAATACATGCTAAAACAGAGATCCAAAAACATCAGTTTTCTTTGTAATCATGATAACATTTCTGTATTTCTAGCACAAAATAAAATATCATACTTGAAAACCTCCCGCTTACTGTCAAGAAATTAACCAATCAAATCTCTCGCACTTGTCGATGATGTCATCAAACATGGATGTCAATGAGATCGAAAGTTTCTAAGGTAGGATTTATTTTTTCAAAAATGTCTTAATTATGCATGAAATTTTCAGGAATGGTCAATTAAAACTACTGTGTTATTACCCTGGGGATAGGCTGTAAGAACACTTGACAACTGTCCATTTATTATTTTCTGTCTGAGTTCAATTTCCTTAACACATGTTGAAGAACGAAACCAAACTTGTTAGAAGTTCTAAGTACTATGCACGGTGACCTAATTAGTACGTAGGTTAGTGATGACAGTTCACCTTTGTTTGGCCACTTGCTGTATGTTTTGAAATGTGTCCCGAGTTCTGGTAGTACAAATACATGATCAAAGTTGTGCTCGCAACGTTAGATTTACAAGATCAACTTTAATTTCCCTAGAAAACTTTCCACTAATTGAGCCTTAATTGGTGGGTGGGGAAAAGATATTGACAAGTTCTGAAAGTTTTGTGATAGACTAAACCCTCATCCTGTGAAATTAACGTCGCAGATTATTACAAATATAACTTATGTTAGTTTAATTGTTTACTAAATATTGCCGTGGTTTTACGACCCTGGGGATAAGGGCCTTTGAAAACATCACTGGAAAGGATACAGTGGTTACTGGTAGTAACCATAACATTCTCCTTTTTCTAACATCTTTGCAACTTTAAAGACAACATCTATCATTTGAATCACATTTTTATATGTTGTTGAGGCCTTTTTAAAGCTTACCAGTCTCTCAAGGTAAGGTATTGTACCTCTAGCCCTAGAGCCTAGAGGTACGGTACTGTACATGGAGACTTGAGGGATACGGATATGGCACTGTACTTGGAGACAACCCTGGTAGGACTGACTCCAGGTGTGTCAGATGAATTATCAAGTACTTGTATCTGACTAATTTCCTGCTTATTAACCCATATCCTGCTAAATAAATAAAATGAAACTTTCAAGTGGATAGTAAAAACCTAAATCTTGTTATTTAAAAGGTACTTTTTTGAGAAAAATATCTCCTTATTGGACAGTTTAGATCCAAGATCAGAGTGCACGTTCTGTGCAGTCTGATCTTGATGTAAACTGTCCGCAAAAGGTACTTGAGTTGGGCTTACCAGCCTAAGGGTTAGATGACAGCACAATCTGGCATTGTCTAAATTTTGCCATTTTTTGAGGGGAAGACTTTAACCTTTGAGCAAACTATGTAATTTTAAAAGGTTTAGATCTTACAAATGCTGAAGTCCTAGAATGGCATTACTCAATACAGGGATGACAGAGGTTTCGGTCACACACAATTTTGGTAAAAAGAACACGCAGAGCAAATTGATGGAAGGTTTTGGTTAAATGGTACTTACCCAGATTATTCAGTGTACAAAGTTTGTCATGCCTTTACCTGGCTTTAACTGTGTCAGACAGCTGTTTTCATCCATCCGTAGACATGGACGTAAAGCTGCCTGAAGGGTTCTCATTTGACCCGGGACCCTGGGTTTTGGTGCTTGGAAATCCAAAATGACCTGTTTTTGACGCTCAAAAATATCTGCCTAAGCATCAGTCTGACTCATGGGATTATTGGCTAGAGGGTCATATAAATTAGCTTGTATGCATCTGGCAGAAATATAGACTGTAATAAACACAATCGGTATCAAATGTGAAAGACGCACGCAGCTCTGTTTATCATAGCTAATCAAGCTGGAGAGTGGCGAGTCATTTTTGAAAACGTGATAAAGGTGTTAATCCAATTTTCTAGTGTAGAATGACAGGTTTTAAAGTTACCTGCTACCCTAATTGAAAAAATTATTAAAATCATGCAGTAACACTTCTAAAAAAAAGATCGCTGAAAAAAAGCTAAAACCAATGACACAACAAAAGCCAGTTTGACACTGTCCAATCGGAGGCCTTTCAAACTATCTTTTCATCTATGATCATAAATTTAAACATTGAATTTACACTAATTTCTGTATAAAACAATAAGTGGAAGTGAAAAAATCTGTTAATAATGAGCAAAAACTTGAGCTGTTTTTGAAATTAAAACATACAACCAATAGATCAGAGCTGAGGGGGGAAACATGTTTGGTTTTTAATATTTTAATTTCTGTATGTTTAAAAATGTAAATAGTGGGGGGGGGGACTTTTCTCTTGAAAACAGCGTAACAGATGAAGAAATTGCTCTTCATTAGCAATTTCTACTTTTGTAACAATGTTTTCACATGCTTTGTTGTTGTTTGGTTTGTACCATTTAAACTTCTATATATTTCCAGAAAGTCACTCTCTAGAACTTTGTTAGAAAAGGAGAAATTGCTCTCAGTGATCTATTTCTGCTTTTGTCACAGTGGTTTTACAGACATTGATGATAGATCTACTTAAAAGATGTTGATTTTTCATTGTTAACAAAAATAATTATTGAACTGCATTCATTCAAATGATATAGATATGAGTGATCAGATCTGATAAAAACAAATCTTTTTTGTTTATTTATTGCTCCTTACACAACCGTTAGATGATAATTTATCATATTCCTATCAGTGAATTACTGAGATTTTTCAGTGTATTATTTTTTTCAGTTTTTCAAGGTGAATAACATCACTAGTGATGATATGGTATCATCACTAGTGATGATATAGTTTTAGAATGTTTGCCGCAACTACTTTTTTTTCCTATATTGCTCACAGTCTAATGTTTCTGTCTCTGCTTCAAACATCTTTAGTAAACAACAGCACAGTGAAAAGATTTTCGGTACAGTCTTTCCAAACAATCCTGAGATAACAACCTTGTGGGAGAAATCTTTTGAAAACATTTCGAGAAAAGGAGATAGCTTTTATGGGAGAGAGCTCTGGGAAAATATTACATGGAAAAATGAGAAAATACTACCAACCAGTATTTTGTCCTTTTTCCATAATACTTTCTATCCTATCAGAAAACCAAAGGTCTTTTGTACCAATTAAGTATTTGTCATCTGTAGATGTTTCTAATTTGGGAAAGACCTTATCATGTGGGAAAGGGTTAATTGTTTCTTCTTCTAATTTCATGTGGCTGGGTTTAAATTGTAAAGGTGCAAAACAATGCATGCCTTCAAATGGAGAGATAGATGATGTTACATACCCGCGAGCGTTACGTCATCTGTTGCGTCAGCTGCTTCTGCCGAAAATGGATCATGTATTTGTAAAGAAAAGTCCTATGTATACCTACCGTTCTTCATAATTATTAGCAAACAAAGGGAGAATTAGGAATATAATAAATAGAATAACTGGTGGTGTGTGATATTAAAAATCTGTCACTCGAATGGGGTTTGATACGGTTAAAAAACTCGTCCTTCGGACTCGTTTTTCAACCGCATCACACCCCATTCTAGTGAGTGACAGATTTTTAATATCACACACCACCAGTTGATTATCCTCTATTTATTGAACAATTCTTGATTATGCCCAACTCCCTGTACCTCATTTTAAAATTGGCACTAACTAGCTCCAGTTATTTCAATCTGGTGCAAACTTTTCTCATTTGGTGAAAGTGATGGCGCATGAAAAAAAAAATAGCTAGAGGAAACCCTGGGTGGTAACGGGGTAGTAGGTAGTACAACTTGTGAAAACTTTGTCACTAAATTTTTTTTCTTTTTTTTTTCCTGCAATTTTTCAAGACTGGTTTTCTTGCAAGATGCATAAAGTAGCCTACAGGAAAGCAAAGTTATATGTGAAGTTTTGCTATGGAACCTTTCTACATACAATCCTAGACTTTCACAACCCTGGGAAAAAAGGCTTTAAAAAACATTGTGGTAAAAGGAGAAAATGCTGGTAACCAGCATTTTCTCCTTTTCCCATAATGTTTTCTACCCCATACAAGACAAAACCATCATTTAAGCCGCATTTAAATTGTCTTCTGCAAATGCTGTCATTTCTGTTGTTACGGGAGACCACTCCTTCATGCATGGCTTCATCCCGATTTAATTACAATACCCAACAACTGCGTTAGGGAAAATTCTCTTTAGCTCAGTGGTTATGGTATTGGCCTTTCGTCTGGGCGTTCTAGGTTCGAATCCTGCCCGGGCCCTGTATTTCTGCCATGCATTTGTTCATTTGTTTCTTTGTTACGGACTTTGTTCGTAAGACTGTCAAGTCTACATTTTTTGTCATTTGGTAAAGAGTTAACAATTTTTTTTTTTAAGTTAACCACTTTTTTGTAAGTTTAAGCCACAAACATATAACAAAAACAGGAAACTTGAAAAACCCACAAAGTAAAGCATGGCTGTTGGTCGTTCTGGGATTATTGTTTTAATGTAATCTTTTGTACCTGTTGACATAGACGATGTGACATAGAAAACAATCAGTTTTTGCAGGTTTGGCATTTATTTTAAAAGTTAATATGCCTCACTGAAAACGGCTTCAGTATATGGCATGTTCACCACAAAAAAAAATTTCATATAATATTGTTGCTCAACTCTTTAACAAACAACAAAATTTTAGACTAGTTCAAATTGAAAACATTTGCAGATGATAAATTTAATGTGGTTCAAATGCCGAAATTTGTCTTTGATTAAGTAGAGAACATGGTTACCAGCATTTTCTCCTTTACCCACAATGTTTTCATCTGTCTTCTCCATCAGGGCCGTTAAAACTTGGGATTTTGTGGTAAAGCGTTAGAGGTACCAAACTGTCTCCCCTTTTTGTTTATATTTAGATATCAAGATCATGTGATGAGATTGACCAATGAAATTTTGTGTACAGGATTTTTCCCATGTTTAAATTA